>CM040751.1:3748460-4347927 GCA_022829145.1 Albula goreensis
TGACCTGGTGTGCCAGGAACAGTGACAGGGCAGAACAAAGGGACCTTCGGTGACTACTTCAGTGTTACTTAAGTGTTACACTGGATGACATTTCTCAGGAAATGTCATTGTGACTAGTTACTAGCAGTACGTCTCCTCTTGGTGTCACAGGAAACTCACTGTTTGTCATACTTTTAATTGTATTTTGAGCATGAACTAAAATGCTAGCTATTATCTTCTGGTTAATTAACGTTACTTATTGTTCAAAAGGTTTGGATACGGATACAGCAGCCAATCCCTTGTGTCCGTACTCACCAACGTAAAGAACAGAATGGACCTGTGTGTTTTTACACATTATTTCATATACAATCTTTCAGTAAACCGACCTAAAAATATAAGCTAAAGAATTTTAAGTATATTTCCATTACACATGGGAATTTATCATTGTTTATGATTAAATGTTATCGACCCTCACATTCTGTCTGAAGTCCTGGAGATTCCATACCCCATTCAAAAAAAATATGACAGTCAATATCAGAGCATGATGGTTAAAAGGTTTGACTGCTTAGGAGCTGGTTATTTCTTTCAGGAATGCCGAGAGAGTCTACATTGTTTCACAGTGACACAAAGATCCGTTTTAAATAAAAAAAGAACATCTTTTCAGGGGTACTTAAATGGTTCCACTCACAGAACATAATGTGAAAAGGAAATGCAGACTGCTTGAAAATCGTTATAGTCATATCGATTGACAAAGACCCATACAGGTCCAGACGGAAATCTCTGCACTGTTGTACAGCTGTGTAAAACAACACACCTACACTACAGGTGGGCCTCCGGCCTGGCAGTCGTCTTGCGCGCCGCATACTGATGCGAACCCATATTTGAATTTAAGTAAGGACAGTCAATCATCACGGCAGATGCACTTTTATCAATATTTGCAACGTGGTGGCAGAGCAGGAAAGTCAAACATGGATTACAGCTAAATAAATAAACCCCTCATTATTCATGTTTCAAAAGCAGCAGCGGTACAGGATCCACTAATTTTCTTGCAGATATCATTAGTTGTCTCAACTCAATGCACTTTTCGCCCCTTGCCTTTTATAGCTCTGCTGTGTTTGTTAGAATACGGCTTTGTATCAGTGTGGTCGGCTCAAGTCAAATGAGGAAAAAGATGAGAGGAAGTCAAGAGGACTGCCAGAATGAAAGCTAAAGTTGAACGGAGTGGAAAATCCATTCATAACGATACATTGATTAAACAGAATTGAAGGCAATTTTCATATAAATATATTTTCCACATGTTCATATGTCACATTCCACTGCTTGTAAAATTAAAGATGTTCTTTTTTTTTCTTTTCTTTTTTCCTCCCCACTATCCTGTTCCTGCTACTGTCACACGAGCCTGTTCACATAACCTCAACACGGCACTGCCTTGACATAATAATTCCCTCTGTATGAAAAATGATTTTTGGCATCAGCATTTTGCTTGTGGTTATTAATTCCACATATTTGCTGGTCTAACTTGCACAGTGATTCAGACAATTTATGTGCTTTAAAGCATAATCATAATTTCTGAAAATAAACATAATCGGCCTTGCCTTTTTGACCAAGTAACTGTTATATTACGAGTCAGTGGGTAGGAAGGCCTGCTTGTATTTTTTGCTTACTTTGGGCTTGAGAATTGTAATCAAGTGTGACCTCATTTGCCCAATAACCTGATGACTGTTGTGATTGGTGACCTTGCCAATGCGAATGGATGTTACCAGGGGTGCCATTAATTTCAGATTTCTTCTTGGATATTAGTCATTTTTCAGTTTTTTGATTGTTGGTGCAGATGACTGAATGGTTTGCCTATTTTTTCTCTCTCCACCTATTCACCCAAGAACTTTTGTGCACGAGTAGAATTTTGTATGACTGTACTGACTTACCTGTTTGAGAGTACATTATATATCCGTCTCGATCTCTGAGATGTACCTTCAACATATATGTTGATAATATAAAATAAACTTCATCTTTATGTTCTTTTCATACCATGTTTAATTTCATATCAGTTATGCTAGTTATTACAGTGGGTTTGGCTGAGTGGGTGGGCCGATGGGCGGAGCATCTGATCATAGGTTTGTGATCCAGAACAGGCTTATTTAATTAAACTAGAAACGAATGGGGTCTTATGAACATGTGTTGGTTTTGGCTCATCCATAACAGACTTGAATTTCATCACTCCAAAATCACAGCCAGCTTAGAGCTCTAGCATCCAACTGATGGTATATAAACAAGGACTTGATCCAAATAACATATTAAAAAATATATTTTCAATATTTATGCCCACTTTAGGCATGCAAGAAAGGGAGGAATCAGAAAGAGCTGGAGCAGAGAAAACGACATCGGGTGGGGCAGAGCTGTACTTGGACGAATCCACTGCGGTGGGCAGGAAACGAAGCCAGCAGCAAACGTCACGAAACGCCTCAACGGTCATGGAGCTGTGTGCTGAGAATTCTCAAAATTTTACATTTTCGTAAGTCATTGAGTCTTGTTGAGTCATTGCCACCATTATGAAACCTCTCCTCTAGGGGGGGAGGGGCTTTGGTGGGTGTGGTCTGTACCAGCAGTTAGAATTTCTGCCATTGGTCCTTGCATTTTCTGCCCAAATGTTAAAGATTACTAATGAACAAAATGAAGAATATATTCATTTATGAGTTGGTAAACATCTTCGCTTAACTTGAGCCATCTCATCAAGCACACAAATTTGCCAGTGAGAGAGAGCATGTTCTCCTTTTATGAAAACCCCATTAGGGCAGTTAATTTATCTGGAACATCAGTAGTACTGATACAATCAACACCGAAACATCTCAGATTTCCCAAGCATACATTTATTGTTTATTCATGTGTCCCTCTGAAGAGAAAAGTACTTGCATTTATTATGTCTTGCAGTGTTAAATTAATTTTTGTGTAGTCATGCTCAGAATACGTTGTGCTAATGCCTTTGTTTTTGGTTTGATAATGTTGAAAAATACTCAACTTATACTGAATAAAACCATACACACAGGTCAGCTTTAACGCAAAACTATAATTTTGATCTTAATGAGATCTATAATGATGATGATGATGATGATGGTGGTGGTGGTGTTGTACGATGTAGTTGAAACCTTTCCTCAGATGACTGTTGCGTTTATGTTGTGATTCATGTATTTTCTGTATATTTTTACTGGATGCACAAATTATTTCCCTTCGGGGACAATTAAGTTGAAATCTGAAGTCAGTGCTGTGCCCTCGCATCATTAGGTTCATGTCAGTTGACAGTGGTGTGAGGCGCGAGAGGAGCAGAGCATTGTGGTCCTGGCCGTCGTTGGCGACAGCTCAATCCCTACTCATCTCCCATAGAAGCACACCTGACAAGTGCATGCCAACGTATATCAGCATGTCCAAGGACCCGCTGATAGTGGAATTAGTCATTCCTCACTACCCCTTATTTTACAGGTCCAGTGGTCTCTTAACTCCTATCAGAAAGAACCTCTTTACATTTTTAAATTTTTTTTTTTAAAAACCCTGATTTTTCCCCAATTTTTTCCTGGTTGACCTCACCGCAGCACCTGCTCTGAAAGCTCTGGGAGGAGAAGCCGAGCACGTGACTCTTCCACTCCGCGGGACGACGCTCTCGCTTCTATTCGCACGGCAGCTGCACCACTAATCGCAAACTGCCTATGTTGGAGGATGATGCAGTCAGTGTGCCGTCAGTCTGTGCCGCCACAGGCGCCTGGCTTGACCAGAGTGGGTGCTATAACAAACTTTAGCCGGCTTACCCCCATCATCGCCGGCGATGCTGGGCCAATTGTTGCCTCGTGAAGGGGACCTCCGGCCATGAGCCACTCAAAGGCCCCAGAAAGATAACCTTAAATCTTCCCGACATTGAAGACATGGCAAGAGATGCTTCAACATCCGACAAGATCCATAATCACATCCTCCTTTCCAAGCACACCAACCATTAAAACGTATCTGACGTGACATCAGTTAGCATGCGACTGTCATGAGTTCCTCCATTCTAAGCAATAAGCTGTCGGGGAAACAATCAGAATTAAAAGTTTTCCCACTGTCTCTCTATGAATATGAACTTTTGAATAATCTGGGAGGCAAATGGAACTTTCTGCATAATTAATGCCTTTGGCTATATTTTATGAGAAAAGAAAATTTTCATGTAATTTTTTTTTTTAGGATAGATAGGTATTGAGCGCAGCCATTTATCAAACACGTCTTTTCTCCTCTCACCTGCATAAGGAGATGTAAGATTCAACTGGCTCTTAGTGACGATGTTATCATCATTTCTTAAATTATGACTCTTTACCGCACATCGTCATCTACCTGCTGTATTTTATACTCTTCTCAGCATGAAGACCTAGGATATAGGATGTTAGGCTACAACCGCTACATAACCGAGGTAACGTTTAACACATCCCATTGCTACTACATACATCTGTTGTTGTTTAGACATACACCAGCTTCGAAATACTCAAGTGTGGTAAAAATAAACATAACGCAGTACTTGTAGGTATCCCTGACAGTGATCTATGTGACGACGTTTATTGTCTGTGAAAAACAGGGTGCTTTGCTGTTAATTTGCGAGTGCGTGGGCGTTAATGTGTGCAAGGAAGCATATGTTTGCGTGTATAGTTACCTCTCTGCATACAATAAAATTCCAGAGCTGAGAGAAAACTTAAGGCCGTGAAGATAAGCAGACGTTCCTCCAAAGAGATCCTGTCCAGCCCAGCCATGAGAGTAACAGGAGACTTGATCCGTGGGACCCCATTACGACCTGCCACCGTCACCCCGCGAGCCGGAGGTGGTCGTATCGGTCCTGGCGTCCAGCCATGCTAGTTGATGTACTTTAACCCGAAGGTTTCGTTCATGTCCCTTGTGAGGTACGACTCTTGAGCAAAGTACTTAACCCGACTCTCTGCAATAAACATGCAACAGTGTAAATGGATATTATGTAAAATGTAGGTCACCTTGAGGCCCCCGATTAATATATAATGCGGTTTCGTTTGGCGTGCAGTTGGAGCTGCTCCCCTGCTCGTGACGGTAAATTACATCAGTACCTGCATTCATGAAGAGTGTGCGCTTATTCAGATTGTTACAATGGAGACTAAGTTCATGATTTTCCCTGTAACGTTGGTTAGAGAACCTACATTTTTTTCTATTGTATTCATTTAAGGCTAAATTCAAATCTGCGCTTAAGTGAATACATCATTGTGAACTTATGCGGAAAATGCACTCCAGCGCAGGTCTGAATTTGGCCCTCAATGTAGAGCCGAACCAATCAAATAAAACATTTTTGTTGTACTTGAGTGTTTTACATCAATCCCTCCCTCTCTTTCTTTTTACCTCTCATCCACACACTCATCCGTTCACCCGCACAGGCATAAATTAATGGTCTATTCTGATGCAGCGATAGACGTATCTTCTCACTTCTCATGATTACTGCTCTGTCTGAAAGAAAAAAAAAAAAAAAAAAACCACCTCTCATATTAAAATTGGGCTCTAGAGGATGCTGCACAATATAAAATCTCCAAAAATGATATTTTCACATGCCTCTCATCTGCAGAAACTGTATTACCAAATTCTTGTGGGATACTGTAAGGGCAATACCGAGTATGATGAAGTAACAAGCAAAGAAAGAAAAAGTATTGAAATAAAGTGAGGGAAGAGTCTAGAAAGGGGGAATTAATTGTCAGAGCCATGCAGAAGTTGTATTAGAGAACTATGGGAAAAGAGCGGATTTTATTTCCTATGTACAATGCAAACAGTGATCCATGACATCAAATATGGTGGAAAAAATGTGGAAAGGTGGGGAAATCTGAGAAATATCCAGAATAAAAAATAAAAAAAATGCCCTTGGGAGTGAATCGCCATCTTTAAAATTCTAACTGCTCCACCAGCAATATACTGCACAGGATTCCGCGTCGGAGCCAGCACCTTGACACTTTCAATCCGCTACATCACAGGGCCTGGATTGCAGTGTCGCCTGGAGCGGCGTAGCATTCTTCGAGCGCGAGCCCGAACAAATAACCCCTCTGTTTTAAAGACACACTGTCCTAAACTTTGACGGACCATCTCGCCGATGCAGCAAACGAAAGGAACGTTTCACACTCGGTGTTCCAGAGGCTTGCAGAAACAGCAACAAGATAACTAATAAATAATTTAATCAAATACTGAATTACTGTCTTTATTTTCGTGTTTTCTGTGCAATACATAATATATAGCCCCCATTATAGCAGGTCATGTATAACATTGTGAAGCATGTTATTTGTTAATTTTCAGTGCTGTCATGCCACCTTAAGCTTTCTGTGCATTTCGCTTTGCGTGTATAATGTTTGAGTTCATTTGAGTTTTTTTAATTTGCTCTTACCCCTGTGAGCATTCGGTAATGGTATACACCTTTAAAATGTAATGATTTCATTTGCTTTATAGCTCACCTTTAAGTATGTTTGAATATAATAACAAGACTCCCACAGGAGAACAGAGTATTCAGCTGGGTCTGAATAGCTGGCATAATGCAATGATGCATTGACGATTACCTTGGGCCCCAGAGCAGTAAGAGAGAGATAGAGCAGCGCTCTTAAAAAACCCCGCTGGGAAATGAAAAATCTTGATTGTCTCAGGTCGCTCATTTCCAGCAATTGTGTCCAACCGACTAAGGCTTTGGCCGTAGTCTTCGTTTGCTCGACAGACCGCTTCTCGAATAGAATATGAACTTAATAACTTCGCCATGCTGTTATTCACGTTAATGCCGTGGCAGGGTTCAATTAAAATGCATCTGTTACACCAAAATGATAGACCTGCTCGTTAATCAAAACGGGTTACAAATCATCATTCTTTCAAAAAAAGATCAGCATTTATTGACCTGTTTGTTCTGACTTTAAGAGCACTCTGCTGTTGGGAATTCGCCAAAATTGCGATTGTTGTAGACGGTGCCTGTGGATTCAAAATCAGCATGTGTGTACGCAAGGGTCCATGTGTTGTGATAGAAAATCGGTTGCATATCTTAAGCACAAATTAATTTAACATACCTTATGTGACCCAGGAGTTCGGTGAAGAGATGACATCAGTCAGGAAAAGCAGCAAAAGGAGGAGAAAAAAAGAAAATAGTTAATTAACTTCACACTTGTGAATACTCAAATGCTTAGAGAGAGGCACTTCCTTGCCACTTTATAGACTGCTGTAGACCACAATCAGTGCATGGTTTACTAAAGCATGCTGTACGCAGAAAAGTGCTTTTCTGGTGCAAAATGACTAAGAGAGCATATGATTGGCTGAGGTAGTTTGTTTGCTCCAATCACAAATCATGTCACTGAAACCGGACGTGAGAAAATGTTAACGGCTTTGCCAGAGGCTTTGATAGATGTATCCATTACTTTTTACATTAAAGAGAAGTGTCAGCAGCAGTTGAAGCATGAATTCAATGTCATGGAGCCAGACTCATTCAAATACACTAAGGGCCAAATTCAGATCTACGCTTAAGTGCATTTTGCACATACCTCACCGCTGAAAGTGTAAGAAACTTGCATCACAAATGCAATTAAAGAACGGGTCTGAATTCAGCCATTAGCCTTTGACAGTGTGTACAGTGTATACTTCACTCAAAACTCTAAATTACAGCTCAGTTTAGTACGAGTGTGTTATATTTTATTGAACACAAGGAAACACGCCACTTGGGACAAGACCTTTTTAATTTTAAAATAGAACAGCACAGAAGCTTAAAGTCTGCTTTGATTGAATTTCATATTGCCTTAAAGTGAATAATTGCACTTGATTGAATTGGACCCATTGCCTCACGGTGATGACAGCGAGAGTTATTTTCATCCTTCTTTAGAGAATATCCACACCAGGGGGTCCGTGTAACATTCACAATTAGGAAAATTCCCGCAGGACCTTGCAAGACGATCCAAATAAAGAAAATTTAGCACCGTGATGAGGACGATTCCCCACGGTGTGCGGAATGTGGACATTATGTGCTAAGCTCTGATTAGACACAGCGTAGAGGCCTCGGATATTTTGATGTATCATAGTATTTCTTTGATGGTAATTAGATCTCCCCTCCGTCCCACCACGGCTGCTGTGATCAGTACTGAATCAGATATATGCTGTCAGAGAAATACACAGATGCGGAAAGAGTCATTCAGATCGAAATAAACCAAATGCAAAGAAATCACTGTCTGTTCCCCCACCCCACCCCACACTTGTTTGTCTTGCCATCCTTCCCGCAGACGAAAGAGGAAGTCGTTACAGACGAAAGGAGGGTGTTGGAAACACCTGCAGCAATTAGCCATGCTTTCACTGTACCAGGTCGTGCTTCCGTTTGTATTCAGAATCCGAATGCAAGTTCTGTGATGGAACGTTTGTATTCAGCTCACGGTGGGCAGATATTTTAGATGCAATTTAAGGCATGCAGCGTTAGCCCCTGAAAAGGTTCAGTCTTCCGCAACTTCGTGTCCCAGTCATTTCTGTTTCTCCCCGAATACGTTGTTGTAAAATTATTTAATTTGCCTTTTAGTGGTGTATGCTTCATTGAAAAACACAGATCAGAGGTGTGTGTGTGTGTGTGTGTGTGTGTGTGCGCTCACAACCTACCAGGAAAAGGAGGATCTGCTCTTATGGTTAATGGTATTTAGTTGGAGATCCACCTCTTGATAGTGTGGTGCTGGTAGAGGTGGAGGGAGGAGCAAGCTCCTCAGCTCCTCCCATTGTACTGCTGTCAGTCTCCTGGTTCCCTCCCTCAGCTTGGAGAAGTAACTGGAGCTGCAACAGCAGAGAGCCTCACAAACAGGCAGCCTCACCTGTGAGTGATTTCTAATCAACTCAGCTGTGAGCACTTGCCTTCAATTAGGCCATTTATTTAAGCACAGCCTGAGAGGCTGAAGGGGTTCTTCTTTTTGGGTTTTGTGTTTTGGTGTGTGCTGGATGGCTGTGCTGTTTTGTAGTTAGACCATTTGTTGTGTTTCCTTTCCCTCCCAAAAGGGGGTAATAAATGGCCTTTGGCCCCTTTTTTGTTGAACTTTTTGTGTTTCCCTTCCACTCACCACTCGGCATAGTGGCCACACCTGCCACTGTGTCACAATAGATTCAGTAGGTTTTTTTGTATGAAAAGATACAGGAACATATAAAGTAAGGCTAGCTCCTGAGCTTCACGATGCAGACATTGTGCAGTGTTTTTTCTGTGTTATCCTGTGGGGTGTACACGGCTCAACTTTCAGCACCAGCCAGATGCAGTCAAACTGATGGCCCACAATCCTTCCATAGACAAAATATAAACAAAACAGACTCAAAGATACATCACACGGTCATACTGATCAAATGTACAGGCCAAAATAGCAATAGCATAGCAGGGTAAGCACGGTCAGCTGTTTTTTCTTGTCTACTTTAAATTTCATTTTCTTTCAGCTGGAAACCACTATGCTCTTTAAAGCCAGTACTGAATAAATAGTTCATAATATTGTTTCTATTTAATAAAAATATATTTACCTTAAATAGCATTAATAAAGTGCCACATTTGAGCGGTTAAGTGCTCGTCTCTGACGATATTGCTTTCCCATCTTCATCGCAATCTTTTCATGGAGACGAACATTAATATTGTACGGTGCATACAAGTTTAATAAGGGAGCGAGAGAGAGAGAGAACGCCTCACTGACTTCGCTTTCGCTAAAATGGCTGTTAACGAGCAAGTGCCAACACCTGTGTCCTGAAAGGGAGGCTCAGCGCCTCCTCGTCCATGACATTCTGTCAGTGTGAATGAACATACTTCCTGTCAGGGGAGAGATGCTCTCTTGCCATGTACACATTTTCAGTGCAGTGTGATCGTTGCATGCTATTTTAATAATGCATATTCGGGGACTGGTTTTACTCTTAGTGTCTCAAAGGGTTTCTCACGTTTGTTTTCTTTAGTTTAACCCCTCAGTCTATGTTTGCGCACTTTCGTGTGTGTATGTAGTATGGCCAATGTTTGCCTCCAGTAGCTTAAAACAAATCTTTCTACCATATAAAAACATGGTATAAATCCCGAGGATATATAGCTGATTGTGTGTGCATACAAAATGGCCAAGAGAATTTGCAAAAATATTCAACTGCAACATTTCAAAGAATCTTTGCAAATAATCAAGCAAACTCAAAGCTACTGTGAAATTGTATATAAAGAACAAGGAAGACTAAATCGCAGTTTTTCAGCATGTACAACAAAACCAAGAAATGTGGCTTTTGTACATTTCTACAAGAAGCGCATTTTCTTAAAAATGTATCATTATTTATTAACCGCTGCATTTTAATATTTCACAATATTGTTTAATTGTATCATTAATATATAATGTTTAATGTTAATGTTTCTTGATTGCTGTTTTGCTGTCATTGTTCCATTAACTCAGAGCCATTCACCCCTTTAGAGAAGGGGGAGTCCTCGCTACTCTGCTACAAAAGAATATTATGATTTAAACCTGTTAAACAACTGGAAGTAGTCTGGTAGGGGTCCTGGATGTTGTAATTTTAAGTTACAACACAAACTTCGGTCACCTTTCAGAAACTGCAGTATGTTTTTTTTGGGGCAGCCTAGTCTAGTGGCTAAGGCACATGACTGGGACCCTTGAGGCCGGCAGCTCAAGCTCCAGTCTAGCCACAGCAAGACCACCATTGCTGCTAACCCCACAAGGGGAATGGCCCTTGGCTAACATAATCAACAGTAAGTAGCTTTGGATAAATGCAGCTAAATGATAAATGTAATGTAAGCAAATCATGATATCTTGTAATGTGGTGGCAATTTACAGAAATATTTCATCCGGCTACACCATTGGGACTTCTTACTGATATTTTCGAATGAAAAAGTTTGTGAATTTCCTTTTAAGGGGATGGTTTGACCTTATTACAGGCTATTATGTCTTCCAGAAAATACCGTGGGCTCCTGCCTGTACACCAAGATGAGTGCAAGCCGGTTGTTAAAATGGTTAAATTGTGCTCTCTAATGATTTCGGTTAGAGAAGCTATGATTCACTGTGGAAACGGTCCCTGCTGGTTCTCTAGAAACAGACTCTTCATTTCAGTCCCTTTGGGGTTCATTGGTTGCAATGATCAGCATTTCAATTAGAGGTTTTGCTTCCAGCCCAGCGCTGCTGCCGCTGCAGCAGAGTAGCCCGGAAGAGAAGAGCGTCCGCCCCGTTTTTAACCTTTCACATCGATCGAGTTATTTGTTTGTGTAAAATTAACGTAAATGAAAAAACCCCCTCACACACAAATTGCATGCATCTCAAAATGTTTTTTTTTTTTTTTTTTTTTCTACATGCAAAAGCGTACTTTCAGCTGAGTTTCTGCAGACCGTAAGGGCTTAATTGAGGACGGAGCCAGGTGGAAAATCACTGGTGAACTTTGAAACCCCTGCCATTCATTCTCTCATCAAAACAGAGGACGCAACAAAAATTAAATAAAAAAGCATCCATGGAGACTGATCTGCTGAACAATTTTAGTCAAAAAAAAAACATTCTGAAATAAGCACTCGCACTGCAGCGTAATGGAAAATCATGGGCAGGTATCGACTGTATGAAATGGCAAACAGACATGAGTCTGAACATTACTGCCCTGTCAGGTGGCATTCAGGCTAAGACATGACTTTAAGGTGGTACAAGATATAAATCAAGCTGCACGGTAGAGGAAAATGAAAGCAAATTACTTTGTCCTGTGCGTCTGTCTTTACAGTCAATCTAAAGGTCACGACGTAGTCAACGAAACATTACTTTTATCATAGCTTTAATCAGAATGAAGTTGAAATCTCTGCTCAAACAATTCAGGTATTTTCCCCGTAGAAAATGACCTCATGTTTGATAATTTAATACTTCGATTTTGTTTTTGATTCGCATTGTATGTAGATGCACAAATGTGCTGCGCTATGGATTTTCTAGAATTTCTTCACTTTTGAAAAGCAACATAAATTTGACCATGAAGATCATTCAGTGCCATGTTTTTGTTTTTTTTTTTTTTTAGATGTAATGCTTGAAGCATTCTTAAATGCAAAATAGACATTTTTGGGAATCTTCATTTTACAGATGTGCGTTTTCCTTTTCAACACTGGATTATTACCATGTTACGTTCACACTTTGTGTCTGACTGGCAACCAACTACTATTTAGATATTTAAAGAAAGGGGTTATAAAGACACCATTGGTGTCCACTAAAGTGGGGAACTTCTGGAGAATAACTGAAAAGAAGCTCTCCAACACAAAACAGAAAAACTGTTTTCTTGGGGAAGTTCCCTGATGAAGGTAAATTTAACTGGAGAAAAAAAAATAAATTGACCCAAGCCTCAAATCACTTGGTCAGACTAACTATACAAAACTCCAAGGTTGTGGGTTTGAACCCCACAATAACTCATCAAAAATGTGTGCCATAGTCCAACAGCACATTATTGCTGACTTGTTAAATTCTCCCAGCTTTAGCTGTACCTTGCTTCATTTTCTCCTCTCTTCTGCTGTTTTCAATCAACAACGTGAAAGGAGATGAAAAAAAACCCTCTCTTTAATAATCTATCCAATCAATAATTCATATTTGCCACAGAAAACTGATGAACCTTTAGTTAATCCCAAAGGGCACAATAACGAATCACCCCTGTGGTAAACAGCACGTTTAAAAAGAGAGAGAGAGAGAGAGAGAGAGAGAGAAAATTCAAACTCTCCCTTGAATGACAATGCAACCTAATGGGAAATTTCACATCCGGAGCCAAAAAAATCCAAATCAAACATTTCATAAAAATCCATTTTTCATTTGACATTCCCCGCAGTAAATACTTTCACCATTGGCTAAATACTATTGCTTCCTTTGGCTGATATATAATAATTGATGATGGAGCTTAGCGCTCGGATCCCCATTGGACCTGTCAGTTCCACAGCCCTCGGGCTACGGTTCCAGTCAGACAGTGCATGGCTTCATGACGGACGTGCGCTCCGGACGTCCAAAACAATGTCTACGCACTACCTTTATATTATGAGATACATGCATGGGATGGACAGAATTATGGAAACATCTAAAAATACATGAATGTTGAATAACTACGAAGGGGTACGGCTTCCCCACACCTTCAGAACGGCTTCATCTCTTCTTGGATTTTTGCAAAAGAAATTTTGAACTATGTGTACTGGGATATTGGACCATTCTGCATGAATTAAACTCTCCAGTTCTTTTTTGTTGGGGGGGTGGGGGGTTTTGGAGGCAAAATGTGGTGCAAATCTATTTTATATTCTGTGTCTTTGTCTTCATCCTGGGATTTGTCAATCATATTTGAATTTGATTAGAAGTGTGTATGGAAGTGTTATAATCTTGTATTGTGGGAACAATGTTTGCACTGTAGTGTCCACCTGGATGTCAAACAGCTTCAAATTCTTTGGCCGTTGTATGACCAGACAGAGGAATAATAGAAATAGCATCCCATGACCCCCATGAGTTGGCTGCCCATATTATGACGGATCCAACGCCGTGTTTAACTGTCGGAGAACAGACACTGTGGATTTTAAGCCTCCTGTGGGTCTTTCCAAACACAGCCACATTCAGATGCAGGACGAAGGAGTACAAGACGACTCATGACCCCATATTACGGCCTTTCACTGCTCAGGGATCCAGGGTTTGTGTTCCTTTCACCCGGTTATCTTTTAGCATTAGCCTTGGATACAAACAGTCACTGAGTCACCCACAATTTACAGCTTTTAAATCGAGAATGGGTCACACGGTTTTGATTCCACTCTGTATGCTTTTTGAGGTGCGGCGTTTGGACGTTGAGCAACTGTTCAGTTTCCTGTTCTTGTAGGCCTCTAAAGGCCTCTGGCTTAAACTCATATTGAAGTGATCGTTATCAGACCTCTTTTATAACTGAAACATGCTGGTGAATTGAATTTGAACTGTATTTGAATAATGACCTGTGCAGCTTCTTTGGCAATTGTGATTGAGTAACTTCAAAAGTAAAGTCCTTTTTTCATGGAGAGCTTCCCTGTACACAGTCCTGAAACCATTTGAGCCTTTTCTGGTCCAAATATTTGGATAGGCAATTAATAAGATATTGAGACAAAAATGAAAACAATCTTGAACAAGTGAGATGAATGAGGAACTCTCATGGATGGATAGGATTGGATAATGAGTATATGATATGATAACTGTAAATCTGCTCTGTTATGGACCACTGTAATTACAGTGTCAATGCTCGAGGATCACCTACCATTTGGGTGTAAAATTTAGATGAGGATCCAGCATCGGTAGCACAGCTAAGGATAAGAATGTTACTTTGGAATTGAATGCTGTGGTTTTCAAACTGTGTTCCAAAATTAAAAATACATAGTGATAAAAACTAGAGTCAGTGGGTTGGTCGGAATACACTGCTAGCATACAAACCAAAAACACAGTGAGGTTCACAGGGCTATCACGTCACATTAATTTCAATATTACGTCTATGGTGCTGTCACAATAGCCGTATCATGTGTGCTAGTTTCAGAACAAGCATAAGAAACAGCATGCTATATGCTAGAAGCAAGAGCGCGGTATGGGATGCGAGCTTTGAGATTCCAGAATAAGATGCAACTGTAAGCCAGGAGAAGCCAGAGGCGGGGAGGAGAAGGGCCGCCCCTGCGTGAATCGGAGGCTTCCTTTGAAGCTCGACCTCCGGGTCACCTTTGATCACATCCAGAAGCACCAAGCGCTGCCTGGCTCTCCCTGGTCTTTGTTTGCTGGTCTGGTTTGACTTTAAAATGATCTCGTTCTGATGATGCCATCTTCTGTAGCCAGCCATGCCACTCAATCAAAGATTCATTTCCACACATTCTTGAAAACACTCTTGTATTACCTCCGTTGTTTTTACTACAGTCTCGATAAGATACAATACATAGTTAATATGGATTTTATATGTGCATTCCTATTTCTTTGCTTGTATTTATTTACAGTCGCACACTGGATCTCGAAAAATTACATTTATTTGGTGCTAACCTACTGCCATGTTTCTTATGTATCTTTAACAGCAATGCTGGTATGTTAATATAGCAAATTTCGGTCATTTCTTTACACTATGGTGTCTAATTCTTATTCAGTTCCTCACAAATGTTTAGGAAATCTACCCCAAGTTGTCACTGAGCCAGTTTGCAGTTTGCTTTGAAGCCAAGAAAACCTGGCTGTCAGATCAGTAGTGTGTGTGTGTGTGTGTGTGTGTGTGTGTGTGTGTGTGTGTGTGTGTGTGTGTGTGTGTGTTCCCAACCAAGACACACTTAACCTGCATCCTGCATCCTCAACAACACTCATGGGGATAGTGGTTTTCATCAGATGTGTTACTGTAACTTTTCAAAATTACTATCTAACAAGAGTACACTGTAACATTGGTTCTCACCAATTTTATGATTTTGTATGTATATATGAATGTATATATGTGTATAACATCCTTATTTAAAAAATACTGTAATCATTACATACAGTACACTGCTTTCCAAGATCTGTCATAGAAAGGTGAGCACAATCACAGCGGTAGTATTTCACAATCTGAGCAATGGTTATTATGTTTTATTCTGCTTAGATAAAGTCAATATCACTATTTTCCATGCTTGAAAACTGGAGTCAAAAAACAGCAACTGCTCTTTTGAATTATGCCCATTCTTGGAACAGTAATAGACTAGACGGAGAATGGCAATGGAATCCACGTTTGTAATCTAAGATTGAAACAGAGTGCATAGAAAGTGCATATAAAGTGAATATATGCAGAGATCTCCTTGAAATGAAACATCTCTGTGCATTTTTTACGTTGCTCCGTGTCATATAAATGCGGGACAACATTGTTGCGAAACATAGGAAGCTATTTTTTTTCTTTTTGCCAATGAGTGGGAATTGTGAAGGAAAGGAAGAAATATTGCATCTGAATAAAACCAAACTTGCAAATTGTCTTTGTGTCATATCCAGGGTATTGGAGATAATATCATTTCCATAGATGGCAGTCAGTGAAGATGAACCACGACAAACGGAGAAAGGTTGCTTTGTTTACATTATTTTTCATCACAAATAATACAGGATGAAATATTAGCAAGATGGGCTCATTTTATTTGTTTTGGTCAGGATTGGAACATCATTATGTAATAATATTGTATAATAGTTACATTACTGTTAAGGAAGCCATATATAAACGGCCAGAGTGGGACCAGCTGTCAAAAATAATAATAATAAGTAAAATGTATGGATGCAATCACATGAACAGAGGAAAAAAAATAGGAATGCAATTCGATTTTAGCCGAAACCGGTCCTGTGTGGATCTCTTCCTCGTTCAGAATCTGTGCTCTTCTGGTCAGACTTCTCAGTACAAAAATAAATAAATAAACAAACAAAATAAATGAATGCGCCGACGACGTCTCTGCCCACCTTCGTTGCGTAGGAACAAGGCATTTGCCTTCGTCTCCCCCGCCTTGGAGGCCGATGGGTACCATAATGTGTCTTGCAAATGTCAAGTTCTCAAGCTCTCACTCTCTCTTTCTCTCTCTCATTCCCCGCACACTTCAGTCGTAAATGATTATCATTTCTGAACAAGAGAAATCATACGCATTGTTATTATATCAATTGCAAGAATCCAAAAAATGAAAGAAAAAAAAAAAAAGGGGAGGGGACCCTAGAGAAATCCCGCGCTTACTGGATTAGGCGCTCTCCGCGCATTTCAATGACTCACGTTTTATTCATGACACGCCGCCTGAGAACCACGGGGCCGCTGCCCCCTTCGGCCTCAGACCGCCGTTGGATATATTTGATCTTAAATAATTACAGATTGGTTTAGCAGGTCGCTGCTGAGTGAAACAGACGCGTATATCTCGGCGCGGAACGGTCATGATTATTCAATATCGCGTGACGTTCTCTCTCACTTTTGCTGTCGCCGTGCCAACCACGCACTGGCCCGGGTCATCGGGGAGGGGCGGGATTAGAAGGGTGAAGTATTTACCGTGCTTTTGGGTTCTACCTTAATTGAAAACACGTCCCTTGTGGGCTGGCTTTTGTACTGAGTGGTAAGATCACTAGCGAGTAGTTTACTGAATATTTAATAATTGTGAATTTTGAATTTTGCCAGGGGAATTATAATAAGGCCAAAAATAAAAAAGCTTAAGAGTCAAAGGATGTTTACCGGCCCCCTGCGATCTTTGCCTTATGTTTTATTTAAATCCATGCCAATGTTTTTCATAATAACTACCACCTTGGTGTATATATGCTTACATATATGCATAGACTATTCCTGGCTTTAAATCCAGCCAGGGAATTTGTAATAAATGTCATAAAAAGTATGCTGGCAATTAGAAACTTTTACCAACTCAAATGTAACATACCACATGCATTCCAAACTGTGTAAATCTATAAATATCTATGAATATGCTCTATATATGTGTACATGAATATTATTTACTGAGTACAAGAGTTATGTTTCAGCTGTTCATGGTCCCGTTCATTTGGACATTCCCATTTAATTAAAAAACAAAGTAAACAGATGCTAATATGTGGTCTCAATCCATTTGACACTTGATTAAGTGAATGTTCTATGTAAGCACAAAAACGGGATTTTTAGATGCAGGACAGTAATTAGCTTGTTTGGCTTGAGTGAACTGAACAACTCTTGACAACTTATTTTAAATGCCAGACAAGACTGAAAGCATCCTCCGGTTGCTTAATTGAAATGAGCCAATAACGTCAATCTTAGATGTAAATCGGAGTAAAACAGGGGAGAAGGGTTGACTCACAGTTCTGGAAGGAGTGTTGGGATCGGTAGAACTGTTACAAAGCAAATTTTCTGATTCTCATTACAACATTTTTTACACCATTCTTTATGTTCATGTACATTGGGGCTATGTCACATTCAAATACCCTCCACATACAATACATCCTATTGGTCAGAGACTGGCCCCGCCTTGGCCAGAGTGTCATTTCAGAGAGTGACAAGAAATGTGGTAGGAATTTTCCCAGACATCTGTGTCCGGCTGCCTAAGTTCCTCCCTGCCACACTGGCACTTCCATTAAATTCCACGGAAAATATGTAGCCTCAAAGCTGCGTTCTTCAGCATTCCCTTTTGCGTTTGTTTAATCCTGCCTCACCAACAAATGACCTTTTCATGTCATTGCACATTTATTTATATGGACCTGAGATATAAAATCTCATTGCCAAGAGATATTTGACCATGAAAGCAACATGAGCAATTTTGCACATGCTATTTCAGTAACATAATTTCTGATTGGAGCAAAGAAACTACCTCAACCAATCACATGCATTGCCTGTGTAGCGAGCGTCTATAAAGTTAGTGAGTGAAATATTACAGTGACTGAACCGCAATCCATAATTACCATTTTTGCAATCGTACAGCATGTGTTGAGACTGCAGTCAGGGTCACTCTATCTAGCCTCGCGCATAACTGAATCATATGCCAGGTCTGATACAAATAATGTGTTGCCTTGACTTCCATAAACCATACAATGCAATCACGTTTCCATCGCTAGTCTATATGCAGTTGTCATTGTGGGTGTAGTTATACAGAAAGTACATGGAGTATACCCACCTAAAATTCTTCACAATGTACCCATGAATACATACGGGTTTGGAATCACAGTACACTCACAATATCAATGAAAAAACCCCTTGCACTGTGTGGCATTGAAGCCTTGATAGACTTTAGTGTACCTTATCTACATGTGTCTTGTACATCTAGATCAAATACTAATGAATACTACTTTTTTCCAAGAGGAAATTGACCGTATGGATGTGTCTTTTTTTATCACCCAGGAGGTTGTCCTCGCACAAAACACATTTAAAGAATTTAGCACAATTCTTCCGAATAATGACATGCCTCTCATTGACGATAAGCTCCCTCGTATTCGTAATTTCGGAGCTTCGAGCGTGGAAATGAGCCTTTTCATTCCCCTCCCCTTCTCGCCAGATTGCCATTAAATTCCCCCTCAGGTGAGTGCGAATAGCTTATCCTGTACGAGAAAATCTGGTGCTCTTTCAAACCGCCGCCCACCCTCCGAACCGGCCTCATTTTTCCTTCTTCGGATGTGACGGGGGGAAAAGACCCCCCGCAGAGATAAACACAATGGACTAATAAGCTTGGTAAAAATGAGAGAGTCGGGAGGAATGACTGTGACTCAGAATGAGCAACTATTGAGAGATGCCTTCCTGAAGATAATAGTAAAAAGTAATATCTCCTGTGTTCAAAATTGGTTTGCACGAGCATATTCTTTACTGTTGCATGTAAACACCCAACCAACAGACAAAGAGAGTCCAAACGCATACTCATAAACATGTGTTGTAACAATATTGGTCGCATTATTAAGTTTGCCTGCTATCTCCATGTTGTTTACATAGCACTACATCAAATGAATCTGTGTGTTTTACTTTGTGACAGAGGACATGCTCCTTAATGAGAATTCGCAATACCGAAGAGAGGCTTGTTTACATCAACGCCTAATTCTTAAGCTCATAATTTGTCATGAATTTTGACCAAATCAACGAACCTGTTCAAAATGTTTTACTCTACAAACAGATTTGTTTTACTGTCTGCCATATAACACTGTGATACAAGGAGAATGCGGTTCCATGACCCACAAAATGGGTGGAGCTGCAGAGAACCTCAAATCATCCAATGTCTTTGAACCAATCAAAGGCTTTTGCGCTTCATACCAAAATTCTATGATTGGATCCATTTGGTTGGATACTGGTGTATAGTAGCTCAACCCATTTAAGGTATGATAAAGAGTAAATGTGAGATAATACCATATCTGTGCTGAAAACATTTTTACGTAAACATTCCTGCCATGTTTGTGTATCTGTATCTGAAATAGTCACATATCTGAGAATATGATTTGATTCCTCTGAATGCAAACAGACAACCAGCTCATTAATTAATTATCTTGGCATGTATATGAATCATCCAAAGATCATCATTTGTTATTAGCTTTGAGCATTTTAGTTTGATGAGTTTACCATGGTGACCACTGAACTCCTCAATCCACATGAATAGAAAAAAGTAATGTGTAGGTAGGTAGATGTTGGTACTATTCTTAATATATCAGTAAAAACAATTAATAAAAGATTTTATTAATGAAGCATGAGCTAATTAACTTTAATAAGCTTGATTAAATTATGTCCCTAACTTCCAGCTGAGCTTGTCTAGGCCAATCAACCAACCCGACCAAAAAAATCCCATCGTGAATAAGCGCTTTCTCTCTCGATTCTTAAAACTTTTTCTTTAGACTTATTGTCTGTACTTTATCCTCTAGTCCTAACCTTGATTTGTTTTATCTGCTTAAATGTCCAAGAAGTTGTACACAATATAAAAACAGTACAGGTAACGGATGATGATGATGATAATAATAATAAAAAAACAGTCCCAAACAGAACATTCTAAAATACTTTGGCTGCCAAAAACACTGTGTAATGTCTTTCAAGTATAGTTACTGCTATATAATTAGCACCACAATTGTCATTGAAGACATTCAAACTTTTAGTAGTGTTCCTAACACCATGGTACTATATTTGGCCTTTTTGCATTAATGACATTTTATGTGTTAAATTAGTTATATAATATGTAGATTATATTGAGCTAATATTATAATGTATAGTATTAGCAATAATCAGTTCCATAAAGACCTTCATAGCCAATCAATATTTGTCCCCAACTAATGACAGTACTCATTCCCAATTTTATGATGAAATAAATAAATAAATAAATAATAATAATAAAATAAAAGACTAACACAATTGCTTATACTTCATTTATTACTTTGTTACCTGGTCAATCAAAATTCAATGAAAATTTAAAGGGTGCCTGTAACAACAACAGTAGCAAAGACCTTGATATGTTGTCATAAAACCATAAATTTAACAGTTGCACAAACTGGAAAAAGTCTGATGATAAGCACAAGCAGTCAGAATATTAATATGTGAAATGCAAAGTAATGATGTCTTAAGGACGACTTTAATGCCACGTGACTGTGAAGTGTGTGATGAGGCTGTGAAGCGAAAGCGGGATCACGCCGAACCTGTTAAATCAGGATAATCACGTGTGACAAAGACAGGAACCTGATGATGAACTCTCCAGAGCGTTGGCTCCTCATCTATCTGACTTCCTCATCTCACGAGCGCCTCTAGATCGTTTTGGGTGCCTCCGATTGCCTCCGCGTTCTCTCGCTCCTCTCCGAGCAAACCGCAGAGATAGATTTTAATCAATGCTTACACAACCTGAGATAAATAAGTTAGTCTGCTGGGGCAGGCTGGTAATAATTACCCTCTCTGGTTTTAAAAGTCCAGAAAACAAACCGTTTACAGATGCACAAATCCTCAGGTGGATTTGAAATACCTGCTGGTCATTTAAAAAAAACAAACAACACTTATTTTTATAATTATAATCTATCTATCTATTACAATTCCCATAGTGGCTTCAACATTAAAGTTTAATACCATGGATTTGAGCACCTCTATCCCATTGCTATCATTAAAAAATATAATTTAGGCTTTAATATCTTGGCATTGAATTGTTATCACTGAACCAAAGCATGATTAATCACCTTTGACTAATATATGAGCAAATAAAGATTGGTTTTTATTATTATAAAAGAAAAAAAGAGAATTAAGAGTCGCTAAATATCAAACTAAATCCAAAACATCTTTATCACCATACTGTCTATATAAGGTGTCATATAAACAAATTAATGTCATAGAGTCACTGTTCCTTTTATGGTGTAGTTTTTCCTGGAACATGTCTTGGAAAAGGGTCAGGTATATTAATGTGTTTGTGTCTCTGGGCGGTTAATGCAGTCAGATGTTTGTTTGGGAGGTAGGCGTTAGCCGACAGACTGGGTGTTTGAGTCCCAGCTGCACAGTTCTGGCTATATCCGGAAGGTTGCTTGTGCAAGGAAGTAATTGGCCTGGCCTCACCAGAGGTAAGATCGGGGTTAAGACGGCTAACTTTGTAAGGCTAATCGTGCTCCAGCAGCCGTTCCTGGTGGTACACAGGTAGCATAGCTAAAAATCACACATGCTGACTTTGTTGTGTTCTGGAGAGGCATGACGTTTCATCGCATGAATCGGAGCAGTCACGTGGTCGCAGCCACCACGTCCTGAATTGGGAGGAAGGGAGTGAGGCTAGACAAGTTGAGTTAGGGATAGGAAAAAAAAGAGAAAATACAAAAAAAAAAAATATGGAAATAAGCTTTTGCTCACTGGCTAAACATGAACTTCCTTTTAATGTATTTTGGATCAAAAATCATTCCACCCTAAGTCTCATTACTCTCACACTCTTGGGTGGTGCTGACTGCACTGCAGGGAACACTCATTATAGTCATCGCTGATCATGATTTCAACGTTTTTCTCACTCTTCCCCCTTTTCAAAGAAAACCATTTCTCACAATCTCATCCACTGCTGTCAGTAATCAAACAACGCATACCATGAAAAAAGCCTGGACTATTTTTCATTGGTTAGGAGACTTCTCTGGTCAAAACATCCTCTTTGCCCCCTGATTGGAGCACATCCCTAGGGGGCCTGGACAAAGTTAGACCCCGCCCTTCTGAAAAGACTCATCATAAAGACACCACATCTAGAACACTGGAATCTGCCTTAGACAATCAACAAAAAGACAAACCTCATCACCTCTAGACAACCAAACAGAACGAGTATAACAACCTTAATTCATAAAAGACTCCATCAGAAGATAAATACTGTGTTTGAGCAAATTTTATAAAAAATAACCAGTATCTCTTTATTTGAATAAATGGGCCCTATTAATGAAAACAAACTCCAATTTACTCATCCACAATTATTAATTCTTAATGCATGATTGGAGGACAATATTGCTTTAACCCTGAGGTAGATAAATTTAAAAGATAGTTCTATTAAATAACCAACAGCTCTACATCTCAATGGGATCTACCCACAGAAACACAGCACGTGATCGGCATCGATAACGGATCATTAATGACCCCGTAGACTTTTCGGCTGGTTTTGAGGCGCGATTACGGTAACCAAGAGGGAAAGACCGCAGACAGCCCTGATGACGTTGAACATAGCGGTGTTAGAACAGAGCTGAAATCAAATTAACTCTGAAAGAGAAAAATACAGAGACATGTACGAAATATTCCTACCCAGCAGGAAATAAAAAGGAATACAGAGGACAATGACGCAGCTGTGCAGTGATAGTGGAGGCTCGGAGCCAGGAGGGACATGGGTCGCATTCAGAATAATGTCATTCTATCCGCATTCTGCTACTGGTAGGCCTACATTCAATGATAGTGACATGATGGGACGTGGTGATGGGCTCGGAAACACTGGGAAGGGAAACAAAGGGAGAGCGGAATACCTTATTAACTTGTATATGTGACCCCTGCACATCTTACTTGTTGGATTACATGAAGGGGAAGTAGAATATCATATTATATCACATATCTGACCCCTGCATTTTGCACTTGCTGGATTATATAAAAGAAACATGTGGAATACCATACTATCCCAAATATCTGACCCAAGAAAATCTCACTTGCTGGAGTAGATGTGGGGAAAGGGGAATACCGTATTTTTCTGAATATATGACCCCTGCACATTCCATTTGCTGGATCATATGAGGGAAAAGGGGAATACCGCAATATTCCGAATATCTGACCCCTGCACATTCCACTTGCTGGATTAGATGCCATCATTTGGATGTCAAAACCATTTACAGTGGCAAGTGCTCTGTCCACTGTTTCACAGAAAATAACAAGTGCAACAAGTGAAGAGCAAAGATTGTGTGTGAAAATTACCCAAGTTCAGACATGGAACTCATGTCGTTCAGTGACCATATATGTGTGGCTATCTAATACTTCCTTCAAATTATCCATTTAAGATGGTCTTGCCATTCTTTTCAGAGTCAATACTGGTATTTGGGAATGTATCCATTTTTAGTGAAGCAACAAGGAAACCAGAACCAATGTTGTATCATGAATGTCGCCATGTCTATGGATTGTGCTGAAGCTCTGTGTTATGTTGTGCCTCACTCTAACTCTGGTGACAAAGTGGGTCAGTGTAAAAAATGGGAGTGACATTTTCAAAGACAGGCATTCCTCTGTACAGAACATGAATGCAATTTCTTTGTGTAGTTGCATCTATACCCACAGTGAATGGTCAAGCCGCCATGTTATTGTTCAACAAGTATTGACATTGACATCCGAGGCTGTGATTGTATTCTACGCCTCTGCAGATGGAACTTTGTGTGCCCGGTCGCCACGTTTGTAAAATATAGAAATCACCCCTGAAACTGAAAAATCTCATGAATTATACACAGGGATGTCACAAAAACAAAAAATGTGCTTGCATGTGGATACCTGTTAAGCAAAACCATGTGATGTGATCACATGACATTCATTCATTAAAATAAATTTGCGTACAAATGCGGAAATGTGTGATTTATATGTGTAAATGGGAACCACATGATAAATTGACAAAATGTGATTCACATTCACATAATCCATGTCATTTGTTCATAAAGATAATCTTTAATATGGGTGAAATTAATTTCGGAATAGTAAATTCTAAAAATGTCAACCAATACTTACAGGAGAATGCCAAAAATACAGTAAAAGATGGAAATCATTATATAACTGGGTCATGAACTGGGATAAAACCAAAATGGATAACACCTTTAATGCGTCTCCTAAATGGTTACAAATGGAAAAGAACTGTGACATTTCATGGATTTATGATAATGTTTCCCAACAGGGTAAAAACCGTTTGACTGTTTGCCTAAAACTGTAAATCAGCGGCATAAAACATTCGCAGCAATTACATTCTGAATATTCATCCGTATGTGTGAACAGATCTCGGGCTACCACTGAGCTACAAACGTTCTTTATTGCTTCAGTTTCTGGTAATTTTGAATTAACAATCAAGCATAATTTCCAACTGTGGACAGAATTAGCATAGATGCTGGAGATTTCCGCAGGAACACAGAGTATTATGGTCTTTCTGGTTAAGCTGTTCTCTGAGGGGTGTACAGGAGAACTGCCAAAGATAAAGAATTTCAATCTGATACCGTGCCATACCTCTTTTTTTAACAGTTATTCTTATGCTAACATTCTTTCAAACTTGGTATTAAAGAGATGAATCGGGTCCTTTTGTGGTTTTGAGTCACCCAGAGACGAAAATGTTCAGATTCACTGATCTTTAAAAAGATTGGATAAGCATATCTTATGTTCTTTAACCACTCTCAGCCACTCCAGTTTACAGTGTATCGTCATAAGGTCTGTGCATGCTTTGTCATTGGTTAACGACAACTTTAACTTGATGAAAATATGGTCAAAATAATTTTACCAATTTAAAAGGTAAGTTATGAAATATTAAATTGACAAAGTGTGATCTGTGGTTGAGGTCCGCTGTAAGTTGTTTACCGCGCCACCACTCCAAATGGTTTTTAATAAGGCAATAAAAATGAAAGCAACAGTGCAAGCAGTTCCAAAGAATGTCTGTCTTTTTTATTTTGAAAATAAACGTGATGCTTTTTTTTTCTTTTCAGAGGATTTCTGAGGGTGACAGCATCAAGGCAAATGCGGCACATTGTGACTCAAAAAAGGCGAGGGAATATTAATTTTCATTTGAGGTTAAACAAGAAGCTTTTTAGTAGATTTGTATCGACTTTTTTTCACTCAAATTTCTGTGAAGTCTTGCTTTACATCATCTTCAGAGAATCAACCGAAATAAAATAAAACAAAATGATTTTTCCCCTAAAACCTCGTTTGGAAGAAAAGAGAATAGAGACTTATCACCTTGATCAAAGCTGACAGCTCGAGATAGCATTTGACTACGTTTTGGCTGGGTCGCCTGAAACGGGTAGGCGATTGAAATATGTGAGATATTGCTCTCCTGCTCTGACTCTTCAATGAGCAATGAGACAGAATTCAGCAGAAACAAATAAAGACAGACAGCCGGGGTGATAAAGGGGTGGTATTGATTCTGGGCTGGAACATAGTTATTCTACTTTATCCAATAATAGATAACCATTTGGGAATTCCAGTCAGGCCTCTGTGATTTCTGACTACAGTATGGGGGAGGGGAGAGGGGGAGGAGCCAGGATCATCAAGGCTCTAAAAGACTATCTTGGAGATAGACAGTGAAATAATTCATTTGAATGATGGGAAGCCATGCGCTTGATTTAATGTTCCTCATTCCAAAAACTAATAGGAAGGTATCCGTTCACGTCCGGGGGGAGAACGGGAGCGGGACTGGGTGGCAAAAAGGATTAATGTGTCCTCCTAACTCACCGGTCCTTCTTCTGTCAAGTTTGGAGAGGAAATTACCTACAGCTTGTTCTGTTAAAGCAGGAACAGGTTGGGGTGCAGATGACAGATTTCCCTAAACGTTCTCCATATGTCTGAGCTTAATGTCTCCTGTGCATGGAGCTACAGAATACCGTAGGCTAACACAATGTGTTTTATTTTTGTGGTACAGTCGGCCTGCCTCATCCGCAGGTATATGAGTCCAGGACCCCCCGCAAATGTGCAAAAACTGCAGGTGCTCAGGACACTTATATAAAATGACGTGATTTTACCATGTACATGTTCACAACTTGAAACCCCACCTATATGTACCACGACGACCTACTAAAACCCACGTAAATCATACTGACTACAGTATTGTAGCATATGGTGCACTTGGGAATTTCAAATGTTGTTTTGAGAATATTAACATATATTTTTGAACCGTGGTTGGTCAGAATCGCGGATAGGAAGTGTTCAGCTTCAGCTTCAGATTTCAACTTTTTATCCCAAAGGGAAATTGTCTGTTCTGTACATTGAATACATAAGTACACACAATTCATACAAGATCATATAACAGTCATCATCAATCATCATCATCATCAAAATTTTCAAACTAATACTGTCCTGGTCAAAGGTTATTATTTGGGTAAATCTTACATGAAAATGCAGATGACAATATATCTATCAAATAAAACCCTAATAAATGGTGGTAAGATTGATGTACTTCAACCTTTCTGTATGTGATAGTTAAGCTTTATATGCGTAGATATTCCATTGTATATATTATGGTTTAGGGGCTGCATACTGTAAAGTTGGACCTGCTTGATAGACCATTCAAATTAACTACAAAATGATAATAGCTTATTATTCACTAAAAATGTTAATTATGGCATTTAGAAGATTACCTGACTCAGACCAACTGACAAAACCTAATTTTATACAGCTGTATGTGCATGGAATGATTCCAGTTGTAGGGGTACAATGACAGTGTGCCACCTGGGATTTGAACCCGTAACTCTTGCATTATGACCTCACATACGAACCTGTTTTCCTTTTTTATGCCCAGAAACAACCAGCTCCAATGTTAGATGAAAATTTCTGACAGAATTGACAATAGACTTGTGTTGGTGAATTGTATGTCAAAAATAATATTCAAGACACGTTTTGGTCCAAATGAACCACTGTACATGTATGGCATGAAAAAAGATTGCTGTGTACAAATGGAAACTTGTTTACATGGTTACCGTTGGCTTACAGCTTCACAAAAAAAATAATAAATGGAAAAGGACATGCATTCAAATGAATTCAAGTGCTCTGTGATATAATGATATTTTTAATATGGTTCACAACTGGGTCACCGTGGAAATGACTTTCAATGAGTCGCGGTTAACGCGCAGCCGTAAATTCATTCATTAGTATTGGTATTTGTTTTTCAGATAAAGTCATTCACATCCAATGTGTGATGTGTGGATTTCTGCTGGAAATGAAAGGAACTCTCAGCAGGAGAAGACATGTGCTGACAGACTACAGCGGTGAGAGCGTACAAACCCCTGAATTGCTGAATTGCACAGAATCACAGATAAGGCTGGAATTATTCGCAGAATGTCATGGTATCGTAGAAGTGCCAATTCAGTGATAAAAACTGCTTCTTTTTTCTGGAGCTCTGTGTGACTTAAACCGCTCTACCGGACCACCATATCGACCCCCGTGAGAGGCACAGCCGGGCAGAGAGTCATCGATTTCATTATATTTTATTTCACGATTTGGTGTGAAGACACTACTTTTTGTTTGTGGTGGAAGGATTAATAAATAATATGTATCTCCTGCAAACATTAAACCTCAAAACTATGGAACAGCCACTGTAAGAAAGTGATATAAAAAAAATAAACACCAGTGGTCATGTAACCATCCTAAAAGTGAAGAAATCTAAGACCGCACATTTTTGCTGCCTAATTTCAAGCAGAAGTATAAAACTGAAAAATATTACAGAGATACATAAATGGATGAGAAACTTATTCAATTTAAAAAAGTCACAAGAAAGGGCTCTGTAAAACTAAAAGAAGGCCAACCAATTTTTGGATGTAGATATAGCTCCTTCAGCACCCTCCAAAATTTACGATAACACCATTGGCTCTTTCAGGTCATACCATTTCCTGTTTCCTCGAATTTGGGCAGTTTAATGAGGACCCTCTTAAGAATAAGGCTGAGAAGACTGAAGCTTAAGCTGCTTTTACTTATACTTCAGAAACCCTTGCCATTTTAATGGAATGAAGGGGTTAATCCCTTAAGTTTCTGCAAAAAGAGGCCAGGAAAGGATTTGATTGAAGTATTTAAACTCTTAATAAGATTAACAAGGTGTGCATAGAAGATATTTCAGCCCAGGTTCTGTAAACTGAACCGGAGGTGGAAACGAGTTAACAGTAACATTTTCCAGTGAAACTAGAAAGTGTAAGAGATGGTGAAACTTCTTTAAGACCCAACTTTACAAAAGGGGCTGGATGTTTCATCCTCCGCAATCCTCATTATGCTACAACTATTCGCAATAAAAGCCTATCAAGGCTTTCTTTCGTTTTAAAAAGCACTCATGACCTTTCAAAATGCAGCATTGCATTGAGACACAAGAGTGAAAAGAAAATCTGCAACGCTGAGTCTCTTAGAAAGTACAATATGTAGTAGACCCAGTTTTTGCTCAAAATGACTCAAAATGGTCAAAACCTTGAAGACTGAGAGCCAGATTTACTAAAGGATTGTGACTGCTTTTCAGGTGTAAAAGCAGCTGCTAAAATGTCTCTGTATTTACTTGTGAATTACTAAACAGTCACAATGGCTGAAAATCGCTGTTAAAATGGGATTTGTGGTGATTGTGTCACTTTGTGACTTTCATCTTGATACATAGTAAAATCTGTTCATGCATATGTATACCTGGCATTAAGGCGCTAAAACAGGGTGGGGATTTTGCAGACGAGGCCAATTAACTATTCCATTCAATTTACTAGACCTTACGGTAACTGTGACTCCCGTCTTTGTGTGGGAATTTTTACGATTTCTGAATAGCAAATACTGCTATGTGATATTACACAGATTACACAGTCACAGGATAATCGCACAACTGGAGGAACTTGAGCCATGAACCCAAATTCATAATTCTCTTGTCGGCTGTGGTGATGCCGGATCTTACTGGTGGGTTGTTCCATCCAACAGTGATTTTTGTGAGGCAAAAAATGTGAATTACCGCGGTTCACATCCAGCTTTACTTTCAGGAATAGCTCTATCTACAGACAGTGAGAGGGTGGAACAAGAGGAATGTGTTAGCCGCGCTGTAATCACCTTATTCCAAACGGTTAATATTTTTCCACCACAAGCCTTGTTTTTGCCCGAATGTTGTAGAAAACCTTTTGGTACTCCACCTAACATCATTACATATTTTCTTGATTTCCTACACTGCTTCTTTTGTGAGCCCTACTCTTAATACATTCATTTTGAAAATGTGACTCCAAAACTTTCTCCTATCGGTTGGTGTTAAATTCTGTGCTACAATACTGCATAATTTTTTTGATTGCATAATTAGGCAAAGTCTTAGAAAATCGGTTGTTAATATTGCTGCAAAAGTGTCGCCATATAGCGAAAAAAAAATTTGCACCGTAGCCATTCCTTCGTAAATTTGGCCCTGAGTATTTGAAGGTCATTTTGAGCTAAAATAAAAACTTTGTAGAAGACACAGTGGAGGCAAGTTTTTTTTTCTTCGTTCTTGGGTTTATATTTTACACCTGCACCTATGGTCAACTTTATCAACAGACCCTGAAGAAATAATGTTTTGCAAAAAGTTTTTATATATATATATTTATATATATATATGTTTTTCTTGATATATGAGGCTGAGAAATAACAAAAATAGTTAGAGACATAGGTCAAACCTTAGGCTTACCAAAATCAACTGCTTGGAACATTATTAATGAGAAAAAGGACATTGCTGAAAAACCTTATCAGCACAGTATCCAACAGAAGCTAAACCTGGGTCAGAGTCACCTTACAACACAGGGTCCTATAGGGGCAAACGTCTGGATCAGAGAGACACATTTCAGCACAGGGTCCTATAGGAGCTAACGTCTGGATCAGAGAGACACATTTCAGCACAGGGTCCTATAGGGCCTAACGTCTGGATCAGAGAGACACATTTCAGCACAGGGTCCTATAGGAGCTAACGTCTGGATCAGAGAGACACATTTCAGCACAGGGTCCTATAGGAGCTAACGTCTGGATCAGAGAGACACATTTCAGCACAGGGTCCTATAGGAGCTAACGTCTGGATCAGAGAGACACATTTCAGCACAGGGTCCTATAGGAGCTAACGTCTGGATCAGAGAGACACATTTCAGCACGCACAGGGTCCTATAGGAGCTAACGTCTGGATCAGAGAGACACATTTCAGCACAGGGTCCTATAGGAGCTAACGTCTGGATCAGAGAGACACATTTCAGCACAGGGTCCTATAGGAGCTAACGTCTGATCAGAGAGACACATTTCAGCACAGGGTCCTATAGGAGCTAACGTCTGGATCAGAGAGACACATTTCAGCACAGGGTCCTATGGGAGCTAACGTCTGGATCAGAGAGACACATTACAGCACAGGGTCCTATAGGAGCTAACGTCTGGATCAGAGAGACACATTTCAGTACAGGGTCCTATAGGGCCTAACGTCTGGATCAGAGAGACACATTTTATTCCATGTCCACTGGACCCAGATGATTATTTTCTCTCCCTTCGAGTTTAAATTCAAAATGACAAAAGGGTATTGAAGGGAGAGAGCAAGAACGAGATTGGCTTGAGATAGAAAATTGAGATTGTTCTTCCTAAGAGAAATGATCAGGGGTTTTTTTTTTTTTTTTGCCTGAGAGGGGAATGGCAGATGACAGAAATTGGAAGCTTGTAGCTCACCGTGGAAGTTCAGGCAGGTCAGGCCGCCTCTCCCATCAGCCCTGATAAAAGCGGTGTCGAAAGAATGAGGCAAGCAGGTGAGGTGAGCGCGCCCTCCGAGCGGTTCCCATGGCGACCGCCAAACTTTCTTTCCTCCCTCTTTCACGGGAGCCTATCTGCTCTCATTAGCATCCCCTTCCTCCCATCACCAGTCATTACGGGCTCAACCGCTCCAACGCTTGCAGGAAAGAAAAAAATTTCCTCTGTAGCAGGCATCAGACAGCAAAGCTTCTGCATGCCTAAAAACTTCCAACGCAGAACAAAGGGCAAAGGGGGGACTTTTAAATTCAATTGTACTTCTCTTCCAAGGAAGAAAGCATTTAGCGCGGTATTTTTTATGCATGCTGTATCATCTTGATTTTTATAATTTTAAAAGGAAACTTCAGGATGATTCATCTGGTGTTTTGTTAAATAAAAATAATATAATTCTGGAGGATGACAATGACGTATATGTTTGAGTCGCAATGGGTCCAAGCCATGTGAAGACGACATAATTATTGGGAATCTAACATATTTGTATATTTTTGTCATTTTTTCCTCATACTCCCTCATCCAGTTCAATGTGTATAATAAGCACAATATTATCATAAAGGTTCACTACTTTTTAATGCAGCTATATATCTAAAATATAAGAGAAGAAACACTCCACTAAGAATCATTATCAAAGGATTAGGTCTTCAATGGGATCTTTCAGAATAATGATTTTTTGTAAAACCTACCAATGATCCTTCCAAAGTAATTTGTGTTTCTCAACACCCAAGTGTCCCATGGTATTTAAAAGCTTATTTGATGAGCTATTGTAAAAAATGATAACAATATTTTCATACAGTATACTTTCCCACATAAATAAACCATTAGCTAAAGTCTAGCCTTTGTTAAGCCTTTGCCTTGGTCCATAATGATGAAAGGAATTATATTTTGTTTAATATTCATAATCAAGGGTCTGACTCAACTATCTTACATACAGATGTAATGCATTGATGTAATGGTTTCTTTCTCCTTTTTTAAAGATCTCTACTCCCACTGCTCCATTTTAGCAGAGCATGTCTGCATTAGCGCATTGTTGTATACCCTTTAATGTCAGTGTCATTTTTCCTCTACACTGTCAGTATCCTGACACCCCTCCTCTACTCAAAGGAATCCTTCTCACTGAAGTAGAAGTCTTTCCCAGCACTTCTGACACAAAACCCAGGGCCCAAAATAATCTCCCTTCACTTACAACCTAGCAGCTTAAAATATGTTCTAGATATTACAATTCAGCTGAAATTATAACATTTTCCTTTTGCAGAATTGGAATCAGATAAAATTCAGTTATTATTAATTGGAACTGAAGTAACAGCATTGGACCCTATGCAGTTTATCAGAAGCAATGGCATAGGCAAGTAACATTGTTTAAGTATGTCTAAAAGTGACTTATTGACATATAGCTTAAGAAAATAAAAATGTATTTCCCTATGATTTACATAATATGTAATAATATAAATTATTATGATTCAAATAAATTAATTGACTAAGGAATTATCTAAACATAGGCATGATTTATTCTACTGAGGGATTGTAAGGTAATATATCTTGATAAGGAATGTAATTGATAGAATTTAAAGAGAGAATGGCTGAACTGACTGGATTTGAACTCGTGGAACTTACCCCAACCCTGATCCCAAACTTACAGCAACACACAGGATTATGGTATGTTGTATTGCAGAGATTTGCAAGATTCATATTCCATGCTTTCACTGTTAGACAAACATATCGAATGATTCATAGGTTCTTTTTTTTTCATTTCTGTATGAAAGTTGTAAGCGCTACTGACTGAAGTCCATATTCTGTTAAATAAAAAGTGGAGCACAAGAAAAGTAATAAATAATTGTTTATATTTTTGGCCAAAGACTTGCAAGCTTGCCAACCTGTGAACCTGAAGATGAGAGCAGATCCAATCTTCAAATGTATCTGAAAACAACTTTTTAATGGCAATACAACAGGCAAAGATCAAATCTCTAAGCATCATCTTTTAAAAAAGAAAAAAAAAAAAAATCACACCACCATGTTTGTACTTAGATGCTTCCTCATTTGCTTGGACACCAGGAAACCTGGAGGGAGGGAGGGGCACTTCAGTCAGACTGAAATCCACCGGTGAATTGATTTCACACTATATCTGAACACCAGAAGCTGAAACATCTTTTTCCATGACTTCAGTCAGTAATCAACAAGCAAAAGCTCGGGCAGCCATGAGAACGATGTTCGACGGAAAAATCAAATGAAAACAAAAATAATGTAGCTGTCAGACTTGAGAGCAACGGCATTACAGATGTTACCTACAAATGTAAACAAGGCACAGCAATGTTCTTTGTCAGTCTTTGATAAGAACACGTACAAAAGCCAACATAACTGTCAAAGGAAATAACGCTTTAAGAATGATGCAAGTTCCCAGAAGAGCTTGGAAAAGGCAATACTTAACACCTCTAAGATACCAGGAACAATCGTATGCCAATTAGCTCTTATTTCACACCCCTGTTTGCTTTTTTGCAACCGGCTGCTTGTTCTCTGCTAAGATCATGAATATGAATGAGCTGTCTGGCACTGGCACTTTTTGGGGCATGGTTCTTGTTTTGCTCAGTTTGGTACCGTTGATAGTCCGGTGATAGCCAGCTATGTGCTTGCTTCTTAGCCTGTGAACTGGATAGCTATAAAAGGTAGGGGACAATGTTCGTGTCTAGCTATCTAATCGCTTGTTTGCTTTAGGTTTGCACATGCTATAGGAAGTGACACTTGAGCACATTGCTGGTTTTTCAGCCATGGAAGTGGTTTATGAGGTGCTCTTTGTGGGTTCTCAGAGAACCTTGCTGACATCTCCTGGTTTGCTGTTCATGTAGCAGAAGCAAACTTCTGCTAAGGTTTCAGAGACGTGGACGCTGTGGAATTTTCTTTGCCAGGTTTCCCAGCTTGCTCTTGGCTCCCCCTGCCCCCACCATCACCGTACTGGTTTGCACCTGACCGCGTTCCGTCATCGGAGAATTTTGGAACCGTTTTCATCCATCTCTCATGTCCTGGTGCACAGCCACCTGGTCTACTTTAGCTTCCTCATGCTGGGCCAGCCTTTTTCCAAAGTAATTTAACTCCTCAACGTTTCCAGAAATCTTGCTCGATTGACTTTTTTGGTTAAAAATTTATTTTATTCCGACTCTTCTCTCACGCCTATCCATTTCAGTTTGTGGCCAACTCAAAATGAATTCCCACGAAAACAAGCCTTTGATGCTGCCCGTTTATCATGAAACTACCGTTCCCGTTTCCCCCTTAAGGATTTCTGCACACTTCCGTGTCTCCCCTCATCACAAGGACTTCTCTCTCGCAGTCTGATCAGAGCATCTTTATCCAGCCATTTTCTCAGTTAATACCTCTCTCTTTCCGTCTTGTCATTTCACGTTACGGTTTGTAGCCTTTGCATGCATCGTGCTGACAGGATATCCGAAACATGGGTAGATATTGTGTATGCCAATTAGTCGAGAATGAATCGAAGACCTAAATCTGTTGAATAATTTGTTCTTTTGAACTTTTTATCACTACAAAATAGGGCATTCAGTTAAAAAAATTGAAGTGAAAAGTAATTATTCCAATCAATAATTGAATAGTTTTGGGAAGTTTGTGTATTTTGCCATCACAGACATTCCAAATTTCAGAAAATTATGCAAGAATGACGACAAGAGATTCTGCAATGGTGTTGGATACATTTCTTGAGTTCCCTTTGAGTTATTAACCTCAAAAATGAATCAATAGTACAATCTTACACTTTCAAGTATTTTGTGATTTGTGTCTGACAGGTTGGGTAGTGAATACTACTGAGGGTCTGCCGAGTCCGCTGCTGGGGTGGTGTCTTTTGTCGGATTTAGAACGTCTGAGCGCGAAGACTGGATGGTCTTACCGCTGCGTGCTGACAATGACGAAAAGCAGGGGTCGGTCCTCACTCCAGGGCTTCCAACCAACAAAGGCTCTCGCTGGAGCCAGCATCTTGATCTCGGGCTTACTCCGAATCCTCCATCGCGGGTAACAGAACAAAGAGAGTTTTGCCTCGTTGCGAAGGTGAGCTCCAGCTCATTATACAAACTCTCTTATGATAAAAATTCACCACAAGTGTGAGGCCTGGATTTTGACCAGGGCCTGGGAACCTGCTTGAGTGAGGGACAGAGATGAGGTACAGAATACGGACCTTCTCACAACACCCCATTTGCCATCTATAGTGGGGGGACTGATGTCTTTTTCAATGCTGTTTAGCTTGGTATGAACAGGAAGTCCAACCCACATGAAGCTGTTAGCCAGCCCTGACGACAAACGGCAATAGGATCCAATCCTCTGCTGAGCCAGGGAAGGCTATTGCCTTGAGGTTAAGGTACCTGAATGGGTCCCAGAAGGTTTGTGATTCAAGCCCCAGTCTTGCCACAATGACATCAGTGCAGCTGTTGGGCCCTTCTGCAAGGTACTTAACCCTGCATTACTCCAGGGGAGGTGACCCTGATAAGTCCAATCTACTGTAAGTCACTCAGCTAATTAATGGATTGTTTAGTGGAGGTCTTAGGTGTCACAATCCTGAGCACACTAAAACTGACATCCGGTTCCTCTCTGCTAATGGCAAGTGATGCATAGGTAAGATAATGGTTTTCACTATACAGGGCAAAAACGTGAAAGACATCTTCAAACATTGTTAAACAATGAACAATGAATGAAGCGAGTACACAATACAAGAGCAACCATGTTGTCTATGGTTGAATTTAGTAAAAGTTTAACAAGGGTAGTGGGGTTTGGGGTCAAGTGTTTTACTCGCTTGTTTTTCTTAAACTGAAGCTGGACTGACATTAATATTTTCCAACTGAACCACATGTGTTTCTTACATATGTTATAACACGTTACAAATAATAAACTGGCTTAACAAGGGGGTACAGCCTGTCAGTAAGGGGAATACTGCTCCCCTTTGTTCCATGACAATGAGACATGCATGTAGCTCTATTGCATAGTTCCTCTATGTAAACCAAACAGTGAGATTTGTTAAATTATGGAAACATGAACTCATAATATTGAAATAAAACCCCATTTTTCATTAAGTAGACCCTGTTTCATTAAGTGGAGGCCAATGAGGGATGAAACTACTGCAGATGTAGCCAGAGAGTGAGAGCGAGAGAGAGAGAGAGAGCGAGAGGGAGAGAGAGAGAGAGAGCGAGAGATATCCTTAAATGCCTGCTTCTGCAAGGTGAGGTGGGGGGGGGGGAATTCTCCTGTGCGTGTACGTTTGGCATTCAAGAAATTGATAGCAAATGATTCTGAAATGTGCACTGCAATGCCACACAAGGGGAAAGTGAGGCTGAGAAAACGGGCCTGAAAAGTCCATATAATTATTATGATGCAAAAATGCCAGTGTAATGCTCCCAGTAACCAGATGATACGTTCCAGATTTTTATTATATCATTTAAGGCTGCCTGTAGATGTCAGAATATAATTGTATTTTATTCTGTATTCTTACTTTTCGACACCTCCTGTTTTGGCCAAGCCAGCTCCAGCCATCAACCAAACATTTATATCTCTGTAGGGTATCCTGTCTCCACAGCATACCCCTGCTAATGGCCCATTTATGGCCGCCAATGAGGGCCGAGGCTGGTTGCATCCAGCCACCAACTTGTCCCGTTCCTTTGATATGCATGATCACTTGGGTATTTAACGCAGCGCACACTTCAGGAGGCCCGAACGTTCCGAGGTTGTCTCTCCCTTGCACATTGTGATAAATCATCTTTTATGAGAAGCCATCAGTGTGTTCTTCATCATCCTGTGTTTCACAGCACGGAAAAGGGAAAAATATGCTATCGCAGATAATGGAATACCTAATGTTGGCTTAAATGTGCACAAATGGCAAACACAGAGACATCTGATGGTGAAAGAGTGGAATGTTTCTTCTTAATCATAGAATTTCACCCCAGATGTTTTGACATCCCAACACAGAGCCAAAAAAGTCTGTGAAAAGAGTCTAAAAGAAGTCGGACACTTTGAGTGGGGAAACTGGTAGCAGTAATTATTGATAAACGGATGTTTGGATTCTCTCTCTCTCTCTCTCTTTCTCTCTGTGTTGTGGTGTTCTGATTACCTCACTTAAAGTCAAATCTAAGAGGGAAAAGTTTTAGCTGACCTCTCTTTCCATGCTAAATCTGTCATCTAGTCATCCTGAAATTGGTTATGCCGTCAGTCATGGATGCGATCACAAAAGGAATCTCAGTCTTAATATTGTTCTAATTCTAAATACTGACAACATGCAGGAAGGGTAAAGACTGCCTTCAAATCCAAACATGGTGTACACCAGGTGCTTGCTGCGAATCTCCTGGCTGACATTTCATAAATCGTGCTTAAAGGATTCTCGAACGCCACGCACACACTGCATGACGCCAACATTCCGTCCCGGAGTCCTCAATGTAAAGTTCACTGGTACGTTCTCCTGCATGCTCATTTGAATGCTCACCTCTCCTCCTGTTTCATGCTGAAGAGCCGGTTCTTGGCATTAGGGAAGTGCGAAGTTCAGAGTAATGAACGGAGAGGAAGCACTGGCTGGCATTCAAACAACATGAAAGGAAAGGTTAATACTGCTGTGTATTTCTGTCGAAAGCGATTGCTGAAATCTGAATCAAACAGTTGTGTTAAAAGGAAACCACAAAGAGGATTTTGTGTTCGCAGAAGTTTGGTTTACATTAACGTCTACAGTTCAGCTCAGTACAGTTAGACTCATGGAAGATTTTGGACAAGTCAATTTTGATTTGCATGTATTACTTTATTATTTATTTTGCCATTACACTCCAAGCTACTGGAACAGCTTTCCAGTGGAGGTGAGAGGAGCCAACATAAACTAAAACACCCATATATTCAGTCTAGCTTTTTTTGCAGTGTTTTATAACTTTATGGTCTTAGTATTTGCAGTTTTATCATTTATTTATTATAACCACAACTATATCTTCTAGTTGTTCATATCTGAAAGGTGTTTAAACTTGATAATTGTCACATTAAGATTCATCAAGTTGAAAATAGTTAAGACGGTAAAAAGTACTTTTTATAGAGTGTACTATATAATAACATGGTGATAATACTATGGGATAATAAAACATCCATGCATAAATATCTGCAAACATATGACATTAATCAATGCAAATTGTCATCTGCCAAGTTGTGAAATACATTAAAGCAAGGTGCTCATTAAAATTGTAATTAACTGCTGATACGGACATACTGTTATATATAATTACATTTTTCAACCTACAGCTTCTCAAAATGTGAATGTTAGACATAAACTATACTTTTTTTTCAACAAAAAAATGTCAAGTCTGAATTATACTCTTCACAACACAATACTGAATTAATTTTCTTTACAAATGTATTTTCGTTGAAGAGCTTTTACTTTTCAAAGGCGCTTAGCCGTCCACCCCCTTATTGCAGGGGACTAAGCTAATGTTGAATAGCCAGAGCAAATACTTAGCTATCATAATAACCCTATGATAGCAAAATAATTTTGTTGTTCATTTTTCTGATTACAAGTGCTTGTAGTGGGCCCCTTCAAACCCTTTGGCCCTGTATATTTTGTACCCTTTTTCCACCCTGGTCCTACGCCCCGGATATACCAATCAAAATACTCACTGTTTCCCCCCTGGCACTAATTCTTTTACTTCTTATACTTATTCTTTTTAAATGGAAGTGGAATTGTTAGAAGTTAGGATGAGGCCTAAATAAACTGGCACAAGATGAGGTTTGTTTGGAGGACAGGATGAACTGAAAGTGATTCTGCTTCTCATTCATGATGACGCACCAGAGGTTTTACTAAAGTGAAATGCCCCTTTCTATTTGTCTTTATGGGGGTTAAGGAATCAAATTCACATTTGTGGAAGTCATTGCTAGCTGCAAACACAATGCAGTGGTGTAGGTATAAAAGGCACAATCCTTCTCAGAGAAGCTTAAGTAACACAGCCCATTTTTGGACTTGGGTAATTGTACATTTCTGGTCCATAACCCGATGAGATGTATCAGCTGAATGAGCAAGACGGTCCTGTAAGTGGCAGCTAATTAGATATATAGACGCAAATCATAAGTTTGATGTTATCTGAGAAGTTCTAGGTTTAAGTAACGCTGCACTTTTCTCTTTCCTGTGTAGCTGGTATATGAGTTTTCAAGAGTCTGTTTGGTTGTAGATTTTATGCTGTGGATACGGCCTTTTTCCCTTGCTGAGTCATTTGTGCAGGTAGCTTAAAGCGAGCATTTCGATTGGCCGAGGTCTGCAATTGCTCGGGCACTCATGATTGCTAAGTTTCCCTCTCGCAGGTGGGCAAATCGGCCTCCTGGGCCAAGTTTTGTGCGCGAGTTCTTTTCTTTGAGGGCAGTGACAGTGTTATTTTTTACTTTATTTAGTTGAAGGTTAGACAGGAGAGCAAATACAACTCTCTGACAGCCCAATCGCATAGTTTATGCCTTTCTATCTTTCTTTTTCTCTTTCTGGCTCCGGCCCACCTCAAACTACACCTTTCGTTTACCTTTTTCGTTTTCTCCTTTTCACTGACAAGCCATTTTTGCTTTCTGCCCTATCTGTCTTGTTGTGATTGACCCCAATCCAATGCGACATTCTCATAAAATTAATGAGACTTTTCCACGAAACTCTTTTTTTTTTTTTTTTTTTTTTTTAAATGTGAAGGTTTCGGTGCAAGGTTGAGATCTGTCTCCCGGTTACATTTCTGAACGTGGGCATCATGTGGAATGTTAAACGCTGGCTGTTAAATTACGAAATATTTTCTAACTGTCACATCTTCTTAGGTATTGTGCTGAGAGAGGGGTTTTCGGGTGTCGTATCGTAAATCATCATAAACATACTATCACGAATACTCCAGGATAAATTTATATACATGTGTGTCAACAGCCATGAGCGCCACTTTGTGATTCATCGCGCAGTTTTGCATAATGTGAAACCATTAAAATGGCTACTTGAGATGATTCATAAGCAACAATGGAATGATCGTCCATGATTGCTAAAAGGGTGACTTCATTACTGGGCTGCATTTCAATTATATTGCCGCGGGGCAGAATTACATTCTGAAACCTAGGCCCCAATTGTAATTAAAAATGTGTTAATGTGTCTGTTTCTTTAAAGCTCCACTTGACTCATCCTATTTTTTTGTCTTTTTAGTTATGTATCATAACCTGTAAAATGGTGTTGCAAAATGGTTCAAGTATGGAAATTGACATGCTCCTGAAAGCTTTAGTAATTAGACTGTAATTAGTAATTTAGTAATTGGACAGAATTTCCTCCTGAAAGTATTTCTAATATGCCAGGATATACATTGTTTTGTAATTTACATTTTTTTTCCTGATTTAGTCCCCAATTTTCCCAGCCTGAACTAGGCCGAGCTTATTGGCCTCAACATAGCACCCGCACTCCTGGCTTTGGGAGGAGAGGACGATCCGATGAATCCCCTGATTCATGTGACGACGATCTCGCTTCTATTCACCCTATGATGTCAGAGAATGATGCAGTCAGCGCACCCTCGGTTCATGCTGCCAGGGGCGCCCAAGAATGACCAGGGAGGGTGCTATGGCGATTTGGCCAGCTTACCCCCATCATCCCCGCCGAGGCTGGCCCAATTGTTGCCTCGCCAAGGGGGACCTCCAACCATGGCCAGCAATGGCGAGACCAGGATTCAGGCCCCCAATCTCAGGGCTCCCAGGCAAACATCTAACCCTATGAGCCACTCAGAGGACCCCAGGATATACATTTTGGTGTACTTTACAAAAGTTATGGAGCTGTAATACAGTTATAGAGTGAATGAAAGTTTAAATTTTCCAACTCGTCAATAACATCATACACCCTCACTCTCTGGTTCCGCTGAATAAGTATTCATCAGGTCAAACCAGGAATTAAATTCATCCTTTAACACCAGTGTCTTATCATGTCATGTCCTTTTGCTGAGATAAGCACTGGCGGCCTGTGCCCAGTAGTGCTGAAGTCTAGAAACATCCCTCAGACCTCAGATTTGGTCCTGGAAAGGCTTATTTCAGTCATAATAATGATAATCTGATTTCTGATGACATCTTCATTTCTGGAATTATCAAGAGTGAAAAAAAAACCAAGAACTGCAGAGCGTGGGACCACAGACCTCAATTAGATCGATTGTGTATTAAGTTAGTCCTGTATTAGATCTAAGCACTGACCTGGCTACATTTATTGTTACTTGCTCTAAGCTGAAGTGGTTTGTAAGACTCTTTGAGGTGGGATGACGGTTACGCTTCTAGCATCTACACGGACAGTTACTCCGGATCAATAAATCCAGGAAATTCTTCTTAAGAGGTTGAATGATGAGTCAGTAATGAATCTCAAAGGGACCTACAGTTTGGGATTTGAGCCAACAACCCAATCGATCACCCATTTACATGTGCGAACAGATTTCTTGCTAGTTTTTTTTCTCTCTTCTGAGCTTTTCATTTTTTATTTAACGTCTCTCCGGCGGAGGTCAGAAACGTTACCGAAGCTAAACGATGTAGGTCAGAATTCACAAGTAAAGATCAGATTCACCTTCAACCGGAGCTCCCAGAATTACCTGAGACCCAGACTCTGTCAAATTCCCCAGGCTCCACTCGCTCTGTCTGCCCGGTGTCGATTATAATATTCCACCCTATCACTTTTTCCCTTCAGGTAAACATCCGCGGTCGGCCTCCCGATCACGCCGAGCGATGTTCTGAATACAAGTAGCATTGTTATCTTTGAGCGCGTGCATGCAAATGCTAACAAACCTGAAGGCCTGTCACCCTGCGAAGGCTACATCTTCTCCTTGCTCGCCACAATAATAGACGAAATCATGACCGTAACACTACAGAGCTTGTGTGTCGGTGTGGTTCCTGAACAAACACTCCATGCCAATCATTACTGGCCCTGACATCACAATAGATCCATATTCCTACTTCGCATAAATGCCTAGATCTCTGTTTGTCAATAGGACACATACAGCGACTCTGAAAAGGCTATGATTATATAGTGGATTTATGAGGTGCCATTAAACCTTAGGGATTCGTAATGCAGCCGTAAAATGTAAGGCGTTAAAAAAAAAAAGAAACAGAACTTTCTTATGTTGTATCAACTGGCTATCGAAAAATAAGCGGGTGAGAAAAAGCTTGCTTCTCTGCGAGAGCTATTGTTGCATCCTACTGGCTCCTGCTGGCCTCCTTGAATAAGATTTATCGTTTCCGCTTACTCACTTGGCTTAGACTGGGGTGCTTAGGGTGGGAAGAAAAGGCTTCCATGTTGAAAGAATGCATTTAACAGAAAGAAGGTGCAATTTAATGCGACTTCATGCTGATGTTTTTTACAGTACAGTATATTTTGGTGGGAAGTTGCAACAAGCATACTAAAATGCTTGTTGCAAAAGTATTTTATGCTAATACTACTACAACTGTACTAATAATAAGAGGAAGAGGAAGAAGAAGAATGATAATAGCAGTTTAAAACTTATTTTGCATTTGTATTAATTACTGAATTCAAGAAAATGTGAACAGATGAACAGATATTCACTTTTTAATTTAATTAGCTTGAAAAGTATTTAACATGCAAACTGGAACATGATTTTAAGAAAATACAAGGAAAAAACTGTATATAAAATTGTGAACTAACTGTAGTCACAAAAAGTAGCTCCCCAGTAGAACCGTGGCAAAATGTAAGAAATAATGCATATACCTATTCTTATATATATGAGTTCACAAATGCAATGACTGCCGTTTTTTCACACTACCCATACCTTGTGAATGGTGAACGGAAAGACATCTGCTGGGACTAAATAAACAAGGAAACGATTGGCTGTCTAGACTGATGTCTAGATTGGGAAGACGGCCAGGTCCCATGGGAACTCTTCAGCTTTGTGATAGTAATTGCCACATAATCTTTAATAATAAGCGCGATAAGTCAGGACCTGGGGTTGGCGTCTCGTTCAGAAATGTGTGCACCTGCTGTTTGATATGCTCTATGATGAGACTCTGGGCTCTGAGCAAGTCCGAGAGAACGTTTCCTATTGGCTCAACAGCAACTCGGCCTCGAACCTTTCTGTCCATCACATATATATACCAGCCTTAGCCCCGTTTACATTCAGATGTTCAGGATTAAGGGGACACAGAGAAAAACGGCTGCTAGCTAAAGTAGAGGGCACACAACAAAAAGTGCTTTTGCATCAACGAATATAAGAGTGGCAACAAAATAATGGGAATGTGTAACTCTTCAGGTTGGATTACGCGATCATTCATGTAGCTACGCCCTTTTGTGTCACCCGGGCCGATATTGCTCCTGTCTTCTGAGGAATGTGAGCGACAGCGGTGTGAATTGTTTGCCGGTCGAGCTGGAAATCAAAGAGCCATTCACGGTGCGGAAGAGTCTGTCTATTGACTCCATTGCAGCGGGAGGGTGACAGTGGGGAACTTGTGCGAGGATGCGCGCGGTGTCCAACTTGTTGGCGATACACCGCGGCTCAACGTGACAGCGTACGGCTACCCAAAAGCACCCATGAACGTAAAATACATCATAATATCTTTTTTGATGCAAATGTAAGCGAATGGTTTCTCCTTAATTGTGATTAGTCAATGTTTTCGTGGTATAGAATTTGCATGCACAGTGAAGAATGCAAACGTGTCAGAGCCAATGATTTAATGCTTACTGCACGACCTACATTAATTATTTTGTCATCAACGAATGCATGCATAAATAAGACGTGTTTAATGGAAATAAAAAATTATAATTGTGACTCCAGAGGAAGAATAGTCGATGTCAAGGCTGCTTCCTCGTCATATCATAAACGAGGCATACCATTTATTACAAATAGCATTTTTACAAATAGCATTTTTTTTAACATAAAAGCTAATCACAGAGGCGCGGATGTTCTATAAATGCGTTTGTCTTCATTTGCCTGTATGGCAGAGCGATTTGCTTTTGTTCTTTTTTATTTTAGTCATTTCAAGGCTGGATACTGACTTTGTGAGGCTGTGCCGCTGCAGGCTGGCACAGCACAAGGGAGAGAGATCTGTTTTTCAGCCCCTGTCTCCAGATTTTTGTGACAGAGCGGAAGAAAACACAGATAATCCACTCCATTTTTGCATATTCCAGCGTGGAAGGACATTGAAACCATTTGATCCAGCAAACGTTCGTCTCAATCTTCCTGTGTATATATATGTATACACACACAAAAACGCACATACACACAATACATACAGTAGATGGAGGTATGCACCATATTTGCTGGTTGGTGGAGCTCTTGTCTCACTGTGGAAAATAACCAATGTGCCAATGTAGATTTACCCATTGACAGTAAATTCTATTATACCGCGCCATCACACTGTAAAATTCTGAAGGCTTGAAATCTCCACTGCGGGGACAGGATACTTTTTAACTATGATTCGTGCCTCACCTGGATGCTATGAACTGTCAAGCATCTTTAAACGCTACTCGGGCCCGGCCTACCCATATTGGTGAATGCGCTCGTACATGATGTATTTCAAATCAGTTAGACACTCTCCCCTATCATTACTTATACATTTGACAAGGACGCGTATGGAGGCATGAGTTATTGGACTTCTGCCGGACTCGACTCTTTTGTCATGACTTTGCTGAAGGGTATTTCTGAAATCCAAACATTGACTGATTCACTCTATCTGTGAAATTGTCACTGAGTTTGTTTTTTTTTCCTTTTTTATCTTTAAAACATGGGGACTCAGAGAGCTGAACAAGAGCAGAATATTCTAATTTCATGTCAATCACCTCACGAAAATACAAAATGGTTATTTTTGCACAGCAATAGGAGTTCATGATAGAAAAGTGTTATTAATCAAACAACAGTTGCTTAAGAGTTTAAACAGATCTTATTACATATTTGTGATTGTGTGTTGGTGAGTAGTTTCCAATAAATATTCTCACAGTGGTACACTTCAACACAATGGACTCAGAAGGTGTCAAGTTGTTATCGTGATCTTTATGAATCGTTCAAACATATTGCCATTCTGTTGTGACAAATTGGAATCATGTGGTTGTAAACCACAGTGCACCACAGATAAAGGAGATATCTCTGGAAAAAGTGACACTCTTGTTAAAAATAGTTCTGTTTTCTCCACAGCCAGATGGGGAGTAAATTACTCATGATTGTTATATAATTATAAGTCATCTTAGCTTTGCAACTTTCATTAAATGCAACTTCTTCACATCAACTAACTGAACATTAAGAATAAATATGTTAATATCACAAACTCAGTGCAATTGCTGTTGTGGAAACTGCAACATTCAGAGCAATTGCAGCTGCAGGGTAACACAAATAAAACTTATGAATAAGGATTGTGGAATATTTTTTTAGATAAAAAATATATTCAAAAACATTGGAAGTCCAAATTAGCCTTGGTGAGAAATGTTTGGGCTTTGGTGAGAAATAGATGTTATTTTTCTGATAGAACAGTGACACCTGGTGGTCACAAATAAAAGCATGCCTGCAAACAAGCTGATTCCATGATTGCCACCAGAGTAAATTGTCAAAACATTAAATTGTTAATTGTTTAAAATGAGATACATAACTAATAAATATGTTTATGTCATCATCAGTACTACATTTTTTCCAACCTTATTATTTCAATGGGGTGGCTTTTGCCATGTAAGACATTGAGATTCACCACATCATACTTATTATGACGCAGTTTTATAACACAATTACTAAATACCAATGATTAAATAAAATGCAACTTTTCATGTGCAGTAATGAACTATGTTTTGCCATAAGGCTTCATGGTTCACCATAAATGATAATTTATTTTGCAAAGCTTTATCACATATATAAACACAGACACAACAATATAGAATGTATAGTCAATCAATTGCAAGTGTGATAATATATAATGGTGTTGGATTGTGATAAGTTTCTATGAAGAATGGATTCATCAAAACATGTTTCTAGCCTTCATACCGCATTTGAGACATTAAGGCAGAGTTCTTTATAAAATGTATGTGTTTAATCTTACAAGATCATCAACAAAGGCATTGTATTTTCTGGCTGCTGTGTCTTGTCTCAGCCAGCAGCAATAAATATAAATTCCAATTGTCTAAAGATTAACGAAGTGATTGGCTCACTTTGAAGGCTCCTGGTCTTGGACTGGAAGTTTGAAACCCAGTCATGCTATTCCTGGCTATGGCCAGAGGCCCACACTTGCTGAGGTAACATTTGGTTCAGAATAACTTGTGGGGGAAAAAACAAGAGGTCAGCTGATTAAACTCATCAGTCTCATTGCTCTCCGGTGACCCCTGCTGTCTGGCTGGGGTGACTGCAGGTTCATGAATTGACCATATGTTGACCCTCTTTTCCCCTTGACAATACAGGCAATGAGCCAATTCCGTACACCGATATGGGTACGCTATGAATGTCCAATGTCTGAAAATACTTTACAGGTCATAGTATCCAGATGAATCATGCATAACACAGATGCTGTAAAACGTTCAATAATTACCAGGGTGTTTGTTTTCTTCCTCAGACAAACCCACCAGGAGCTTATTAGAGCTAGTCAGTTATTGGAAGCTAGCACTCACTCGATCTGACACAGCGGCACATCAATCTGAGCGAACTGAAAGAAGCTGGTGCTAAATACCGTATGTTCTGAACACAAATCTTTTGTAAAATATCATACATAAAACATTCAATATCTGTATGTCAAGGTACAGACTAGTGATGTCAGTTGTATAGTTAGAAAAGAGGATATGTCACATTAATATTGTTGCCTCATGGGAATGTCTATTTTTTGTTTTGGAATAACACAAGGCAAGATTTTTGATGGAGTTTTATTGTTTCTATATAGTTTGAAATTATCTGCTGTGCCAGTGAATTAAATGAGATATATTTTTAAAATCTATTTATTGTAGATTTAAACAGTTTTACTCTATACTTAGTTAAATGCTGCGTTCATGGGAGAGGAACAGGAGATTTAGCTTGCTATTTGGAGTTAGCATTTTAGCCAGCACTACATTCTGGTCTTGGACTTTCATGTTAAGTGGAAAAAATCACCTGCAGTGTTCAACTTCCGCTAAAAACTGACTCAAGAATGGTAACTGAAGCTGTAATGTTGCTAATGGCTAATTCATGTTTGAATGTTTGACAGTACAGAGGTTGCGATTTGCCCTCCAGGATTAGCCAGCCACCGATAGTGTTCATGTGTGCCGCCATGTTTGCTTACAGGGTAGCAAGTGTACCATCATTGTTTGTGTCATAGATATATTGTAAATTCATAATAAGTATTATGATCTTCATTTTATGTACCATGTAGATGGTGCTAGCTAGGATTTATTACTGTGTCCTCTGAGTGTGTGTGTGCGTAAGTGTGTGTGTGCATGTATTGGGAAGCCATTATTGATCTTGTTTGTCATTCTCATTTGTTTCCTTTTTCTCTCTTTGATCTATTGTGTATAACAGGCTGGTCTGATAGATTATTGAAAATATGCTTCGGCTCATTTTAAGTAATTTATTTTTGGACTCTCTACTTTTGTGGCAAACACAGACAGAAAAACAACCACCTTATTTATTCCAGGAAGTAAACAGAGCTGTTTTTATGAATTTGAAGTAACATTTTTAAGTGTTTCCCTATTTTTGTCAAAAAATATAATTGGATTTCTTTTGCACAGTAAACTCCCAGATGAATTTAGTGTATATCAGTGAAATCATTTAGGATCACGACCTACATGCAGTAGTGGGAGTTGAAAATTGTTTACTTTATTTTACCTTCTATGAACGGGAGGAAGTTTCATCCTACAGTTCTTCCTGGCATCCGTACTGCAGCACATTAACATTCATTCACAAATGGATTTTGCTGCATCTATTATTTGCTGTCCTTTTCATTTCAATATAATTTCTGGCATATCTTTTCATTACTTGTACTTTTTACATCCTAGTATATCGTTTTTCCATTTTAACGTGAATCTTTTTTTATACATTTGTCCATACATGGACTTTATTCTTGCATCCTCACATAATTTTTAATGGGTGGTTTTACTTTTTTATGGTCACCATTATTTCGATTCATTCCACTTGTATCCCGGTTCCAGGAGAAAATAGATCCCAAGGTAAATGTTTAGAGGGAAGTGTCATGGATTTACGGCCTTGTTACAGCGCTCCAATCTTTGTGTGCTCAGTGTTTACACTTCATTATTGTCTCCAGTCCTTTTCTTCTTTTTCAGTCCTTAAACAATGAAATTAGCTTCACATTTTAATTAGCTGTACACAAAAAAATGATGATTGTGAAGTAAAACGCTGACCTTTTTTTTTTTTGCAAAATAAAACTGGATTCCTTTCAAACTCGCTGAGGGATCATCTGAGATAAATGGCTCATCAACAATAAAATGTATCCATGCCGAAGTTTATTGCAACACGTTTCTGCGAAACTCGAGCAATTCAATTTGACTTTACTCAAGCAGTTCAGCGTTATTCAGTGTAAAGTGCTGAGTCATTTCGTCTGCTGGATGACTCAAGGGGACCTGCATAGAAATCACATTGTTCCATATGTTGCTATTAAGAAACTTGGTTTTCATACTTTTAAATGCTTTTTTGTGTAGGAACTTCTCCAGCTATATTTAGCCCAGGTTGACTGCTGAGATTCCATGAAAAAGAAAAAAAAACATCTGGAAAAGTAATGTGGTGAACGTCGGCAATGTTTATACATTTAATAACTTAATTATTGACGCCTAAGCCTTATTCTCAAAATGAAGCGGTATAATGAGTGTTGCGTCCCAGAGGACGGCAGTGTGTTGGTGTGTGAGCTTAGAACTGCTTAAACAACACTTAACCTGGCAGTCATGTGTGCATTAAATTTGAAAAGTTAGTTTATTAATTATGAATGGTAGATCAACTCTCAACTGTTCTTCCATAATGCACACACATAAAAACACAACAGTAAACTATCCTTCTTGCTAGTCATGAAATTATATTTTGTAAGAATGTCAAAAGTGGCCGAGTGATGCAAATAGTGACTAGGGCGCTTGTGGTTGGAGGCTTAGTAAGATCAGAACAGGCTTCTACCAGAAGCAATTTGAGGCATAAAAGTGTGAAAAATAAAAACTCTTTTTGTGCTAAGGAGAAGAATATCAAAAGAATATATCTAAGAACTCGCTTCAAATTAGTCCCATGGTTATAAATCCAGATCACAGATCCCAAACCTAACATTTGTGCCAAGTGTCTGTAACTTCATGAAAGTTCCAATTAAGGCTAATAAAATATTCCAAGAGACGTATTTTCTCTAATCAGCAAAACAGCAAGCACTTGAAGTACGGATTCTCTGCGTTCAAAAGGTATTTTCAATTTTATCCAGTCATCAAAAAACAGAGGCCAAAATGGAGAAAATATCTTTTTAGAAGTAATTCTGGTGTTATCCTTTTCATTGATGTTGTAATAAGATGACATTAAAGATGATTTTCATATGCAATGCTTACTGAAAACTTGATCCAAAGCCAGTAGGATAGAGTGTAGAAATAATATAGTTAGACACTTCAACCAGCTACTTACTCTATTTGGCTTAAATTTTATTTTTTATGTTTGCCTTGTCTTGTCTACTCTTGGTATATACTATTAGTGAGTCTATTACTTGAAGGTCCATTTGGGAACACTTTCACCTGGAAGAGCGCCAGAGTTTCAGTGGAAGAAAAAGACTGAAATGAAAAGCGTGCTGCTTGGGAATTCCGATCACTTTTTGTCTGACAGAGTCTTAGCGCTCAGTCCCTAAGGCAGAGTGAGGTGGCAGTGTCACTTCAGCATCACCTGGCTGCACCGAGACAAGTGTCAGCGGCGTGCGTGTCAGGATTCAGCTCACAAAGGTGATCCTCCCTCCCCGAGCCTGCCTGTGCGCTGGGCTTCCCAACATGTCCGAGGGCAGCGGAGGGGACCAGCCGGGTGGGTGGCAGCGAGGCAGAATGGTTGGAGAGAGGGGCTTGCAACCTGGTGGTTGCTGGTTCAAATCTTAGACAGGACATTGCAGATGAATCCTCACTCACCATCCAAATTGTTTCAGGTACGTTACTCATCTCCAAGGGCATCATTTTGAACTCCAAAAGGTAACCCTTTAAACAGTATATCTCCTTGGACCCAAAAGCAGACATGAGATCACTGTGCTCTGGTCCTGTTTTGGAGGCAATTTCTCTTAGAATGGGAATCACTCTGGACTTGAACATCAGAAGCTTCTTCTACTGCCGATGTGTTGAAGTTTTGACTATTTCCACAGTAAGTAAAACGTAATTCCTGAGTGCCTTCAGCTCACTGTCAATTGGGCTAATGGAGACAAATAATTATACCAATTACTACTTCAATGAATTCTCACACCAGGGAAATTTTGTGTAATGTAGCTGGTTCAGAGACCAAGGCATAGCTCAATTGAATACTTCATTGTTACATTATCAAACAGGTAAATCCTTAACAAGCAAATATGAATGTCACTTCAGTGAAATCTTTGTCATTTTGTTTTGCTGTCTTTTTTTCCTCGGAGAAGGACATACGCAAACAACGTAGTGAGTGATGTTTACCGCCACATCACAATCTTTCATCCTTGTTCGTAAGGACTGCTCTTTCAATTGGTTCTCATGGCACTGTTTATTGTTTTGGGCACACTGTAATAACATCACCAAATAGACTGAGAGCTTGTCTCAATGAATCACACTGGAAAGAAACTGACAGGAGCACAGACCATTGCCTTGGACACAAATCTATACAGAGAATACTGGAAGAAGAGTACAAGTAAAATGCTGGAGTGAAATGTGTGCAGCCACTTCATTTTGATCCAGATTTTTTTAGCTTTGATTTATGTTCTCCCAATTTGGAATGGCCAGTCATATCTGCAGGCCCATAGCTACGGCTTACTCAGCTGGGCACAGATTTGCACATGCTCAGTAGATTCAGCCCAGAATTCACATGCGTCCTCCAGTGTGAGATCCATCAGCTCACCAAGCTTTGCATCATAGCGTTGGCGTGCAGTTCATTAGCGGCTTATACAGGAGCATGGGCATGCAAAGGAGGACAGTTAGCGACGCCAATGACAGGTCCATTAATGGCTTGTGTGCTCGTCCAGACAGACTGCAGGGACACTCTTAACCTCTAGGTGTCACTCTTGTGGAATGAGACGGTTGGCACAAGCACTTTTAGAAGTGCATCACTACATAATGGACTAGTGCTTCATCTAATTAGGAGGCCATTTAGAAATCTAATTTCCCTGTATTAATGGGTGGAGGAGTGAATAAGTGAAAGCGTTGTTGGTTCACAAAAAATATTTTCTCATAGCATTTAGGACAAAAAAATAATGGATAAAGAAATAATCAGTTCAAGAACAGAAATAGCATGATGAAGATGGATTGACTGACTAATTACTTGATAAATTAATTGATTAATTGACTTTTCCATTCCGTTACAATCACACCCTTGTATATACTAGAAGCCTGATCTCAGATGAGGTGTTGAGACAGCAAGTATGTCATGTGATTTCATGAGAGTTGAGGGAAAAGGAAGTATGAGTGGGTCATGTGATGTCACGAGACAGGAACCATGGGAAGGTTATGGGATCTTGTGTCAGCAGCAGGGATAGGAAGTATAAGAGGGCCGAGTAGGATTCTCTCATGTGGATTGGTACTGTTTTATATTACTTGCCTCAACCCATCTGTCTCGGTAAAACAGTTACATCTGTCCAGTTCCATCCATTCAGTCTGAGTCCCCTTGAGAAAATCTAAAGTATGTCAGCGCTAGTAAGTCATACAGGACATGAATACTATGACATATAGCTTGTGTCTAGTCAGGGCTCATCAGTATAAATCAAATTCTGAAACAGAATTTGGTTTATATTTTGTTTGTATTTTGTAACTATTCAATACCTTTTCATAAACATTGTGTTGCTGTACTGTTATGCCAATAATGTTGTGAAATTTAAATAACTAATATCTTGGAAAATAAAACTACCTTGGTTAGAATTTTCCAAAACGTTGCAGGTCACAACAACATCAGCAACAACAATTTATTAATTGCCATTCATAAAACCCGATTCAGGTACACAGTGCGACCATTGAGCTTGTACAATACCAAAGAGAATACAAAACACCACAAACATTCACACATGCAAAAATACAAAATACCAAATCCAAAAGAAATAAAAAATTTAAAACCTTGTGGTCCAGAATGAGTGAATATTTAAGACCAGGAGTTCCCAGGTGTTTTCTAACCACATTTTAGTAGTTATATGTATCAACTTGTCCTTCACTGGAGAAAAAGAGCACAACAGATCACAGTGACAAGAGGGAAGGATGTTGAACATTTGACTATAAATCAAACCACTCTCCAAACATGGGTTCTGTATCAGGCTGCCAGTCCCACAGCGTTTGATACACTTTTCATATCATAATCGTCTGGCCTCCTCGGCAGAGAGCGCTTGCCCTTTGGATACACGGCCACTTGGAAGTTGCTTTAAACATATGTATGCTGTCGCAATGCATTCCCATCCACTCAAACAGAAAAGGGTAACTGGTGCCATACCAGGCGGCCGTCATGACATTTCAGTGCTTTGGGAGGATTTGAGTTCACGAACACACACTTATTTTTCAAGGCTTAATCCACAGAGGAGGGTTACCGTATAGGGAAAGTGCAGGGTATCAGTTTGTGAAGTGATATGGGCTCAATATACAAGAGGAATGTTTTCCTCCACTGCTCGACGTCTCTGAAACACACTTTTTAGCGCCCGAACTGCAATTTTGATTTTATTTCCCCCCCGATTGTTGTCCTCAAGGTCCCGACGCTCAATTACGTCTACATCGCCGATGCACCGGGCACGTTGGCGTTGAGGTTGAGGCTGTGTTTCGGTGTGGATTTGGCGGCTTTAAGGTGTAACTGATTTCAGAAGTAATTACAGCAAGGCTGCTAAATTGGCGGCACAGATTGGGGCGGAAAGCAGGATCACCCTGGGACTGCTCGGTGCACCTGGCTCGACTCTGTCCCCCTCCTTTTTGGAAAAAAACCGCGCCTTCCCCCTCAGACGGCCAAATGCAGGAAGCTTCGAGTTGCTCATGACGATGATGTGAATAAATACGCATGTATTCCAAAACGATTCAGATCGTCAAGGAGAGGGAAGTACCCTTAGACACCCCTTGTTCAGGAGGACCCTTCTCTCTGACATCCTGACTTAAATTTTGAGGGTGGAGGTGTCCGGATTCTCTGCTTGCTCAGGAGGGAAAACCTCACCCCCCGGCCCACCCGGAGTTGAGGCTGCGAGAGGAAAGATGCGGTTGCCTTGGCAACGGCGGGACGGGATGCGCCGGGAGGGGGCCTCGCCGTGGCGATGAGGCCCTGTACAATTTCACAGCGAATTGCAGAGCGGCGGTGGATAACAAGCAGGGGGTTTGCTTACTCACAACCCGGCCGTGTCGCTGCGGATGAAAAACCCGAGGAGCGTTTCTGGACAAATCCTCTCCTGCCCTCTTTCTTAGGAGGGGGGGGGGTTGTACTACACTTCTCAGAAATACAAGACAAACAGAATGTATGACAGAGTACGGCAAGCTTGCTGCACAACCAGGCCTTTAGAATTCATGTCACTCCTTCCCTTTCTCATCACTGCAATTTTAACCCACCTGGACATTTGCGCTGCGCTGTAAGTCCACCAAAGTGCTATCACAGCTTCACGACTTCCGTTTGTATGCAGAGATATTACTTTGTCTGTCCTTCCCCTCTCATGCAATATTCAATTTACTCTTGCTGGCACAACACTGTTTAATACTTTCTGTCTGATACCCACGGAGGTGTTTAACATTTCATAGAAAAACTGTGTTCAAAGAATGCCCCCATTTCACGTTGCCAGCTATTCAAAAGGTAATGACATTGAGAATATTTTATTGCCTTGCTCCTTGTACTGTTCTCTGGGACAATGTTTAAAAACTGGCAAAATTATATATATAATCTATATATGTTTGTATATATAATATCTCAAACATATGAGTGAGAAAATGTATTTGCTCCCCTTAAATCCCTAAACATTAATCTAACATTCATCTCAACTCCTTGAAACTTCAGGATGAAATCATTGCATGTCTGACACACGCACATCTCCAAATAACTGCATCAATAGCTTTCGTATCAAATGCTGGTAAATGTTAAAAATCAATGATACAAACTGGCCACTAGATGGTGGTATTCCCATGGTTTAAAACTGAAATCCTTGCAGGATGCAGCTATCATTTCAATTCCATGGCCTCTCTCCCTCTCCCTCTTGAATTCAAAGTCAAATTCTTGATTGACAAGTATCTTAAAATGTCATCTTTATGTATAATGCAAGGCAAATATTTCACAAGTTTTTAAATGTGGTTCAGACATGTTGGTTTGTACCCTGAGATATCACGAGAATGTGCCTATTATGCAGCCCTTGTTTTCACCCAGCTCAGAATCCATTATCTAATGGCATTCCACCTACACAGACCTGTCACTCAGCGTGAACAGCAAGCATTAACCAACCCAGAGACGTGAAACAAGTGGAATGTAAACATAATGTTCTGCTTCTTGCTCTACTCATACATACCGCAAAGGACCATGGAACTGCCTCAACATTAAAAGTGGGGAAAAAAGCCCAGCTTTATTCAGCCGCATTTAAATCTTTATAGAGCTAAGACGGTTCAGTTGTAAAATACGTTTAGCCGACCCTGTCACCTCCCACTCGTCTTGACCTGGCAGAGTGTGAGATTTATGCGCTAAATATTACGTTTAAAAGGCTACGCGTGCTGCGGAGATGGAGATGCACAAATCAAATGATATCAGGGCTATGAAGTATTCGCCGCAACCAAGACAATCTTCTAAGATGGTTAGATGGACCCATCTTTCAGCCATTGACAGGTTTATAGTGATCTGAGTTCCGACAGATACTAATAGGCTGCACACATTGGCCTGTGTCACTATACTAATGGAAGCCAGTTTGACACCAAGAGGATTGAAAGTGTGACTCTAGTTAGCATCAGTTAAGTTCAAAAAAACACTTCAGGCAATAGCAGGTGCAAAGTAAGAAATACATATTCTCAATATGAACCATAAACAGATACTAATCCCTGAGAATCCAGTTGCAAATAACAGAGGTCTAAGAAAGAAATATAGTCTCTCTCAACAGACGATGTATGTGCCAAATGATATAAAAATGATATAATAACCCGTGTGGAATTCACTGCAAATGAAAGTAATTCAGGACCCCCGTACCATAGTGGTGTCCACTGCTACTAGCCTGGGATGGCATGTGGTCATATTTTTTGTCTTAAATTCTTCTCGTTCGAACTGCGTTTGCAAAGAGAATTCCATAATTCGAAATAAATCAGAAATTCAATAACAGATGTTGGCAGAATCCCAGCCTACGTCTGACCATTGCTCAGACTGTTGATGTAGGTCACACTGCACTTGCTAATAAAGACGTATGTGAGTCTTTGGTGTGCCCAGAGATTTAGAGGCTTAACCTGCCTACCAAGGAACACCTGAGATACCTGCAAATAAAAAGAGATCAAATCGAGGCCATGCCGGTCTTATAATCTCTCTCCTCTGTTTCCAGTCAGTCTTCACTATATTGTCTAAATAAACATAAACACAAATGGAGGATAGAATGACCAGTGTCCATTGAAAACATGAATGAATTGTGCCTTTGGCTGTCAGTATAATATTTTCAACATTTGTTTGGAGATGGTTTCGCATTGTAGCCTCCGTGTGGTTTGTTATCCGGTGTTTCCACCGCGCGTCATGCAGCTGACAGCTTCATCGAGGCCTTTTGGCGGCTCGCTGAGGTGACCGAAACTTGAGGGCTGGTTCAGAAAGCCAGTGGAGTATGAAGTTCGTCTGGACAAAGTGCCGCTTCCCGCTTCCTGACCGCGACTCGTGCGGCCAGGCGGCAGGTAATCACTCCGCTTGTAAGCATGAGACCAGCGCGAACTAATGGTGACCTACACGATTTTATGTGTCCAGAGGTACGATCGAGCTGCCGGGGGGAAGGAGCGGGCTGCTTGACAAGCGGCAGAAAAAAGAGCAAACAGCTTAGAAAAGAGGCAAACGATCTGCGCATCGCGTGCCAACGGTTACCATCTGCTAATCGACAGACAGCGCTAATAATGTCACGGCCTTCACTCCAAACAGACACGCAGCCAGCAAACAATCCACAGCTACCTATGTGTGGTCAGCGGGCTAGGGAAGCAATGCATTTTCATAGAGTTTCGTCCTCCAATCAGCATTATGTTTAAACGGATAGTGACATATTAGGCCAACCAGAGCAACTCTTTCTGTTACTTTAAGCCAATGGGCATAGGTTTCTATGCTGTGCCATTATAATACGTGACAGTAGAAAGTGATGACAAAGGAGTTCATGTACCCAGCTGGACAAGCAATGCACCCTCATTTTCTTTGGGGTTTATTGAACAGGATAGCCTTTTCATGACTGTAACACATGCAATAAACACACTGCGCATGATGGCGGATGAGAAATTGTCAGAGGAAAGTAATAAAATGTTGACCTTTTCAGCCAAAATGCTGTTACAGACATGTACAATGTACAGACTTGGATCATACTGTGACACTGCTCTCAATCTTGACATCTCTCTCATTACAGGATGTGATAAAAGCTAAAAAAAAAAAGGTTTAAAACAGCGGTATCCTGAAAAGTCTTGGCTGATTCAAACCTATCCAGTCCTTTTCAGAAAACAGGCAGTCATGTCCTGATGTTTGATAGGACCTGTAAGCGTAAAGTCACCTTCAACCTATTCATACCAGGAGATTAGGCAGTGAAATATGTACGCAAAGCTGTGCGACTGGCGGTCGCCGATAGCAGGGCTGCGCACGGAAAGGAGCTTGATGGATGGTCAAACGGTCAATGGGTAAATCGCCGTGTGGTGTTTTCTCTCGTAAGACTGATTGCTTCTGTTCTCTCTTTACAATGTAGCTCAGTCTGCCTTTGTTGTGCTATCCGGAGCCAAACCACTCATTTTCACATCGGGCACTGGTGATTTATGCTGACATGCTTGAAGTTTCTCTCGTGGCATCATGAGCGTTGGATTTTTGACGTGTAATTTTACAAAATCGACTGCAAAACAGAATTTGGAACAGAAAACACTGAATTGTAAGCTGCGAGAACTTCAAGAGCACGTCCACTTGTCAAATAAAAACTGACGAAAACTTTCGAGACAGACCAAAGGAGAAGGTCGTCCATTTTCAATGTTAAAATATATATTTTGTTGTTACTGCAGTACGTGAAGTTGTGCATCAACTTTTCCCCCATGCTTTGGAAAATCATTACGTTCATTCAATTTGACAGACAGAGGTTTGACTGACTTGCCTCCTGTCAACAGACAAAAAAAAAAATACAACTCCCATGATGCATTTCTCCATTTCTGGATTTGTATATGTGATGAAGGATTCAACAAGTCATTTTAATATACACATCTCAAAGGAAGTGAGAGCATACTTTAAAGCACATTGCTTGCCAATGTCACTACAATGAACGAGGATACTGTGGCCAGGAGGTAATGCATTGAAATACAAACCCTCCAAAAGGATTTTAGATGCAGCAAAAGTAGTGCTTCATTCATTTCCCTACCTCTGGGATCCTTCCATGTCAGCATATGATTTTTTGGATTTTGAAGCACATATTTTAAATCTTAAAATAATCCAGCGACCTATTTGCCCCCCCCCACCCCCATTAGCCCAAAATTGCACCAATGTACCTTCTCTCCTTGATGCAATCTTATGAAAGACTGTTCGAGCTTCAAAACGTTGCATTCTGTGCTTGGTAATGGTAGGTTGGACTGAGCACACTGTATGATTCCTCAAGTGCCTTTCATTGCTGGAGCATCCTTCATTTCTGACTTTGATTTCTCTCACACCTGGCTGTCCTCCCTCTTCTCACTTCTCCCGCTTCCTCTCCAGCTCATACAGGATGCTGCTCTTGTCTTCTCTGTTCCTCCTCTCTGTTATTTGATTTTTATCCTCCGTCTCTCCCCAGTACTGACTTTCCATCCCAGTCCGCACCTCAGACCTCTTACTCTTCTTAACCTTTGTTAACAGCTCTGCTCCTCCTCACCTCAAACCCTTTTTTTGGGTAGAACCCATCTCTTATAACCTCATGCTATCTTCCAAAACACACTTCCTTTGACTGCAATTTTTTTCCTTTTAACGACAGTGTCTCTCCACCTGCCTGTGATTTTCACTTTGTCGCATATGTATTTCACATATTTTGGCGCAATCTTGGATGCTTGTAATACGCTGTGATTTTTTTATTCCCTGCCATTTTCTTGTCTCAGCAGGTGCTTTATTTTATTTGTACCCAAATTGCTTTATTTATTTCCATGCTTTTTCAAGGATGCTTGCTGTAATAGAGTAAGAATAGTGAAACTCTTGCAGAGTGCTATTCATGCATGCGAAGAATACCGACAGGAAGTAACACAACTATAACGGAGTCTTTTCATTTGACTCATCAAGCCGCAAAAAGTTGGTGAAACTTCAAGCCAACTTGTTCAGCCAGATGAAATATTTTAACTTAATAGTCAGTTCTGTGTTGAACGCCAAAGAGTGGCAGACTGCAGTGCTTTAACGTAAGGAGTATGGCCACAGAGAGCCTGTACTAACATTGGCAAATGCTGTGTCGGCCCAGAGCACTGATTAGAGTAATACTGCAGACTGTGTAGGCCCAGAGCACTGATTAGAGTAATACTGCAGACTGTGTAGGCCCAGAGCACTGATTAGAGTAATACTGCAGACTGTGTAGGCCCAGAGCATGGATCACAGTAGTAGTGGAGGTCCAGAGCACCGATTAGAGATGATAGTGTTGTGACACTTTAAGAGCCCTGGTCAACAGAACCTGCCTTTTCTGTTGTAGACCATGCTGTGGACACCAGGTCGGCTAATGAACCAAGAAGTGAACATACGACAAGAGGCCCCACTCTCCACCAAAAGACAAGCGGGCTCTCTGTTTACCCAACCGTTATATGTCCTGGTGAAATCTTGACCTGAATGAACGATACAAAAAGAGCTCAACTCAGTCCCAGCGGCAGAGGAAAGTAACTGGCCAGACATGTTTTTTATGAGTGTGCCCTGACTATCAAAGTCTTGGATGGATGGGTGGGACTGGCCCCCGGGGGCGCCCCAAAACGCCAGGCCTGTGCACTGCTCTCTTTCTGTGTGTCAGCACAAGCCAAATCTCACAGGTGGTGTCCAGAAACAGAATGTCACTAAAAAGGTTTGGGTCACGAGGATTTTCACCTGGCAGTATTAAAAAATTACCTCTCCGTTTCATGACCATGTCGAGGTTGTCCCTGGTATATAAAGCCAAGGACATCAAATATGAACTAGATTATTCGTGCAGGATGACCATTTTACAGAAAATTGATTTTATAGTTTCATAGCTGATTATACAAGAGCCAGACCAGATGGGTGAGTTTATATCAAATCTCTTAAAAGGATTGTGAAATAAAAGTGCATGGATCGCAAACACTTCAACTGAATTTTAGTTCATTAGCAAAATTGTTTAAAATCATAAGACAAATTTGATAATACATTTGACTAATATGGACTGGGACTTAATGATTATACATGCCTTGATCATAAAAAAAAATGTATCTACATCATCTCAGCAAAGGTAAATATTAGATGTGAATATAATCTGCAAAGAAAGTATTGAATGTCACTAATCAGTATCCTTACTGGGCTATTAGCATGAACATGTTTGTATCCTGATATAACATTTAGCTCATCTTCTGCATATGTATTCTTCTTAAAAACCGATTATCCGCTATCTCTTGTGTTGAATTACAATGTCCTATCAAGTGAAACGTAAATTCAAGCCAGCTAAACTAATAACATAATAGTGGCTGACACCATCACAAAGCTGGAAGGCTGAAATTTCAGATAAAAGTGTGAGGGATCTGGATAGATTGCTAATGATGTATCTTACAAGATACACATCTCTTCAGCACACTGAATTGAAAGATTTTTGCTTTAAAAACTGCACTGAGAGATGAAATTGGCTCGGCAAAGGGTGGGCAGACTACCGTCGAGGCATATTACTCCATTTATGCTTTCAGCTCCACTGTTTTCTTTGAATACTGATAATTTTATTTACATTTGATATCAACAAGAAACAGTTGCTACCTGTGAAATATGCATGGAATTAAAGCAATTGAATAAGATACTGTAGTCTGAGATATTTGGATATAATCTGTATTCCGTAAGAAGCATAAGTAACATAAGAATGTTGAAACAAAAATAAAAATCTCTCTATCAAAGTTACAGTATGGATAGTCAGTATGCTGTTTCAAGTTATCTTGATTAGCCTTCAACGTTTATACTGTGTTCCGACAAATACGGGTCCGTGTCAGTCTCCACCATGCTGCAGAACATACCATAATATAATTGTGCTGTTTCCACAGTCAAGAGAGTATCCAGCACTGTGTTAAGCTTGGACTTGAACACTCTTACAGTTTCTACCACATGAGCTACCATGCTGTTCCAAACCCAAGGCTCAATTTAATGGACCACAAAAACTGAACTATTTAATAGAATATGACATGCCCTCTATCGCCCCCTGCTGTCATGAATGATATCTCTCAATGACTGGATGGCAATCATATCTGCAAAAAAAAATTTGCTGCACTGGATACTTGTTTTTTCAGTGTACCCCACAAACCTATACTAGTTACTATCTTCACCACACTGCACAAGGTTTGTAGGAATAGATGGTGACATATGATGGCATATTTGTTGTGAGTCATCATTGTTCATATTTGTGATGTCCACAGTATGGGACCCGCATAGACAAGGTGCTTTCGGCTTGTTTAAGTCCTAATAGCCTTCCCAAACGCTCTTGCCACTTTCAGTCTCTTTCCATTTCTTTTTACATGTCCTTACTTTGAACTAAAAAGCAAGAGGTTTTGTGGGTTTTCATATTTTTCACTCTCTTACTTTCTGCCAAGGTGATTTTACATGTTTGTGTTCTTTGTAGTGTTCTGTTCACAGTTGAATAATATTCATATATTTGATATACAGAATATGCATCATTTTTGATATACTTCGGTGCAGACACAACCTGATCTGCCCTGTCCATGACCACTTCAGTGCATGGGGACATCCCCACTGGTGTTCATTCCACCAATCACCAAACAGCCTTTGCTACAGATTCTATATCGTAGGCAAAAACCAGTACTGACTGAATCTGTGTGCGAACATTACCCAGATTGCGTACTGCTTCCGGTAAAATTCTGCCGTGCGCAGGGACTGCACACTGCACTATCCCACAAGGCTGTTGGGAGGACAGATACCAAAGAAGGAGACAGCAGCGACAGTGGAGTTTTGTGAAGTTTGATGATGGCTGTACAGCATTTGTAAACCTCTGGCGATCGTTGTATCTATGGTGGTAAACTTGCGTACTGCACTGAGTAGTAGGCACTACGTCGACGTCAGAGCAGCACGCTTTCGTTCGAATTTAGTAGGCACTGATTGGTATGCGATTTCGGAGGCTGCCTCAGTGTCCTTTGTGTCACAGGGAGAAGTGGGAGGGAGGGGTCAAGCCAACGGACTGCTATCAGGTCCTGTTCCTGTTCCTGTTCCCTCCCTCAGCCTGAAGAGAATGAAAGACCTTGCACAGCGACGGCCTCACAAACAAACAGACTCACCTGAGGCGGTTTGCTAATCAAGGTGTGAGTCATTGCTTCTGTTTCAGACCTTCAACATACACATAGCCTGCCAGGCTGAAAGAGGTTTGTTCGTTTTAGGTTTGGTTATGTTTGTTTGTCATGTACTGGGCTTTGCTAAACTTGTGTGCGTTACTATGAATAACCTTGTTTTTGTGATTGTTTTAAAAACACCTTTTCCCATCAAAAGGTATGAAAGACCTCACTTACTTATATTTATTTATTTTCTTTGAGATTTCCTTCCCTTGTTCTTTCCACCTGCCATCTACCCCACTGGTAATCTCTGCCAGTTCCACTGGATATACGGATAGATAAGAGTAGCATTACTTCCAGTGCTGATATATGAAGAAACTTCCTTTGAAGCAAGGCTACAAGAGTCTATTTTCTGCTTATCATTCAAGTCGCTTTGTATCAGAGGAGTATACCTTCATCAGGGAGTGTTCATTTGAACTAAAAATACGCCCAGTCATGTCTCTTGATATCTATTTTGTATGTGTGTCCAATACGAAAATCTTTTACTCATCTGACAGATTATATGAAATGGTAAAAATTCAGACATAAACATCACCTTTACTTCCTGTAACTGATGATGGTGGAGATGAAGGATGAAGATGATGATGATGATAATAAGTATTATTATCTTAAACGAGGACAAGACAACCAACTGTATATGAATATTTCTTTGTTGTTTAGGGAGAGTATTGGTACTTGGAAGACGACGCTTGGTTTGACGTAAAAAGATCACTTGATGTACCAAAACCCAGGTAATGATTCTCACAGAAATGAGATGGTGGATATTATTCAGAAAACAGAACTACCTGTTCTCACATAAATAATAGACCTGAAGTGCATACTTAGATGGGGAAAAAAGAAATGGGTAAAAAAAACATCTCACAAGAATGCTTCTGCACTGCTTTGCCACAATAATTGTCACAACAGAGTATGGATTCCACATTTTTCTAGCGCGACCCGGCTATTTAACACCTTCGGTTTCACAAAGCATCGCTGTATTGTGAGGAATGTTCAGCGTAACAAAATTTGATTTTTCTTTTTTTTTTTTACTTCTGCGGATGTCGCATTTTCCCCGTGGAGATTACGCAGCAAATGACATGTTCCATTTTATAACAAAGGAGCGCCGTATTGAAACATCAAATGAGAAAATCCACCGCCGCATTAATGTTCAGCCGTCCTCTGTTGATATGGAAACAACCTCTGCTTTGTAAAATACTTATTTTCAGAGGTATACCGGCCGGAGGAATGGATAATACGGTGTGAGGAAAGACATTAAGTTCATTCATGCGAGACGAAACTTTCAAGAGCGCTGGGGGCACAATGCGTTCCCGATCCAACGCGACGAGCCACGTCGTCAGATTCAATGTTTAGAATTCGGTCAACGGTGAGCCGGGGCATTTGATCTTCGGAGGTAAGAAGGTGAGGAAATACGTAATGAATCAGTCTTTTATGGGGCCAAAAGATCGCTGTAATCACTGTCTCGGCGAAATTATTCGCGGTGCGGGAAATGACCTGTGCGCTCATTCGCAGATTACTTATGATGTCGCCGTTTTCTGAGAAACGTGGCGACGGGCCTGAGCACGCGTCTCTGCCAGGTTTAGCGCTGGCTCTCCTTTTCTTGAATGTGAACATAGTCAAAGCGCTAGCGTTCAACCCAGAAAAATAAAGAGTTTGGCCGGATGCTGACAGATTCCCAACTGTGTAAAAGGAGAAAACAGGGCAGGGTTGAGAGTTTTTCCAGTTTGCCAGCCGACAGCAAAAAACTAGTTTACACTCGATCCATTCCAGAGTTGTGTTCTCGGACGAGGGCTGGGCAGCTGGACTGACCAGATGGAGACCCTCTGTAATTGTGTGGAGTGCAGCATTAGTAAAAAGCATTAAAACCATCACAATGAATCATATCAATAGAGTCCTATTATATAGCCCAAGTGTAACCATAAAGCCATTTGTCAGAGCCCATCAATAAGAACACTGACAGCCTTTTGAAACATCTATGAGAACAACAGCTGCAGTGAGACACTAAGTAACACCTTTAAGGGGAATATGAGCGGCTTTAGACCATGGCCTCTGGTTTGACAGTCCAAACCTGCGGATCAATGATTAAAGACTATTACATTGAACAACCAGTATAGTAGACAACTGAAAACTCAGATTTATTTGATTTCTATGTCAGAAATATATAAACAAAATATATATGGGGAGAGAATGAAGCTTCAGAAAATTTGGGTAAAATGTAACCACAGAACACAATTAGTCTCTTTCAGAGAATATGAATTTCAGTGAATCAAAACAGACTTTGCAGGCATATTCATATCTAGGCTTTTCTTCTTTTAACTGATAAAAACCACTCCAAAGGACGTGCATACTTGTCTCAGATGACATAAAATGTGCTCATTGAAAATAATGCAAAGAGTATTATGTCAAAATTGCACATGTCCTTCAAGAGACTACATTTTATTCTGATTAAATAACATATGTCCTTAAAATACTGAAGTGTGTTTGATTACATCTCGCTCATTGCTATTTGGAGAAAGCAATTAAGGACAGTCTGCTGCTGGACACTCAAAACAACAATCAATTACATGTGCTTTTGCCTGCAGCTGAGCCAAGAAATATTTTATTGACTTTCTTTTTTTGGGACCCTCTCGTTAGTCAACAAATAAGAGACTCATTGAACTCCACGTATGCCCGAAGTCAGGGCTAAAATGTATAGACACAAGTAACGCCTCATTGGGAAATTGAAAATGGTCGCCGATCGATCCCCTTTGAGGTGTTTAGCGGCGCGGCTGTCGATAACACATCAGATAAATACACTTTGGAAAGTTCTTGTTCTCGTTTCAGGGGAGACTTGTCGTTCCATATGAGAAGAGATGGAATCTTCGTCTCGGCTCTGACAATCCCCTGTAATCCTCAGATCCGATTACAGGTGTGGAGGAAGCCTCCCCCCCCATACCCCCAGATATAACAAAGAGCTGCTGGATATAAGAACTGCAGTGGCTAACGGGGAGTGCACTTCTCCTAAAGGGGAGATGAAATACAATTTACGATACTGCTGTTTTACAGAATGAAACAGTGATACTCTAACACAAAGCAAACACAAACGAGATTCAACTCATCAGACGGTAACAGACAAAAAAAAAAAAACAGAAATTAACATGAGTAAAATAATTTTTTTATGTATTCTAATTGTTTTTGCTCTTTGAAATTAGAAGTAATTTGACATGTGCTTATTGCAAAACTAAGAGATATGGGATTCATTATGGAAAAAGGCTTCCATCCATCCAAGAAAGAGGGAATATAGAGGCACAATGATATTCCCCAGACCACACTCAGAGATCTGCACTTCCCAAATTGTCCACAAGAGGGACATATAGCTACTATACAAAATCACAAGATTAATCCAATTTATTTAAAAACTAAATACACACTAATTATATACTCTTTTGGGGGATAACAAACAACTTCAGGAAAGCTCTATTATAATATTAATACCGAACCAGATGAGAACTGGAAGGAAAATTAAATTTTTATATTATATTTTTATTATTCAATTGTATCCATTTTACTGTAGGCTGATATAATATGTGATTTTTTTCTTAAACCGCTCCAACAAGTTTGTACGTATATACATTGAGGTTTTATAAACCCAGTAACTGCAATGAACCGTCAGCACTGACTTTTCTGAGAAAATAGTTTTTTTTTCAGACTTATGGTTGGCTAAAGTGTAAAGCTGCATGTTATTGGCTCAGACTTCTAACCAAGTGACCAATAGCTAATGCCAGAGACCCACATTAGCTAAGCATTGGCTATGCTGCTTTACCATAAATCTGTCAGCAAGATTCAGTGGGTGGGGCTGATGTCATAGGTGGCATAGGTCATAGGTCAAATTAGGTGGCAAACAGGAAGGATACTTAACAAAACAAGACAATTCTTTGCTTCCTGCTGCCGCTGCAGGGAAAAAAAAACAACTGATGAATTCAAGTCAGTGAGTCACAGACAGCATATGCAAATTGTTGGTTTCTTGAAGCCCTGTAGTTACATCACTTCCGTGTACTTCAAAAAGACATCATTGGGCTACCTTTTCACTGAGTGCCACATCATGCAAATTTGCATCTGAATTGAATTTCAGCATGTCTCTTGAATTGAATAGACTGAAATGATATCAACTCAATCCCTTCCACAGAGAGCCAAGATTACAGACAGTTGCATCATAAATTATTGGTGGATCTTAGTCTAATAATTCAGGCTTATGTCAGTTTCATGAGTTGTATACAAAACAAAACATGAAAAATGTGAATTATGTCAAGTATGTTCCTTACGCTTTCCATTAACGTTTTGATTGAACTGGAAATGTCACTCAATTATAGCAGATTACGATGACTGCAAGTGCACTTGGCACAATAAACCGATAAAAAAATCTGAAGAGGTCTAAAATTTTAACATGTAAAAGAATTTCTGTGCTGACACAGAGGGAATGAATAATGGACTCATAAAAAGTAATATTTTACAGGTCATGCATTTTTGAATTATGATTTTATTAGCATAGCAACAGCTTGGTATTTGTGCCTCAATGTGTTCCACAGTTACACAGGCGGCCATTTATTCCCGGTTCATGGCTCTGTCTGATGTTGGTTCGGGCTGTGATTTTCGCCGCCGTTGCCAAAAAACGCCTCCCACTTGCGTGGCTCTGTGTAGGTCATGAAGTAAGGATACACTTTGGGGGTTGCAGGCTTCAGTCCAAGCTGTGCCATTACTGGTTAGGGATAGGGGTTCATATTGGCGAGGCTACAACTGGCACAGCCTCACTAATGTGAATGATAGACATAACACTGGTTGAGATTGTTAGATTCATCATTCTCTAGTAGTCACTACTGTTTGTTTATTTTGTTAATTTTTGTTCTGTGCTGTATTTTATTTAGTTCATTTATTTTTAAATGTTTTCGAAATACAAAGCAAACAGTAATGGGACCATTGACCCCAAAAACGTGTGTGACAGGTGGACCTGTTTTCCCAGGTGCGTGTGCTTGCGGTTAGACATATGGTCAGTGTGGATGAAAAGCAATGGAAAATGATCTGCTTCAACAAACCATGAGCTGCCTTACTCTTCTTCTTTGTGTTTTAAAATACATTCATTCATATTTTAGCAAAACGGAAAACAGGATAACAGAAAGATAAAATGCCATAATTGGAATTCTTTCTAATCTTCTCTGTGTGGTGCCTGTGCCTGTGGAGGCCGTTTGACAGGAAGTGCATGTCAGTGACTGGATAGTGACGGGAAACAGCAGCGAGCGCACACGGCACACTTTGCAGTGGGGGGGGTGTGGGGAATGTTGGTTGGATGTGTCAGTTCAGTTAATTAGCCCTTTCGCATGTATTTCACACCTCGGTTTTAGCTGCAAGCGCTGGTGCGCTCAGTAGCCCAAAGGGGAGGCGGGTGGAGCGGTTCCTCTCCGGCACGTCCGTCCATCCTGCTGTAGCTCCTGACCCGGCTCACAGCCCCCCAGGCGCGCCCCCGGCCTTGACATGAGGGCTGCGGCTGACTTCTACGGGCCTTGGAGGCCTAGGGATCTTAGGGATTCGCCAAGGTTGAATACAAACAGCCCCAACCACGTGCCCCCCGGTGTCTTACCGCACAGTGCTCTCGTGTGTGGCTACTTCCATCGCTCTGGACTCGCAAACATGCATCTAATGCAAGATCCACACCAGCAAGTGTGTGTGTGTTGTGTGTGTGCGTGTGTGCGGAAGTAACAAATTTGGTCAGAGGAGAAATTTGTTCTGTATTTAACATCCCACTCACCGCAGACCCCAACCCCTGTGCTAAATATCGTCAGGAACCCCCCGCTGCACGATTTTCACATCAACAAATATCTGCACGTTTTGGCCTCATCGCCTAAGGTGTTATTAATTATTCATTATGATGGGCGTCTCTTATTAAGCCTCGGGAAATATGGTCACTCTCGGTTTGGGTGGGTAAAGAGCAAGCAAATGCTACAGGCTTACGCACAAATTCCGCTTCTAGCTACACAACGAGGAACGGTCCCCTTCGAGCCAAAACGGTGAACGTTTCCAGAGAGTGACATCACGCAACGGCTTGCTCGGTATGAATGTGATCAGATGTGTTCAGTCATCTTCCTCTAAGACTGGAGGTGAATCACACAACCAAGCAGAAGAATCTACTTCAGAGAGCATATTTAACAATGTAGAGGTCATGAGAGGTCATAGTAAGCTAAGCAAAGTACTTGCTCAGAAGCATTCCAAAATAATGGTGGAATTCCTCTTTTAAAAATGCAAGCTTTGTTCTCTGAGTATGATGATCTCCACATCTGTCTGAAACACAAGGGGACTTTGTATAAAGTACATGGCTATGGCTATACCCTCATCAAAGCTGTAAAAATCCTTTTGAGCTAGCACTGCTATTATAGATTGCTACGGCTGTGTAACCACTGTGATATAGAAACATCAGCCTCATGTTTTGCCAGATGAGAATTTGACTGGTGTTGGAGATACCAGAGACACAAATGTCGCTCTACCTCATCACTCTGCAGGGGCTCACATGATTGGCTAGGCAAAAGTACGCTTCAGATATTTCGTACTGACATTCAAACAAAACAGCATTGCAGATGTATGCCAGCGTAGTTCTAATTCACAAGAGACATTGCATCATTAACGGGTACGTCCCTGTTACGTTTCGTAAAAAACAATACACCCGTTCTTTATTAAAACGCCCTGACGATCAACACACGAAAGCAAAATTCCTGCAAAATGTATGGACCGATGTGTAATTCAGCCTTAATACAGTAATAGTACACTAACATCAAAAATGAAATCTCTATCTTTATGTGACATGTTTTGAATAGGCACAGAGCCAGTCCACACAAAGAGACTTTATCAATACCCAGTCTGTTTCACAGATCGGCAAGAATATCCACAGCGAATGACACAAATGCTAATGCGCTCCTAGCTGTGCCCGCTGTCAACTTCAATGATACATATTTTCATGCTTCCAGAACCTCAAATTAGATTTCATTACATCTCCAACTGAAGATGAGGGAGAGAAGAGGAATAAATTAAAGCTTAAGTTTGTTAGCCTGATTATTAATTACATGCAAAACAGTTCAGAGGGGCAGCTGACCCATAAATGTGTTTTCTGGGGGACAGAGACACATTTCTCATTAAAATTTCCAAATAACCCTCACAGAGTTGGAAACAGGACCAATTGCTTTTGAATTTTTCATCACAATTCTTAAGTGGAAAATGCTAATTACATAAGGGACACGTTAAATTTGTTTGTGCTCACGGTAGAAATATTTCTTATGGAACATTACTGTCATGCAAGAGACAATTACTTTTTTCCACCTTTTTTGTATTTTAAGTAATATACCATGAATATTCATTAATGACATTTAGGTACACGATAAAGTAGCATTTTATTTAGGTTTGCAGAGAGTATTCTAAGGGGTTGATTTACTAAAGTATCTTAGTATGTACACTCTTTAACCCTTTAAAGAGTAAATGTATGATGATTCTTTAAACTAAAAACACATACCAAAACTCTTTAACTGGTGCAAAAAGACAAGGAGAGGATGTGGTTGGTTGAGGTAGCTCATTTGATAACAAATCATATCACTGAAATTATATGCATAAAGTCGTCTGGCCGTATGAAAAATACACATTGTTTGCCACGCGGATGACAGGTAACCATGGAGAAGAGTTGAATATACCTAGTAATGCATTTCCCTAACTTGAGCAATTAATAAATAAATATGCATACATGTGTATACACACACACATACACTGACATCAGCCCACTCGCTTGATATGTACTGTGTCGCGTCCAGTAGAGGTGGAGGGAGGAGCAAGCTCCTCAGCTCCTCCCATTGTACTGCTGTCAGTCTCCTGGTTTCCTCCCTCAGCCTGGAGAAGTAACTGGAGCTGCAACAGCAGAGGCCTCACGAACAGGCAGCCTCACCTGAGAGTGATTTCTAATCAACTCAGCTGTGAGCACTTGCCTTCAATTAGGTCTTATATTTAAGCACAGACTGAGAGGCTGAAGGGGTTCTTCTTTTTGGGTTTTGTGTTTTGGTGTGTGCTGGATGGCTGTGCTGTTTTTGTCTTTCTGCTCTATTTTCTAGTTAGACAATTTGTTGAGTTTCCTTTCCCCCCCAAAAGGGGCTAATAAATGGCCTTTGGCCCCTTTTTTGTTGAACTTTTTGTGTTTCCCTTCCACTCACCACTCTGCATAGTGGCCACACCTGCTGCTGTGTTACGACTGGTATTTGAGTTAAAATATTTACATGTTTATACAGCTGAGTAATTCTGAAGAAGCTCTGGGTAACTTCTTTCAGAGGTTATAAGTGCATGACCGCTCTGAGAACCTACACACCTTGTTCCTTTTTCTTCAGAAAACTGTATGGGACACATGCACATACAAATGGTGGTCTTTCTGTGCACTGTCATACTTCTCCAGATCCTAGGGATGTACTAATCATTTTTTAAATTAATGACAATCATTAGCATTCAGTTGAGGGTATCAATTAAATGTCTACGTTATCCAAATAATTCATTTTAGTTCATTTCAAAATGCAGGAATTTTAACAAGTTGCAAAAGTACCATAAACATTAAGAGGCTTGTATTGTTTTTGCTTATTTTTTATATTTATTTTTTTTACATTTTTGTTCATGACTAATTTGTCATTCAACAGCAATTATGATTGTACATTATTGACAAAATGTTCACAGTTATATCATGTGAAGAGTCCAAATTGTTTTCATGTTTCCAGTAATGGTCCACAAACACCCTTTACGCGTTAATGGGATTCTTTGAGAGTCCCAAGTGACACAGTAAAGGAGTTTATGTTGTCATCCTCTGCCATTAAGGTGATACAGCTCTGCATCAGTCTGTTTTTATGCTGAGAAATATTTATACCGCGGGAAACGGAGATGGCAAATTGATTTAGTCAGATCCGCGGCAGGGCATTCACTTCGGAGGCCTGCGGGGAGCAGTCAAAGTTTACGAGGGTGAGTGAAACCTCAGAAAGCCCCTGTGGAACCATCTTCAAAGAGCGGACGCAGAGTGCAGGGCTAAATATGGACATTGTGGGGTGGGGGCAAAACACACTTCACAAATGCCATGGATGGTCAGTTGGAAGAGACGTGATTGGCGGAAGGGAGGTTTCCGAGGGAACGACGGAACTTGAGCCAGCTGTGAAGGCTCTTTGCATCAGCAGACTTCAAATTCAAAGCAGCGGAAACCTTCACAAGCACTATGTCAAAGGGTCAAAGGTCATTCATTTTGCACTGCGCGAAGGTAACATAAAATCTCAGCGGATCCTTTTGTGGAATGCATTGTTTTCTGTACACCGTTTCGGATATGTAGGCCAGTCAACTTTAATTAATCCTTGCAATCACATTCAAGGACCTGATATGTTGTAGGCCAGTAAACTTTAATTAATACTATCCCTCTGTACAATCACATTCACAGTGACCTGAAAATCAGGAAAAACATGCAAATCAGCTCTCATCGCCACCCTTTTACACCGCACTGGTTTTTCAGTAATGAATGACTTTCCAGATAGAGGGGGAGGTGCATATTTAAAAAACATATATGACACCCCAAAAATCTGCTTACAGTTTAACATACTATCCCTCTGACAATTACAGTTTTATTTCCACCAGTCAATTAGTACAAAGGAGAAGGTCAGCATGGTGTGAGAGTGGAGTTAGTCACTGTCATTTCCTCAATCGAAGAGTAATGGAGAACACTGTCAATCCTGTCCATTGTGTGCGTACAAAGGAGAAGGTCAGTTTAAACTGTCATTCTGTGAACACTGTCAAATTTAAACCACATGCACATAAAATGCTACTGGTTCCAGTGCATGGAGTCGCTGGGAATTGAGTGCAAAGCAGATTTCAGACAGGGGCAACGACCTGGCCTTGTGAGAGGTGTCGGAAAGCGTGGCGGTACGGCGGGGAGGGAGGGGCGCGCAGAGGACAGGGAGGAAGGGGAGGAGGGAGGGGAAGGCAAAGAGATCCAGCCCACTATCACAGACCAGATTGTGAACCACGGCCTAAGTAAAGAATCTACAGTAGTGTGCAGGAATGAGAACAAGTACAAGCACAAGACTGAAGCAGACACCAGGTCAGGTTATCCCTCCATTCCCCCATTCAGGTTAAAATGTATTCTTGAGCTTTATGTTCTGAGAGAATCTAAAAGACTTCAGTGGCATATATTAATAAGGCGGAGAGGAGGAGGTTAGCTGGTTGTCAGCTGTATGGATACAGTGTTCCTGTGTCAGATAATGAATAATTAATGAGGGGTAGTCCTCTGTCATAATGTTTCACAGGTTTATATGTGCACCACACCCGGTACACTTGATTCAGTGCTGCTGACTCTCACGTAAAAACCTTTCTGAGCACACAAAATTAGAGATCCTTGCCCAAAAAGTGTATTTTTCCAAAAAGAAACTGGATAGTAGGGCTGACACAGAAGAATTCACAACATGAAGTGTTTTTTTTTTTTTTTTTTTGAAAGGGGAGACAAATTACAGCTTTAACAAGATTACATGGTTTCACAATTTCTTTGATGTAAAGATGATGAAAGCCATGTCAAATCTCTCAAGTATATTGTAATTATCAAATTCAAACTCAGCACACCTATACTTCACTGTCTAAAAAAAGTACTGATGGCAGGTACAAAGTATGTGTGTGTGTGTGTGTGTGTGTATATATATATATATATACATACATACTTTGTACCTGCTGCCACTTACTATTCTAATTCTATCCTTTGTTCAGTGAACCTAGTGTAGTGTGGTGTAAGATTGTAAAATAGTCAAAGAGAAAAAGGTTATCTGAGGAACTATTTATATTATTCACATTACGAAATGCAGTTCATTTTCTTGGACATCCTTATCTTAGATTTCTACTGCCCTTAATGCAACACTCTCAAAGGTCATCCTGGGAAATATTCAGTCTTTTTCGGTGTCAAATTGGGTTACATATCATATGCCCATAGGTGTGAGATAATATGTCTCCTCCAGCCAGAACAGTGAACCTTATACTGCCACCCTCATATTTGCCTGTCGTCTGTGTGGTTTGGATCCAGCGACATGCTCAAAGAACCTAATGAAAAGACATAAAGGGAAATAGGACTTTCATCAAGTCATTGACTACTTCTGGGAAAATAATTAAATAAATTCCTGGGGAAGTATTTTTTCTTCTTCTATCCCCCTGGTAAACGGGGGAGGAGGGTAATGACATTTGTTTTAATGAGAGGAGAAAATGGTTTGAATCACCCTGGCTAGAGTTCAAGTTGCCCAATCATTCAGATCGTAGTTTTGTTACATTTTCCATTGATTTTCACAATACTAGTGCATAATTATATCTATAGTTTACATAAAAACATATTTAATAATAAAGATAATATCTGTCGGAGCCAAGAAGAAAGCATTCCTGTTGACCAAAAAAATGTCCTTTATATCTGACCAAATCAACACATTTCAGGAGATAGCGTGGAAACCTCCAGGCAACTTGTACATTGAGAAGATACGAAACAAACAGAAACAACAATAATAAGGGTAGCAGATAAAAGCATTGATTTCTAGATGCTGTTTACATGAACCATACAGACCTCACAATAAAAATGCTTACAAGCTAGACAAAGGGTTTGATGAATGCTTTCATTTACCTTAGAAATTTTGTGGATGAATTGAACTCCTTTCTTAGGAGAAATGATAGGTTTGGTTAAATATAGGCTAATTGTTTTTCTGCAATGCTTTTTGTGAATTATAGTACAGCCTCCACCAGCAGCCTGGGCCTGTATTTGTTTTCACTGTAAAACAACACCGCTAATTGGAGAGTACCTTGAGATACACATTCTTACAGCCTAGAATATATGGTATTGTCAAATTGGTCTTACTTTTCTAACGCTTCATTGAAATGTAGATTTAACGCTGCAGTCTAATAGCGGTTAGCACTACCTACTTAGCGTGTGTTGATGTCCAGTGTCTAGTCTAAGTCAATGCATACACAACGAGTACAGCAGATCGTGTCCGTATTAGCTCACAACCTTTCGCAGATGTCCATACGTGTTGTGTTGTACATTTGAAATGAATTTCCAAGAGAGACGAAGTATTGGGGTTGGTCACAATGAAGACAGGCCTCCACAGGTCAATGAAGAGAACGTGTGAAAAAAATTTGTGGAGAGAAGCGCGGAAACTAACGTAATATTTGGTGAAGACGGCTAGCTCCGGTTCAGCTTCATGTCTGGGATCTTGAGGACCTTATTTGACCTTCAGTGACTAACTGTCTAGTAAAGGAGGCATGAATCTCGTATGCAGCTCTCAAGCTGCACAAAAGCCTGAGAGTCACACAGTTTAGGCTCGGTTTGGGAAATCTGACTGACCAATAGCAATGCGGAATACATTAGGGCTATTTATCTGACGCTTTTATCCAAAGCGGCTTACAGTTGATTGGATGAACCAGGGGCCATTCCCTGCCAGGAGCCATTCAGGATCAAGGGCCTTGCTTGAGGGCCCAACAGCTGCACTTACATTGGCGAGTCTACACCGGGTCCCTGTCAAGAACCTTAGCCACCTGGCTACAGGCTGTCCTCCCAATGTACGACCAGCAACACTGTCCCTCCACTATTTCCCATAACGCAAGCTTAAAGCACATTGAGATCGAAAGCAATCACATTTTATTACGTTTCAAATAAGCAATACGCATTACGGGCTGACGTTCAATCACTCGAAGACTGTTAATAATCATCCAGTTGGAACTGATGGTAAATTAACAGTTATGACTGATTGCTTGTCACCATATTCACTGAATGCATTTCTGTAAAAAACTCATTACTCCATTTCAGTTATTGTATTTATGACCTTACTGTTATATACACAGTCTGCTGTTAAAACAATGTCCTGACAGTTATAAATGAGTACCAGATGCCATTGCTAGTCTGTGTTGTAAAATCCAAAGTGCTGTGTTTACTTAGTCATATTATATTGATGATTGCAGTGGAAATATTGCCGTGTTCTAAATAAGCCTTCGTCAACTGTGATTTTTTTATAGCACAGAGTTCTGCAGAATAGCCTCTCATATTTTTGACGCTGTTAATTATTTTTTTATGACATTTTATGCCACGCATATACAAAGTAGGCACTACTTTGTAAGCAGTAACTGATTAGACTACAAAATTGGACCAAAGACAACATCGGCCTGGTTTACTGAAGCATTTAGTCTGCACAGAACTGTATTGCTGCTGCACACGGACAAACCGCGCTTCAGCACACTTTCCACTGAAGTCTCCTATTCTTGAAATGGTAAGTTACGCTGGCTTTCAGCACAGGTCAGAATTTGGCCCTTAGAGACCATGTAATTGGTTGAGGCAGTTAATTTGCTCCAATCACAAACCAGTTCATTCAGAAATTCAACATGTACTGAAGCCTCTGATAGGCTCTCAGAAGCCGGCACAGAGAAAGTTAGTAAACCCCTAATCTATAAGCGTGAATGAAGTTAAAGAAACTGCATCATATGCTGAAGCTGAAGATCAGAATGTATACATTTAAAGTAATGTAAAAAAGTTAGTTTCTCACTTCATTTTTCACATAAAAGCAAGCTTTACAGCAGAGTTTGAAAGGCTATTTTCTCAAATGCTATTCATAAATGCACAACATTACCCACATGTAAATAAAAATATATACTAAGGCATGCACTGAAGGAGATTCCAGTGAATACAACACTGGAATACACACACAATGCTATACACATTTTCTCAGCTCTTCATATTTTTATTTCAAAATTCATAAATCACCCTCCATCAATGGAACTGGACACCGCTAGCTATATTAAATAAATAACATAACTTTAATCATCTCAAAGAACTAACAGTAATCACATAGTGAAGTCATTATAATTAAGTAATATAATGTAATTGCAATAACATACCCCAAACCCAGCAGCCAGGAGGCCCTTGAGGGCCTACTTTCCCCATAGACCTCTGCATATAAAATGGCTTCATTATGACTATTACTGTTTGGCCCTTCTTAACCATTGCTTGCAGCTGTATTTCGTCCTTATAATTCATTGCTGCCGTATCTTGGATCAGAAGGTTTCGGACCACAGTACCATCACTGCTTCAGGGTACAGCACTGTCACACCGTCATTTTACCGTCCTGACAAGATATAGCTGTTATGGTACCGGACTGGAACAGAATAAGACAAGTGGAAACGTTATCTACAATAATGTGGCCACCCCTCACTGTTTGAGAAAGATCCACCCCAGGTAGTTAGGACGATCTGTCCGCCTGCTGAATAAAAATGAGAAACCGTATCTCAAAGGCAACGTATAGATTTCCACTCTCTCCTCCGTTCATTTGATTCTTATCCTGAAAAAGTTAAATAAGCTTTTATGTCACTTTCCCTTCCTTTCAGACGGCTAGGGAGGCCAATAGTGCTTTTTCCAACCTCCCTTGGCAATGCTCGGTTTGAGAAAAGAAAAATAGACATTTTGAAAAAGAGCTGTTTGTATAACATGTGCATCGATCGACTGCTTTGAACAGCTATGCTGTCTTTATTTGTGTTTTCATGTAATTTTCTTCACATGCCTCGTTAGTTTCAGTTGGGCCAGGGAAATTACTGCTGTGGGCATCTATTTTATATAATGTCAGAACTTTCTGGTACTATTATGTATTCAAATAAGTGCTTCTGATTCATGCAAGGCACTTTTGAAAGACGATTTGGGAGAAACTTCATGTACCGTACATCACATACCTGCATGCTGGAAGGGCAACGATTTATTGAAAGCCAGTTTTTTTGGGGAACACAACTTTGGGAAAGCCCAAAATTACTTGAATTAAATAAATAAATAAATATGAACAGAAAGGCCCAAGAGAAAGTCACAGCATAAGCCATTTGGTACAGTACTTGAATACAATGTTATCATCTATTATATTGCTACCTGGCAATTGTCACTGACTCCAAATCTGTCTGATACTGGAATGGAGAAGCAAAAATGGCTGATGGCTGATGGCTTGCTCTAGTTTAACCCTTTAGCACTTGTTGATGAACTACAAATGATAAAATGCAAATTAATTTTACTTCATATTCCAAATAAGCTGAGAAGCCAGAAAATGCATTGCATGCAATGTATTACAGTGAGATTACATTCTGTGGCTATAAAGTACCCATAAACTACGAGAACTGAGGTGATGAACGTGTGTCTATTCACAGTTCTTAAATAGCGATGCTTTAAAGATATGTAATTAAATATGTTTTTTTTTGCCTGTAATCTGTTGATAAAAGGCTAAATTGGAGGTCAGCGTTATTATCTTTTGGCTTGGCTTTGGAAGCGGCCCTGTTTCACGATCTGGTCAGGATTTGAATATCGTGTGACTCGTCCTTGGTCATCCTATCTTCTCCCAGGACTCCATTTAACTGATACCGGCCACAAGCCCCTCGTCGATATTTCAATAATATCAAATGATTAGCGCTCCTGCGCCGGGGCGAAACGATATTTCAGGACCAAAGTGGCTGGCCGCCTTGGCCGCCTTGTCGTGACTGATGATTCACGGCGTTTGCGTGACATTGGCTGAGGAAAGGGACGCGTGAGCGGTAAACACGTAAACACGTAACCTGGAGATGGCTGCTCTCCCAATTCCCTAGAGGCTGTTTCATAAAAAGGAACACAAAACAATGAGGTCTGGCAGCAAGTATCCTGACGCTGCAGAACGAGCTCAATGAGATGGAGAATAGGACACACTCTAGTACAGATACCATCGGAGCATTAAAATGGCCCTGGGAAACTGCGTTCTCCTCTCCATGCTTTTAACGAGCGGCTCGGCTCTCGGTGTCTTTCCTTTCATTAATTTGACCTGTTATTAATGTCCCTCTGCAGCAACTGAAAAAATAAAATTCAATATTCAAGAACATCACTACTCTCTCCAGATAATTAGCCAAATACACCCTTTTTCTGTAAGTCTCTTGTCTTTAACAAATCAAAATCAAATGATATCATTGGAAACAAAGCTAGCCTTTTCCTTAAAAAAAGCAAGCAACAAACTTAAAAAAAAAAAACACTCATTATGTAGTTATGGCACTCATAACATCCTCCTCTGTAATTCATTCACACGTGGCACCAGCTATCAAAAAGCCTGTGGAACAGATGGAGGAAAAGACAGAGACGCCACAAATTTAACATGCAGTGATTTACCTTTATTTGATAACGCAGAGCAGCGCAGGAACCCCACAGCACGCCGCAGTTCCCGGAAAAAGAGAAAGAAAATGGACATTAATTAGAACAGGCATATAAATGGAGCAACAGAAAATTGAATGACAAGTTTAATAAAAAGAGCTGTAATGATTTGTGAGCGCATTTCACATTCTGCAGTCCTCAACACCGTGCTAATGAGTCAAAACTGCGTCTGTGGAAAAAGTGCCGGGAGGCATGTTCTCCAAAATGACCACAGGGGGCGATAGAGAGCGGTGATTTATGAAAACAAAATGCTGCCAGGCTGGGTTTGTGACACAGGGTAAACCAGAGAGCTTCTGTAGGGGACCTGAGGTTTGGGTTTCGACATGGTCTTGCAACATTTTTGTATTGTGTTTCAAGCCATCTGTGTTTGTGTAGTGATTGATGGAAGACTGCATGAGAATAAAGGGCCAGTGGGAATGTTATATCAGTTTTGGCTTATTTATATAGTATGGCAGTCAGTATGGCACTTTTATATATTTTTATATATCATTTTTTATAGCTATAAGCCTTGTTAAATTAGCCAATAATCAAAAGTGGGATCAACTAGAACAAACATGCGGGGTCTCCCTGATAACCCATTCAGAGGTGAGTACACATAGACATTCCACCCACACACATTTTGTATGTCCCAAGATGCTTCATTGTTGCTGATGTGTGATTCTATTGGTGCCTTTGTATCTACAGGACCACACAGTGCAGGTTGTAAATTAGCATACAACAGTAACATTCTGAAAACTGCCTTACATTGGAAACTACACTGGGCACAGATGAGAAGAACATCTCTGAATCAGCCTACAGTTCCGTGAACAGACATCCAAGCTTTCACATTTATGGGCTGACATGTCAGGTTCGTATTAATATTTTTTAGGTTTTTTTTTTTTTTTTTTTCATGAATTTTTCCTGCATTTTTTGGGAAAGTGATGAAAAGCTATCCCTTATGTTGCTGATTCAACACACTTGCTGCAGATGTGAGCAGCTCAACAAACTGGCATTTCAATTGCTCATGTTGGCCCACTGCCACGTCAAACAAGCTATTGCTACTGGGCAGTGAATTTTGGAAAACTTCCACTGACCCTCCCCATTCTCAGTCAAGAATCAGAGTGGATCCCCCAAAACATGTGTTATGTCTGTATACACCAGGAATAGGCTCTAGGTCACACCTGTGAGACCCTACACAAGAAATGCATTGTGGGAGATGTAGTTTTATTTCATTAATGGTAGCAAGTCAGGGTGAGTTTTGTCAAACAGAATAAACCCAATTATTTTCAACAGCACTGGTGTGAAATTGATACACTACAACATTTTAACAAGGAACAAGGAACCTCAAATGTTTTCTTAGAAAGTTAAATATGTGCAATCTAATGAAAAAAAAAAAAAAATAAAACCAAAAAAAGATACCTGTATCATTTCAATCACCATGGAAGACACAAACACTGTGTTGTTTGCCAACTGTTCTGAAGAAGAAGTTGTTATCTGAGAGTACTATAATTGGTAAACAGCCTTCTGCCTGCCAAAATACTTAACATGAAGCTTCTTACATATAATCATTTCCAGCGATCTCAATCTATTCTACTTTTTGATTATTCCTTTAAACCCAAATACAATAAGAAGATAACCATGAAACATTGCAATGGAAATAAGTTCTCAATAAGGTCTCAAAGCTGCATACAGTTCATTTAGATCGATGGCTAGCTCTGAAAATGAATGAACCGACCACCTTAGGCCATGATTCACTGTGATATTGTGCTTTTATAAGCATTTCAGTTTACCCATAGAGCATGTAAGCGTTTCAAGACCAAAGCAATTTGTCATCCGGTAGATTCTGCTTCTGACAAACACTTTTAGATTGTGTGGACTTGGGTATCATGAGTTTTCAAGAGTAACATTTCCTTTGTAAATCAATAAAAAAAAATCTGCATCTAATATTTTAATCAATTTTTCAGACACCTATGCCACTTCCCATTGTGACACAATGTTGCTGGTTGACAGGTATCATATTAAAATTTTAATTCATAATTAATATGTAACTGTTCCTTATAATACTCTTGCATCAACTTTTTTTTGTTTTTTTATGAAATGCACCGGGACAGTCTACTCCTAAGGTTTATCAGTACTTTATTATGTTTGAGAGAAAACTGACTGATTACATCGCTTATATAGGTCATTTTTTTGAATAATGAAGCCCTGGGTATACTGCTTTTCCACTTCATTAATAATTTAAAATGCCAAACGTTTGGCGTATCTCCAATATTAGGAATGCCAATTCTAATTAGAAACTGAAAAGAACGACTCTGGCTGTGTTGCTTCATAAACCTGCTGCTTTAGTTTCTGGAAAGTTCTATAACTGATGAATCACAGCTAAGGAGAAAGAAAAAAGAAGTCTGGAGAATGAAACAGTATTTTTGTCTGGAGATACATCTTTGACAGATATGTAGTTTATAGTTATGGTATATCCTCATGAGTTGTTTTTATTTATGTAGCTGGACTTGCTCATTCATAATTCAAGACAAATCGGTCCGGTTCGAATAAGAATCTATCTCAAGGTTGCATATCTGGCCAGAATAAAATCTGCCAAAAAATATGCCAACCACAAAAACATACATTTTTATGAAGTCTCCTCCTTGTAGGGTAGTAGACTGAAAACAATGATGAAAAAAATCAATCAAACGATACCTTCAGAAAATATCATCTCTGTTACAAATATTTAATAATGAATTTAGTGAGTGATGGAGGATTTCGAGGTATGGCAGACAACAGAGTGAGCCGCAACAAGCCGTTACAATTCCCCAGACCCCAATTAACCCTCATATTCTGCTTGGTGTCCTGGAGACCTAAAACCCCAGACAAAGAGAGTGGAAAGGCAATATCAACAAAACATAAGGTTTAAGCCAGTGGGTATACAATAAACTTCATCTAAGCAACCAAAAGAGTACTCCTGTCAGAGATAATATGTAACGTGGTATTTTACAGAAGGGCCACATCTTTCATCTTCCAGCTATCGTAGACGGCAATCTGTCTGAAATAATACAGATCCATTCTCTCACTCACAGCAGGGGAGCCTCACTTGACGAGACACTTTGGGGCATACGTGGAAAGCTCTGAAATCGTAACATCTTGCTGACTTAAACGTCAGGCTAAAAGGCTCGCTTTGAAAAGGAACAGCGAATCCTCGTTATAGCGGAACTAGTTAAAACGGATCTAGGTAATAACGGACTATTTCTGCTGTAACAACATGGGTGATCTATTCTGGTAAATACTGGTTAAAATTCCCCTTTTACTTTCCTTTACACTTTTCTGTCATCCTCTTTTTCTCTCTCTACGCTCCTCTCTTTCTCCACCTCTTATCTCTTTTCCCTTACTTACTTGGTATTTTTTCTTGACCACGCTCTCTTCCCTCTTTCTGTTAATATTCATTGTTATTGGTAGCCGTTACGGTGGTGCCACATCGTATCACAAAGGATCCTTTGGAAACTGAATTAAACTGACACAGTCCGAGTATTGTTGTACACCAAACTCTGAGTAAATATGGCTTGGTACCACAGCCGGTGTGCGCCGACTATATGTTTTTTTATTATCACCCGGTTATATCGTACTATCGTACTCTCTTTCCCCCCAATTAGTCTGGTTTAACGAGGGTTCACTGTATGTGTTTTGACATGCGGGTTCTGGTTTCATCTATGTGCTGGACACACAGATAGAGGATTCACAGTTCATACATGTTCACTGATCCCCAGGCTACCGAGGCCGCTGAGCAAAGGGGATTTCACACCCTGCTAACAGTATGTCTGATGAGGTCTGTGTGGACAGTGTGAAACTATCCCTGTCTAAGTGAAGCCCTTGTGTTCTTGTAATTTCTTGGGCTTTTCATCACACTTTAGTTTAAGCTCAGTCTATTTTAGGTTTTTGTAACTCACTTGTATGCACCCAGCAGCTAGTGTTACATGAAACGGCACATCCGGGACAACACAATAAAAGATCATGGACTTATTTCCATCATGGTTCTGAATTCTGAGCCTGGTTATAGAGAAAATGACCAAAATGCTGAACCAATGACATGTGTGGCATACCAGAGAAAGCCAATAAGAAGATATTAAATATCAATACCTGTGAGTCATTAGCTATGCGAATACGAGACATTCACCCAGTTTGTTGAGCTTAGTAAAAAAAAAACAGCAGTTAAATGAACTCATTGGAAGTGGTCATGTCATTACAACCTACACTTCATTTATATGATTTGCATTCCAAATAACAGATAGCTCTTGGGCATTCTTGCCGTGGGCCTGAAAATATAGTTTTGAGAAATGCGTGCAGAGCGAAGGAAAGTCTGTGAAATCAACCCGCGGAAATCGTCTTGGCCCTTTGCAAAACTCCAGCTGTGCCCGGCTGCCGGTGAAGTTGCTTAAGTGTGCATGTTTCACCCGGACAGATGTCTCTGCATATGAATCAGGTCATATATTAGCAGAATATTTATATCAATATGTTTCCACTTACAATGGATTCCAGCCACATGGCTGTAAAACCATATTGTTTTATAGCCTGTGATGCTGACCTAGCCAGGTGTGTAGTTGTGTGCATTGATGAATGATTATGAAGTATACGTATTTGAATTAATTGTGGATGTTAACGATAAATCAAGTTGTGTAATTTGTTTGACACATGCAGACAAAACTAATGGAATGCCTATGCAAATGTGCAATATGCAAATCTGTACTGTTCACTGTTAACGAATCTTACACAGAGAAGCTTGTTACAGAGTGTTGAGATTCATAGTAAGACAACAGCCAGAGTGAAACCAAATATGTTGACTGAGACGTTCCACCTACAACAGAAACATGCTGAGAGTACACAGAACCAACAACATAAAAATGTGTATTATGGTCATGAAACAAAATATATTATCCCATCAAGTGAATACATCTATTAATTTTAGTTTATAAATTATGCACATTTAATGGAAACAGGCAGTTTGTATTCATTAATAGCCAGTTTTTTTCTTTATAGTTTGATAAAACATCTTAAAATGTACATGTTTGAGGAACAGATACACATACAGTGGTATGTCAGAAAAAGAGTCGTAAAGGAGCGGTTTGTCACAAGACTAGAAAACAAGTAGAGGCACATATACATCGGTGCACATATACGGTTATGCATAATAAGTAGATCTGAATCTCAGTGACATTTTAGCTCTGACTGAATGGCTACCAGGCTCTCTCTGATTGCATGTGTTTACCAATTAGATGCACAGAAAAATGAGGTGGATTCTCAAAACATAAGATCAACATTTTCATTGTTAAACGGGTAATTTCTCTGACTCACTTCAGTTTCACTCTTTCGCAACAAATTCCTAATCCTTCAACTGTATCATTTAATAGAATTCTGTTTCTTTATGTAACAACACTGCAAAAAATTTGCATATATCCATTACACTTTCTTTTACAGGAGATAGGTCTTTAGGTGGCTTTCAGTGTAGCAGTGAGTCATGTGACTGGATGTTGGAATCCCAGCCTTGTCACTATGGTAATCATAACATTCTATGGTGGTGATTGACTCAGCCTCACTGGGGAAAGATAGGGGGCGGGTCTGGTTGTCAATCATTGTCAGCCAATCATGGTCAGTCATGTAGGTGGCCACAAATCAAACCACAAATCACCTTCTCAGTTGCAACAAACTAACTGTTCTCAGTTAGACAGTTACAATGTTTTATGTCAGAAATATGTACACATGCCATTTAGAATATTCATATCTCAGGATTTTTAAACAATCAACATCAACTAACATTTTAATTTTCTGCAATAAGCTATATGAAACAAACTGTCTTGTAGTTTACTTTTATACTGTGATGGGAATAAAAATAATCTTAGCACTGGATCAGTAATTAAAGGCAGAAAAAGCACTTCTTGATGGATCTCTTTTGCTCTTGAAACTGACACATTTGTTAATTTTGAAAAAGTGAAAGCAGGCCATTGATTTATCCAGATAGTCAGCTGTGTGCATGGAGTGAAACATATTCATTCACAATTGAATTTATGTGGTTCACAACTCTTTATGACTTGGAGGTTTTTGAATTTATTCAAATGTGTTTCTTAGAAGAATGTCAGTTTATTTGTAATTTATACTATTCTTCTTTACGTCAGAGTCGTTTCAATTTTAGCTAACCATATGTTCCATGCATTACTACTACTAGTAGTAACAATAGTATTTTACTGTGTTATTACAATACTTATTGAATTCTTATTTTTATTTTTACATTGTTGAGTTCCAATTATCAACCTCACAAAAAGCAGCGATGACATTTCAGTTAGTGTGGCTATTTTTGTCTGGTCTTTGTCAGGTAGGGTCAAGTTTAGTACAGCAGCTGAATACGCACCCCAAACTCTCACATTTGTTGTTTTGCCATTTCAGCTTCCATTTTAGCAGCTGTTATTCCATATGTTCTCAGACAGGCACGGACACTTCTGAGCACGCAGAGAAGCACATATAGGAAGACGTTGATTATGCAAAATGTTTCCATGTCTTTCAATGAGTATGCTCAAAAGCATAACTAATATAATTGCAGTATTTCTCAAAGGTGAGGGAATCCTGTTGGCACGGCGTTACACAGCGCACATACACATAGTGGTTACAGGGTACCAATCTTGCCACATTTCTACGCCTCTAAGCGTGGATTCCCAAAGTCTGGTGATGTATTCTATAGTTCTGGTGGAAAAATAAAAATGACACAATTGCCAGAGGGTTGGAAACTGTGCGCCGGGATGGGGAGAGGAAGAATATTAATGTCCAGAGTATGCTGACACTTCTGTCAGAGAATATCTAACATATATTCCATAATCAACACCTTTCTGCTGGGTTAATACGGGTATATGTCTGAGTGCTGGGTAATGCACATTGTACCAATAAACCTAGGGGCGATATGACTTATCAGCTGGGATATTGTATAGAATAAGCTACAGCGCAGTGCTTATTACGGTTTCAGCCAGTCTCAATGGAATGTCCAATTTGTGTGTGTGTGTGTGTGTGTGTGTGTGTGTGTGTGTGTGTGTGTGTGTGCGTATTTGAAGTAATTATTGCAGACTCTTACGAAATGTGCTATGAGTGTACTATGTTGGTCAGGATATTTTGTGGGTTCTGAAGTTAAATGGGGTAATTGGCATCGGTAGACTGAAATAAATTATTCAGTACTGTACTGTCTCTTCATATGGGAAGCTTACTTTCCAAGAACCCCGAGCAAGCCGTCGTACCTCACAGCGGCTCGTGAAAATATCTGAGACAATAGACAGCACGACTTCCTTTCGCGGCTTTTTCCACTGCGCCGGCGACAGCCGAATGCAAATTCCCATCAGTGCAGGTCTCCAGGGAAATACATGAATAAATTTCAGTGAAACAATGGCATTGTTTTGACACGGTTGCTTTAAAAACATAGCACTGAATTAGTGGTGCTGTAATTCCCCCAACCACTCTCCCATCTTTCACAACTTCACAGAAATGAATGAGATGTGATGTTTTATTTTCCCTTAATCTCAACACTGGGACATCTCTCTCAAAGCAGGATTAAGGTTTTAGCTGGCAAACTATGGTAAAAAATTTGGTGAGACTCAATTAGGATACATTTTTTTCCCTCAAATATTTAGAAGGGTTCTCCAGCTGCCTCCTTCATACTGCATCAAGAAATACCCCCTTGAAGAATTAGAAAACACATTAAACATAAAATTAATTCATTAATCATGGTGATTTTTCAAACGAAATGTCTAAACACACAACAAAACTGCAACCAAACCAACCAAATCTATAAATGATCTTATTTTTGCTCCAGTTCACGAAACATGTATCAGTACTGTATTCTGAAATGGCATTCAATTTATGAACTATGGAACATGAATGCATATCTGGTCTCTTGTTGATCACAAAACGCAGGTTTTGCAGAAAAAGCAATGCCCACATTCACATGGGGTAACTCATTATATGTGAGACTACACCCCACAGTAATTTTCAAACTAGACCCTAATTATAAGATTTCTTCATTGTCTTTGTACATATTACAGAGTTGATAATAAACCATCATTTTTTCATTTTTGAAAGCTCTGGGCACATTCAAACGCTTGCATTGTGGTGCTTCCGTCTGTAATTGTAAGTTTTTTAGGCAGATCAGAATCACAGCGGGGCATTGCACTGGGAATTGGGAGCTGTACGTTTCTGAATACTCATAACGTCCTCCCCCAATGGCGATGGATCAGATGTGTGTGTGTGTGTTCATGCTTGCCGCGGTTTTTACGGTTATTTCCGCTCTGGAACATGCAAGGCACTTAACGGCCAGCCAAGCGATGGATGACGAGGCTCATACACCGAGCCCCACGCCCGTGACTCCTCTATAAGTGCCCTCCAGCGGACCGTTCCCACGGCAGTAGTGCATAATGGCGTTCCGCATTCACCGCATAACACCTGTCACCTCGCGTAAGTGCGCATAATAAAGGATGATGCTCTCGATAAAGACCCTCCAGACGTCATTTGTTTGATCTCGCTGGCTTTATTCCCTGCCTGGGTCTCGTCATATATGTACAGCATCTCTTTGTTGTAAGGTGTCTCTCCGTCCTTCAGGTTTTGTTCATGTTTGGTACTAAATCACAAAACACATTATAAGCACTTTTAAGATTCAAATGAACAGTATCTGATACACTGCCTGTAAGCAAAAGCTTTGTTCGCTGTCAGGATGTTTGTACAATGGCACATACGTTTTTGTCAGGAGCTGCAAAAACATTCTGAGTTAACATTTCTTTATCCGGGGCTGCTCGGTAGCACAAGGCTAATTCTGATGATTTATTAATTTTGATTTTCCATTTCCCTCCAGTAATTTGATATTTTGAAAATGTCATGTACTGTAGATGGCTTTTGGAAACGCTGGCTGCATTCAGTTAGATTTATGTGCACAGGAAGGACATATTATCAGTCTCACACTGATTCGATTTCAAGACTGATTTTTGGAATGCATGAAAAAGAAATGTATAGAGGCACTCGGACCAAATGCAGTTTTGGGCAGTTTTTGTTTGCTCAAAAGGAAGTAAAAATGCATTATAACTCCCAAAATATGTATAAAATTACAGTCTAAAGGAGTGTTTTACTCATGTACAGTAGAGAGAATATATAGTGAATATAGTTCCAGGGACTTGTTTAGGCATTGTGCCATTGAATTACTTTTTTATTTAAGCTTTCAGAGTCATTTGGTATCAATATTCTGTAATAATTATACAATATGACAATGACCTATGAACAATACTAGTTTATTGCTCATTTTTTTTTCAACAATAGTACAATAGTCCTTCACAGACAGAAAGAACATTGTCATATAATTAGATATGAAACTGCATGCAGTGAAAATAATTCTTCCTTGTCAAGTTTCTTATTGACATTGATGCGAAAATTATGATCGTTATACAAATGAGTGACAATGTTCATTAAAAAAAGACAAAATAACACATAGTGACATGTGATACCACCATTGGTAAAAGCATGCACATGTGCACTGGCCAATCAGAACATGGCATACTGAACAGAGAGAACAAAATCAACCAGTTACAGGCTAAAGTTTTCAGATCACTGAGAAAAAGACAGATATATTACTTGGAAAGGCAATGACGGGGGGCTGAGCCCCTAACCTCTGCGATTTGGGAGGGTCACCCGTAGTTTGAATTGAAGTTTGAAGTACTTAAAAATACGATTGGCACATCAGTGCGCCCACTTATGCCAAAGGGATAAAGACAATAAACAAACGTTAACATGATTAAAATTGTATTGAACTGTAAACGTATGGAACTATCTTATAGGTTTATATCGATTCTAATGGAAATCTGCAGATCCAGCAATCTCTGAATGCAGTGGAGTCGAGACATGTTCTTTTTGTGTACTTCTCCCTTGGAACGGTCAGCTGGATTTTAGGACCTACCAGACTGTGGGAGATTTAGCACATGAATCCCCTCCATGGTAAGCCTGACTGCTGTTTCTGCCAGCTAGCAATAAAGTGGCTACGACAACCCTACAGAGGGATCAAGTAAGGTTAGTTAGAGCCACTTCCGTATAGATACACTCCAGGCCCCATTTCTCTCCATGGGCAGTAGAACTGGCCACACACGGAGGCCCTTCCTCCAGCTGCTCCTTCCCCTCCTGCTTTGTAGCGGCATACTTATGGGTGATGATGTACCTGGAATGCCATGGATGTTTCTCTTCATTACTCAAACCCCTATTGATATGAATTATTATAATATGAATTGTCGGGCTTAAAGACAGCAGGTGACCATATGATGGAACTGGAGGGACAGACTCACCGCTCGGCACTTAATAATGGGCTATGATGTAATCAAGTGCATAGATGGAAGGAAACTCAGAAACTGTCTGATTTCCAGCGCTAGCTGCCTTCCCCTGACCAGCTATGAGACGCAGGTGGCCTCCTTGGGCATGGAAACAAATGCTGGACGCACTGGGTGACGACAGATAGACATGAATGGACGACTAGATCTCACACTCCACGCTCTGCTGCTAGGATTGGTGAAGGACTGTGCTCTGCATGTCTGAGAAGGCGTTACTGATAAGCTCATCCAGTTACTCCTCGTTGTTTAAAAAAACATTATACTTTCAGGTCAGTAAGACGACCTATTTGTTTGTGTTTCTGTTTCTGCAGCCTCCTGAGTCTTCACAGATTTAATTATGTTACTCTGACAAACTCCATGAACGAAAGGGGTAGATTTTTTGGCCTCCTCCGCGGCCACAGCATGCAATATTTTCAGTAGGAGCGGAGAGTTTGAGAAGTCCGACAGGGCCATTTGTTATTTTTTTGGACTTTGGTTACAGCGATAGTTTAAAGTGGGTTTTCTGGGCGTGGGGGGTAGACGTCGAACAAAAGTCTTGGAGGATTAGTTATTTCTTCTCATACTGTCTTTTCAATTCTTTGTTCTTTCTTTTTATTTTTTTTTCCAGCTCTAAAGCTCCACTTCAGTACACACAAAAATAATTATAAGGCACTGTGTAACGGCATCAGCATGACTTTTTTGTGATTTTTTTCCCTCCTTTTTCCCACCCTGAATACACCTACGCTGTTTAGTCCCCTGCAGCGACCTGCTCCTGCCAACTCAGGAGGACAAAGCCACAAAAACAATACCTGGAGGCCAGATTTTGCAATATTTATTCAAGCTAACCTGCAAAAAATGAAAAAAACCCCATGCATTCAATTCTTTGTCGCACCTGATTAGTTGATCATCGGTTGATTGTTTTTGTTTTTTTTTTCATGTAAGTTTTACAGGTAATTTTCTACACTCAAACCTTTGGTCAAATGATGTGTTCCCATTGCACGATTTTATCGTTTATACTTATTTTCTTACACACATTATAACACTCATTTCTTTCACTTATTACTATGATATGAAAAAGTGACCACATTTGTTTTCTTTTTTTTTACCTGGGAAAAAGTTGCTGAAGTTGTGTTAGCACTGCACCTTTGGATTAGCGGGGAGATTGAAACCTGTCAGATCCATCACGGTCATACCTGCAGGGATGAATTCTCTTTCATGTCACTCAGTCCTTCCCCGGCTTACCCGCCAGCACTGGCCTTAGACTCCTGGTCTCATGAGTACAACCAGCACAGTGTACACTAGACCGGCATCTCACAAACCTGCTCAATTCAATGCCAGGTTTTCACTGAATCAGTTCTCATCAATATCTTCAGATGCCGCTGTCATGTTTTAATCTGGGATGTAGATTACACCCTCGAAAATAATTAGGAACAAGTTGTTTAAGACGAAGTGGGTCAGATGAGTGGACTCCAGGAAATATGATTTTCAATTAATTTTGACATATACATTTTCAAAACCAACTAATATGAGCAACCTGTTGCCCATAAAACCCAAAGTCGCTCCCTTTTGTAACACCCTGTTCATTAAGAATTATGTACGTTTATCTACATTTATGTGCAAAAGTGTTTTTCAACTTTTTCCTTAATATCGGTACCTTGGCTCTTGAAGTCTGAAAGTTTATGGAGGTAGCATCTAATGGAAGTTACAACAAGTGACTTAAATTCCCTTTGTCTGCTGTACTGAAGAGACTTGTAGGTCTTTGTCAAAGTGTGGATACTATTACATCACATCCTTGCATATTACATTTAGGCATTTATTAGACAATCGCATCTAGAGTGAATTTCACACTCTTATATGGTTCAACAATCTTGTTCCCATGGAGCTATAAGACCAGGACAGCAAGGAAACTGTTGGATAATGTCTTCAGTCACTTCCAGGATGACAGCAAATCATGTTGCTCTGCAAGCCTTTCCGGTCGAATCCTTTTCAGTGTGAAGATGAAGAAAGAGAAAACAGAGAGCAGAGGAGAGGTCACGGCAATGGCACTGAGTACTAAGTGGATGCAGCCATAAACCATGATATTGATTGTATTTAATTTCACTGGCTTTAATTTTCCCCGTACATAAAACGAAACGACTCTATCCTTATAATGCCCTTTCAGAAGAGATGGATGGATGGGGAGGATGTTCCCCCTTGCAGAAGACTCTCCTCTTGCTGCGCAGCTCCTAAAGTCTCATCCATGGGAAGCTTTGCCGAGAGGACACCATTTTCACATGGTCATATATCAACTTTATTAGAATGACTACTCCCTGGTCATTCTCTTTGATTCATCAGTTATTGAATATGATCCAGTGCTGATGTTCCTCTCATGTATATATTAATAATCAGCTAATTTTCATATGCATAAAAGGAAACAAATTTGGGGTGATCTTGTGAATGTGGCACAGTCACAGAACTAAATAATTCAGGGATTTACTGTCAGTAAATTATATGAATGAGACAAAATCTGTAATCTTGTATAATCTTACAGAATATGATAAAATATATTTAATTTAATATTGGATTTCTACTTCAATGTCAGGGTTATAGTTTGTACTGGACGACTTAACCATTTTACAGATTTTTTAAAATTATTGTTGTTTTTTTGCATATTTTCAAACATGAATCAACGGATATGAAAATTTAAAAGTAAATTTCTGGGTGTGAGAGCGTGTTAGTGGGACGCACAATCTGACAGAATCGGTTTTGGCTCTGCAACCACAACAGACACTTTGTTTTAAGTAACTGATGCCTTTTGGAGTGGAACGCTGGTTGCCTTGAAGTTATTTCAGGAGCTTGTCTGTCCTTTTATCGGGAGACTGGATATTCCTTGGTTAACATCACTTTGGCTGCTCTTCAGATATTTTCAGATGCAATTCCCAGGATGAGAGGTTTGTACTTAAAAACAGTCTATGAGATTCAAAGGGAGACTTTCCCCCCATTGGCTGTATGACGGAAGTCTGTATTGACTACACATTATCTCTGACACATTTTGAAATTGGAGGGTTTGTTGACAGCTTGGGAACAAGGGGGCATACATTTCATTTAACTTGTCCGTCCCTGTATCCCGGCACCCCATCCAGAAAACAGAGCGCAGAGCACATTTGTTCAGTTTGCTTTGTAGGAAATGTGACAACAATAAAGGCTTACACAGAATTATTCATCTAACAAAAAAGCAGCAGTGAGAGAAGTTGACAAGTCACATCTTTGCTGTAAAAAAAATGTCTCGTACACAGAAAAGGATAACACAAGTAAGAGAGAAATAACATGTAATGTAGTTCAATTCACCAAAGGCGATTCCATATGAATTATTACACAAAATATTTTCTCCAAAATTATTTTCAGCTCAAATAAAGGCGGAAGTGTCAACAGAACATTCCGGTAAATCCTAAAAGCAAGTGACGTTGGAAGGGAAAGTAAAGGAGACGGTGCAGTTTCAAAGCTCCGACATGAGAGGAAAAAAATAAACAACAAGAATTTGTACCAAGTGAAACATGCCACGTGCAGACACGAGGAATGACTGCTTATTAGTATCTGTTACAGAGTGCGTAACATAGCAATTATGCCTGGCGGGTTCTCAAGAGTTTACTCTTGCAATCAACTGCGTAAACTACACAGAAGGGACATTCCAAACATCTGTGTTGCATGCTTGGATAAGCTTGCGCATCTCAGCCGTGCCAAAAGATTTAGCTAGAAAGGATTTAGCTTGAAAATTACACAACACGAGGAAAACAAAGCAGCAGCTATGAAGTTTTGCTATTGGTTGAGGATATACAGTGACAGTATATTTTTTTTTGGTGTGTAGTTGAGGAGTCTTTCAAACTCTTGCTGCGTTTAAGTTATTTAAACAATTTTTGGCCCAATTAGTCATGGTGAGGTGAAGGAACTGACCCCGCTCGCAAACTAGTGCAGCGGTTTTATCAGGAGTTAGCTTGTATCATTGTAGGGTTTGTGACACAATATTCTAAGGAGATTCCACAGGGAGAATGGCAGCAATGCACTCCATGTTTAAAGGTTTAATAACACAGTGTATTGAACGGAACAATAGACTCCCTGTCCATAACACTGGAAGCAGAGCAATCGTAATGACTGATATGTAATCAACCTGTCAGTCATTTGCTTGGCTGAAAGCTTTTCTTTCTCTTAAGAGTCACGTACCTTGGATTTGAATTTCATGGTCAAGATTTATGTATGAATTTACGACATGCTGTTTTGTTGTTTAATTTTTCATGGTGCCTCTAAACCATTTGTAAAACTATGGGATTATGAATGCTGCATTGAATATTCAATATATGCAAATTAAACTGGATGCAAGGTGACTGTATTGCTAGCGTATTGTTTCAAGACAATGTGCACTGTATTTTGTTCAATTCATAATGATATTTGAGGCATATTTTATACAAAGGACTAATGACATGCTCATGAGAGAGGCTGAATTGCAGGAGAACAAACTCCCTGTTTGTTGTTTTGTTTCCTTTTTCTTTCGCTGCATTGAAACGCTACATTACATTAATACACCCACTGCATTCTTGGTCCAGTTCACCCCAATTTCCCTTGCTTTCGTTTTCTTCAAGTAAATTTGCAGCACATTATTTATCAAGTTCACCTCTGTTTTGCCTTTCAGGAACATGTTTAACCGAAGATGACTCAGTAGATATCCTGGGGTTTACTTGGAAATGTGAATAAAATATGCATTTTCTAAGCACTATATACAGATCTATACCAAACAAAATATAGAAATGAATTATGTAAATAACCACATAATACACCAGCAAATGCATCAAAATGCTTGAGGCGCAACTTGAATTTAAACCTAAGGACGATCGAAATGAGGAGTTAATGCAAAATGGATGAACAAAATAGAGAAAAATATTTTTGGTGTCTCCCCGTTTATGTAAAACCGCCTCAACCAAAACCGATTTACTGTGATTATAGCATTAATAATACAGTTATTACAATATGGCATTCTTGGGTATTTTTAGGCCTTAATCAAAGTTAGCATTTACGATAGCGTGTGTCCTGAATCGGCCTACCTAATGGAGTAATTAACATTGAGGAATGCTTAGTTGAAAATTAAAGGCAATATAATTCCTTATTATAAGGTGATTTACTGTTCATTTTATCCATTATAAATGGTAATCTACTTCCATCTGCTACAGTCCAGTGTTTGTCAGTGTTTAAGCAGTGAAGAGCCATAATGAGACTAGACAAGCGTACAGAGGGAACAGAAAAAAAGAGCACCCTTCCAATGAGAGGAAAAGCATTTATGCTGGGAAATGTGCTTATGAAGCGTTCTGTGAGGAACACACACACACACACACACGTACAAAGATGAAGAAGTTTTGTCCGTGAAAACCCCATCTCTCGATAGAGGCCGTGTGATCCGCATAATGGAGTTTTTGAGCTTTTCCTGACACGGCTTTAGAGTCTATTTTGGGTCGTCACCCAATCTAATATTCTCAGATTTGCTTTTGCCCCGTGTCACCTCTGTTCACTTAAGAGGGTCACAAAGCAAGGGTGGTTGCGCGATGTAGACATTGTTGAGTTATGGAGTCAGCCGTGTTTTATGAGGAGTCCTAACAGCTAGTCTTGGGAGAATCCTTTCAACTTTTTTTAAACTCCTTTTTTTTTTGCCCAATCCAAACTGAAACGGAACTAGTTGATCTCCCACAGCAACCAGGGGTACCAACTTTAGGAGGAGGATGCAAAGCACGTGACTCCTCCAATTCATGGTATGACAAATCTCCTGTCGACACACCACCAATCGCACACCGCCCATGTTGTCGTAGGATTACAAGATCGGCATTTTTCCACTTTGTGTCTCTGCAGGTGCCTGGCCTGACCAGGTGAACTTGCCAGCTTACCAATTATCATTCCCTGCTGAGTCTAGGCCAATTGTTGCTTCGCCAATGCGGACCTCCGTCCATAGCAAGAAATAACGTGACTAGGACAATTCTATAGCATGGGCCACCCAACCATCAATTCAAGTTTTGCTTGGCCCTGGACAGAAAGCTCGGTGGAGAGTTAAAAAATGAAGCTATTAGCAATTTAGATGGCTTGCCAAGTTCGGGTGGCCGGCATAGTCTCATACACACCAGCTTATAACACAGAGCAGTGTGATACCCCATCTTGCTCTGTATTATGTGGGGAAAAACACGTTTTATTTACAATACTTTAGCTTGTGAAAATAAAGGCAATGCAATAATATGATCTTATATTACAACATAAGGAGCCCTTTTAGGTAATGCTACTTTCAGGTAATACTACTTGAACATAACAGTATTGATAACACATTAGTAATAAGAATAATAATAATAAGAAGAATAATAATAATACATTCATAAGTGCTTAAGTGCTTTATATAAAATGCTTGAATTCCTCTCAGATCAATATCATACAGTCATAGACAGATTATGTAGTAATGTGGCATATTGATTAATAGCATATAGCTTAGAAAACATGTTCCTTTGAAAACAAAAAGCACACAGAAAAAAAAGGTTAAATGCTAAACAGATTAAGAGGTATAAAGCATTGTTTTTTTCATTGTTTAAATTCCAGATCAGCCTGGGGATAGATATTGATTTTTGGGAAATTGAGCTGCCTTAGCTGTGTTCTCAGGGGTCCTATTTTCCATTGAGTGGAATAGAATATGCACAGTTACACTTACATTTTAGTGCTCTACATTCAAATATGCGGTCAAAATACGTTTCTGCATTTGATAGGTTTTAACACCTATGGGTTTCTCTTCCATGTCAACTTCTTTGCTTTTTTAAAAAACTATGTATGATGTATTCATTGGTTGTGTTTATTTCAGATTAGTTTTCAGTGTTCATTTCAAATTTTCAATACTTTATGATGGAAATATTTCATAAGCGTGTAATTTCAATGACCTGCAAGCTGAAAATCAGTACATTACCTGGATAAAATGCAAGTTATACAGCTAACTGCACGTTATTCTAACTTCCACGAGAAGCGTGACACAACAAACAAGCAAAAAAGTCTCTTCTCCCAAATAGTCGCAATATAGTGACCGTTCCCTCCAAAGAAATCACGCTTTGCAGCTTGGTGAAGGAAAAGGTTGCCTCGCATTCATCCTCCTTTGATTATACCATATTTTAGTCATGGCGGCATGAAATTGCCTATCGTTATTTTAATGTCAGTTTTATTTCCATCCGACAATATGGAGGAAGCACTGTTCTGACATTCGGCAGTGAAAGGTTAGGGATTCCATTCCCCCTCCAGCTGGGGACTTTAACGGATGAATACCAAAAGAGCAGAGGGTGAAATTGACTGCATTCCTCTTGATTTTACTTTTATTCGTGTGAACAGTGAAAGCTGCTATGGTCTTCCAAAGTTATATTTTAAAAACCTCACCTTTTTCGCTGACTTTCTCACAGAGTTTAGTGTTGCTGCAATGTGCTTCATCAGACTTCCGTTTCTTCAAAAGTTCCTTAAATACTCCTATTAAAGTCCCATTTTCCATTCTATCAGTGCAGTAATGGTAATGATGCAATTTACTGAAATACCCTGCTTACATTATTTGAAAAGATAAATGAACAGTGCTTATTTTGGGGATTAACAACAAACCTCGCCAGTGACGTTTCAGAAGCTACGGCTTCACAAGGGTGTTTCCGGAAAATGTGGGGATTGTTCTGACACGCCTAAACGGTCAATAACAGTAAACATCCTGACTTGCTGTCAGAAAATGGCTGTAAGCCCTAGAGGTAATTATTTGGAGGGGCTTAATATGTGACTGTGTATGCTAGCTAAACTGCAGAAAAACCAATGATGCTCAAGAACACACTCAAAGCAAATAAGTAAGTAAGGCAGAAGATAGGCATATCCAGTCAAATCAGCTTTGTAGGTTTGATTGAAATAGAAACGATATTGACATGTGGCATCTACTCTCAGAAACATAACCTTGATTAAATAGATGCCATTTTCATAACCTGAAGACATGTTGGTCCTAGGTCTGTATAAGACCAAGGTCTCTGTTCCAACTGAATAATCAATGTTGAAATGAATGGAGAGAGAGGTTTGTTTTGGGAAAATTTATATAAATAAATGGCGTGCGAACACACATGAACATATTCAAGAGTGAAATTACATAATTTTTTCATTATTGGAGTGTAGTACAGGACATGTAGTAATGATTGTTTGCATATCTTTGGCCAAGAAAAAAACAGAAAAATGAGAACGAATAAAGTAAGAGGACAGTTAACTCTTCATCCAACCCTTTTGCAAATATGACCTTTCAAGAATATTCATATTTCCATGCGTATATTCCTACGTTTGAAATGGCTTGCTCAGTTTCCATCGGTTTCCCCCATATGCTACGGTTGCAGCCTCCAACCGTGTCGGGCTCGCAAACCTCACTTTACATTCCACTGAATTATTTATTTGTTGGGCAAACGCTCTTCCTCAGTTTTTGCTGGAAAGCCCCAGAGTACGTGGCTTACTGGTGAATAACAACACTCTCTGGTCACAAGTCAAGTTCCCTGAGAAACGGTTTCTCATCCAGGGGGATCCAGACTGTACAAACACAGAGCAGTGAACGCAACGAGAACGTCACCGTACACTGTGACGGACAAAAATGTGCCTTTCAAAAACAGGTTAACGGCCACATGTGGACTGTAATCTTTACACTGCACGTAATGTACCTGAACAATGTAATATTACATCTGACTAGCTACAAGTCTTCTACATATAGGCTGCTATTGACAATTCTGTGCAGTTGATTTTTTTAGTCAGTTTTTCACTAAAATGCATTGTAGTTAAATACTCATTCATGCATACTCCCTTAAAATTTCATTTCAGTCAGACTGTATCAACATTTGATGGTGGAAACACTTAAATATGATGGTGGCGGTAAATTTATTTTAGATGCAAGAACCTGTCTGTTCCCTCTCATAAACCTTCATTTTCCTTGGCTCTTCCAGTAAAAGAAAAATTACAGGAAGAGAGCCAAGAAAAGACAAAGCAAAGACAAAGTACATGTAGAGTCAGAGACAAAGGAAAGTGCCTGTAGAGTCACAGACAAGAAAAACAAAGTGCCTGTCGAGTCACAGACAAACCAAAGTGCCTGTAGAGTCACAGACAAAGCAAAGTGCCTGTTGAGTCACTTTTCCACCAAACTGATAATGTGAGCCGTTTCCAGTTCTGCTCGTTGCAACACATAGTTCAATAATTTCTTTCGGATAAGGGTATCGTATTTGTGTTTTATATTTCCAGGCAGAAAGACAAATTTAATACATTTAAATACAGTTAGCAGCTCAGCAGTGACATTCTCTCTTCACTAAGGCACATGGAATCTTCTATGTCTGATAACGCTGAATTGAATATCAATTTACTACATTTTCCAGTAATAAAAAATATGGCCAGGGGTATCGAAAGGAGGGTTTTGCCATGAATCTCAATATGTTTTTTTACGACTACTAATACCATCCCGTCATGTGAAATAACACTAGACAGTTCATTAATATAGTTCTAATGAGGTTTAAGAAGCTCTTATGAAAACCTCTGATTTCATTAATAATACATGAATAATGAATGAGATAAAACCTTTGATAAGCATTTTTTTTGGGGGGCCCGTATGCTCTGCATTCAGTCTGGAGCTCCAGAAGCAATCCAATTACTGGGAAACATCTTTATAAACACTTACAAACCACAAAGCCGATTCAATTAGCGGGAAAGCAAGCAGTTCAAGTTGGTCTTTAAGCGGGATAAACCACTGTGCCCCATTGATTAATTATTGAGGCATTCCTGAAGGCCTGTTGTCATCTTGCACAATAATTAGGAGTTTGTTACACTTTATTATTAACGGCTACTTTCGATCATGTTATTACCGGATACCTTGGGCCTCATTTTTGAGGAACATCTGCAGGATGGAACACAGAGCACCTCTCTTTATGTCACCGTCATAAATTAACATTTATGCACCTATCTTATTCTGTATTTCGGAACGCCGGCAATTCTTTGAACCACCTTTCACGAAGACGGAAAGGTTACGTGTTTCGACACGCAAATTCATTTACCGCCATACATATTTATATCGGCCATTAAAATGTGAAATTAACTGCTCTGTTTTGTAAAAACTCCCTTCTCCACCTGACCCAGAAATCTGAGCACATGCAGTCACATTTAATTTAATCATAACGCATCTGTATATTTCAGAATCGCAGAGTTCAGATTTCTCTCGCAGCTTCAGTTTGGGAAAGTAATGTTTATTAATATGCCGCATTACTATTCACCCTCTGGGCAGAGTCTTATCAGTTCAGAGCACTACAGTCATTTTAAGGGCCAATGGTAATTCAACCTTATTTTTAAGTGTTTAAAAGCTATGACCATGTGGAATTCTTCATTTATTCTGTACTTATGACCATAATGGAAACTAAACCGTAGTAACCCGTCCATTCAAAGGACTTTGGAACTGGTCCATGAAAAGGGTTTGAATTTATTGAATCAAATATTGTGAGCAAATCACAAATTCCCTTTGGCTTTTTTTTTTTTTTTTTTTTTGTTACTGGTGAGTGTTTGTGTGGAATTATGTATGAAGATATGTGGTTATAACAGGGCTACTGTACAACTGATGTGTTAAATGAATGTTGATGGTTGTTGTATCACTAGAATAGGGTGGTGTGCCAGCTGATCTTTCATTGTACCCCAGTGGATAGCATGTAGGTTAGTGCGTGTGTGTCTGGAACGTATACAGAATATTTATTGTACCCAAGGGACATGTACACTCTCTATCCCATCTTCTCCTTTTACTCCTTTGTTTGTTTATTTATTTTCTGTGTTTTATGTTGGAGCTACGGTTGGTGAACAAGATTTATGATGGCATTAGGGTTGGTGAGAGGGTGCTGTATATGGGGGTTAGGGTTGGTGAGAGGGTGCTGTATATGGGGGTAAGGGTTGGTGAGAGGGTGCTGTATATGGGGGTAAGGGTTGGTGAGAGGGTGCTGTATATGGGGGTTAGGGTTGTGAGAGGGTGCTGTATATGGGGTAAGGGTTGGTGAGAGGGTGCTGTATATGGGGTAGGGTTGGTGAGAGGGTGCTGTATATGGGGTAAGGGTTGGTGAGAGGGTGCTGTATATGGGGGTTAGGGTTGGTGAGAGGGTGCTGTATATGGGGTTAGGGTTGGTGAGAGGGTTTGTATATGGGGTTAGGGTTGGTGAGAGGGTGCTGTATATGGGGGTAAGGGTTGGTGAGAGGGCGCTGTATATGGGGGTTAGGGTTGGTGAACAAGATTTATGATGGCGCTGTATATGGGGGTAGGGTTGGTGAGAGGGTGCTGTATATGGGGGTTAGGGTTGGTGAGAGGGTGCTGTATATGGGGGTAAGGGTTGGTGAGAGGGTGCTGTATATGGGGGTAAGGGTTGGTGAGAGGGTGCTGTATATGGGGTTAGGGTTGGTGAGAGGGTGCTGTATATGGGGGTAAGGGTTGGTGAGAGGGTGCTGTATATGGGGTTAGGGTTGGTGAGAGGGTGCTGTATATGGGGTAAGGGTTGGTGAGAGGGTGCTGTATATGGGGGTAAGGGTTGGTGAGAGGGTGCTGTATATGGGGTAAGGGTTGGTGAGAGGGTGCTGTATATGGGGGTAAGGGTTGGTGAGAGGGTGCTGTATATGGGGGTTAGGGTTGGTGAGAGGGTGCTGTATATGGGGTTAGGGTTGGTGAGAGGGTGCTGTATATGGGGGTTAGGGTTGGTGAGAGGTGCTGTATATGGGGTTAGGGTTGGTGAGAGGGTGCTGTATATGGGGGTTAGGGTTGGTGAGAGGGTTTGTATATGGGGGTAGGGTTGGTGAGAGGGTGCTGTATATGGGGTAAGGGTTGGTGAGAGGGTGCTGTATATGGGGGTAGGGTTGGTGAGAGGGGTGCTGTATATGGGGGTAAGGGTTGGTGAGAGGTGCTGTATATGGGGGTAAGGGTTGGTGAGAGGGTTTGTATATGGGGTAAGGGTTGGTGAGAGGGTGCTGTATATGGGGGTTAGGGTTGGTGAGAGGGTGCTGTATATGGGGGTAGGGTTGGTGAGAGGGTGCTGTATATGGGGTTAGGGTTGGTGAGAGGGTGCTGTATATGGGGGTTAGGGTTGGTGAGAGGGTTTTGTATATGGGGGTTAGGGTTGGTGAGAGGGTGCTGTATATGGGGTTAGGGTTGGTGAGAGGGTGCTGTATATGGGGTAGGGTTGGTGAGAGGGTGCTGTATATGGGGGTAGGGTTGGTGAGAGGTGCTGTATATGGGGTTAGGGTTGGTGAGAGGGTGCTGTATATGGGGGTTAGGGTTGGTGAGAGGGTGCTGTATATGGGGTAAGGGTTGGTGAGAGGGTGCTGTATATGGGGGTAGGGTTGGTGAGAGGGTTTTGTATATGGGGTTAGGGTTGGTGAGAGGGTGCTGTATATGGGGGTTAGGGTTGGTGAGAGGGTGCTGTATATGGGGGTAGGGTTGGTGAGAGGTGCTGTATATGGGGGTAAGGGTTGGTGAGAGGGTGCTGTATATGGGGTTAGGGTTGGTGAGAGGGTTTTGTATATGGGGTAAGGGTTGGTGAGAGGGTGCTGTATATGGGGGTTAGGGTTGGTGAGAGGGTGCTGTATATGGGGGTAAGGGTTGGTGAGAGGGTTTTGTATATGGGGGTTAGGGTTGGTGAGAGGGTGCTGTATATGGGGTAAGGGTTGGTGAGAGGGTGCTGTATATGGGGTAAGGGTTGGTGAGAGGGTGCTGTATATGGGGGTAGGGTTGGTGAGAGAGGGTGCTGTATATGGGGGTTAGGGTTGGTGAGAGGGTGCTGTATATGGGGGTAAAGGTTGGTGAGAGGGTGCTGTATATGGGGTTAGGGTTGGTGAGAGGGTGCTGTATATGGGGGTAGGGTTGGTGAGAGGGTGCTGTATATGGGGGTAAGGGTTGGTGAGAGGGTGCTGTATATGGGGGTTAGGGTTGGTGAGAGGGTGCTGTATATGGGGGTAAGGGTTGGTGAGAGGGTGCTGTATATGGGGGTTAGGGTTGGTGAGAGGGTGCTGTATATGGGGTAAGGGTTGGTGAGAGGTGCTGTATATGGGGGTTAGGGTTGGTGAGAGGGTGCTGTATATGGGGGTTAGGGTTGGTGAGAGGGTGCTGTATATGGGGGTTAGGGTTGGTGAGAGGGTGCTGTATATGGGGTTAGGTTGGTGAGAGGGTGCTGTATATGGGGGTTAGGGTTGGTGAGAGGGTGCTGTATATGGGGGTAAGGTTGGTGAGAGGTTTTGTATATGGGGTTAGGGTTGGTGAGAGGGTGCTGTATATGGGGGTAGGTTGGTGAGAGGGTGCTGTATATGGGGGTTAGGGTTGGTGAGAGGTGCTGTATATGGGGGTTAGGGTTGGTGAGAGGGTGCTGTATATGGGGGTAAGGGTTGGTGAGAGGGTGCTGTATATGGGGTAAGGGTTGGTGAGAGGTTTTGTATATGGGGGTTAGGGTTGGTGAGAGGGTGCTGTATATGGGGGTTAGGGTTGGTGAGAGGGTGCTGTATATGGGGTTAGGGTTGGTGAGAGGGTGCTGTATATGGGGTTAGGGTTGGTGAGAGGGTGCTGTATATGGGGGTAGGGTTGGTGAGAGGGTGCTGTATATGGGGGTAAGGGTTGGTGAGAGGGTGCTGTATATGGGGGTAAGGGTTGGTGAGAGGTGCTGTATATGGGGGTTAGGGTTGGTGAGAGGTTGCTGTATATGGGGGTAAGGGTTGGTGAGAGGGTGCTGTATATGGGGGTTAGGGTTGGTGAGAGGGTGCTGTATATGGGGGTTAGGTTGGTGAGAGGGTGCTGTATATGGGGGTAAGGGTTGGTGAGAGGGTGCTGTATATGGGGTTAGGGTTGGTGAGAGGGTGCTGTATATGGGGGTAGGGTTGGTGAGAGGTTTTGTATATTGGTGAGAGGGTGCTGTATATGGGTTGGGTTGGTGAGAGGGTGCTGTATATGGGGTTAGGGTTGGTGAGAGGGTGCTGTATATGGGGTAAGGGTTGGTGAGTGATATGGGGGTTAGGGTTGGTGAGAGGGTGCTGTATATGGGGGTAGGGGTTGGTGAGAGGGTTTTGTATATGGGGTTAGGGTTGGTGAGAGGGTGCTGTATATGGGGTTAGGGTTGGTGAGAGGGTGCTGTATATGGGGGTTAGGGTTGGTGAGAGGGTTGGTTAGGGTTGGTGAGAGGGTGCTGTATATGGGGGTTAGGGTTGGTGAGAGGGTGCTGTATATGGGGGTTAGGGTTGGTGAGAGGGTGCTGTATATGGGGTTAGGGTTGGTGAGAGGGTGCTGTATATGGGGGTAAGGGTTGGTGAGAGGGTGCTGTATATGGGGGTTTGGTGAGAGGGTGCTGTATATGGGGGTAGGGTTGGTGAGAGGTGCTGTATATGGGGGTTAGGGTTGGTGAGAGGGTGCTGTATATGGGGTAAGGGTTGGTGAGAGGGTGCTGTATATGGGGTAAGGGTTGGTGAGAGGGTGCTGTATATGGGGTAGGGTTGGTGAGAGGGTGCTGTATATGGGGGTAGGGTTGGTGAGAGGGTGCTGTATATGGGGTTAGGGTTGGTGAGAGGGTGCTGTATATGGGGGTTGGGGTTGGTGAGAGGGTGCTGTATATGGGGGTTAGGGTTGGTGAGAGGTGCTGTATATGGGGGTTAGGGTTGGTGAGAGGGTGCTGTATATGGGGGTAAGGGTTGGTGAGAGGGTGCTGTATATGGGGTAGGGTTGGTGAGAGGGTGCTGTATATGGGGTAAGGGTTGGTGAGAGGGTGCTGTATATGGGGTTAGGGTTGGTGAGAGGGTGCTGTATATGGGGGTTAGGGTTGGTGAGAGGGTTGCTGTATATGGGGGTAAGGGTTGGTGAGAGGGTGCTGTATATGGGGGTTAGGGTTGGTGAGAGGGTGCTGTATATGGGGGTTAGGGTTGGTGAGAGGGTGCTGTATATGGGGGTTAGGGTTGGTGAGAGGGTGCTGTATATGGGGGTTAGGGTTGGTGAGAGGGTTTTGTATATGGGGGTTAGGGTTGGTGAGAGGGTGCTGTATATGGGGTAAGGGTTGGTGAGAGGGTGCTGTATATGGGGGTTAGGGTTGGTGAGAGGGTTTTGTATATGGGGGTTAGGGTTGGTGAGAGGGTGCTGTATATGGGGGTAAGGGTTGGTGAGAGGGTGCTGTATATGGGGGTTAGGGTTGGTGAGAGGGTGCTGTATATGGGGGTTAGGGTTGGTGAGAGGGTTTTGTTTTGGGGGGTTAGCATTGATAAGTGGCTTCAGTTTGTTGTGTTATGATATTTATATAAGCATACATGTTTGTATGTATGTTTGTATTTTTTTTTGTCGGTCTGTTTACAACATGTTTTCAATAAAATATTCAAAAATAATGAGAAAATAGTGCACGTGTGTTGGGATGGGACCTCTTTCCACAAAAAAATGAAATATTTGTTTCTCTTGGGCCTCTTTAATGTTTAAAAAATGAGAAAACATTCATGACAATGAAATCCATTAGAAGACATGTGGGCGCTTGTTTATCTGAAGTTCCCAATTCGGGGACTCTTCCATGTATTTAACAAAGTAAGTGAACAGAGGAGACGTTCTTGGCTTCTCTTGCAGAAATGTGGAATGCGAGCATTGGGACCAATTACGTGAATTGGATGTACAGCCCAAAGACTCTCGCTGCTATTCCTCTCCAGCGTACTTCAAGGAAAGGTCAGTCTGTTTTCTTTGAAGCGTGTTGCTAATCACATCTCACATGTCACAGCCAAAGGCGTTTGAAGAGCCTCGCGGTAGATGCAGCGGCGTTTATAAGCTTGACTCATTACGACGCACACAGGTTTGTAAGACGGATGAAAAGAGACAATCAAATATAAAAATCAGCACGACTAAATTGTTTCTCGTATGTTTTTAAAGGTATAACCATGAATTCAAAGTCCCTGCCGAGAACAGTAGAAAATAAACGTCTGCTGACTGAGTTTTTTTCTGCTATTACCCAGCCTGATAATGTGTGTGCAAGAACAGAACGGCTATCAGTGTGTTTGCTGGGATTGTGTGCAAATGAAGCAGGGTCACTGCAAATTCCAAAAACCAATCATGGAATAAAGGCCATGAAAGCACTGTCCATACCTTCACCAAACTGTCACTCCATGAATGCTGAAATAAACATGGCAGCATTTATGCAAGACAGTACACATTCGTCTGACCATTGTGCCATGATTTTGGACCATTAAAATACAGGTCAATTATTTTGTAAAATTAAGAATGGCATCTCTTTCGATAAGGTAATATTTGGCGAGCAACAGGAACACATTGTCTATGACTGCAGTCCTAAAATGCTGAAGGTCAACATTATATACCGTTGTATTACTTGCTTTCCTGATTGGACACTTTTACTTTGAACAGACTCTATAACTGTTTAATAAAATGTTTGTTTTGTTGAATTAATGGTTATAATTACTGGTATTATAAGTGGATGAATGTATCCCACTCTCACATAACAATCTGTGTACGGTTACATAGTACCGTTACATAATCACCGGGAAAATGAAAGCTACCTGAACCTGAGGGCACTTGCATAGGGCACTGTCTTGCACACTTGGCCACTTCCCACTCGAGTGAGACGGCTCCTGCTCCCATGGTGGCACATCTGTGGTTTGTTTTACCATATTAAGGCAGCCATTTACCACTTCACTGAACTATTTCCGTACCTCAGCGACACAGCCCGAAGGACGTCTGAAAGACAGAGAGAGATCTAAGCCTCGGCAACAACTCAAACGCTGCTTTTGAAGAAAGATCCCTCATGTTCGCTAGGCTTTCTGGGGCCGCCTATTGAGATACACAGATACGGCGCTCACTTTCTTTTCAACGAGTGTTTTTTTTTTTTTTTGCCAGCTCACAACTCACACCCTCAAGGTCAACAACATTTACTGGATTAACGAAGGATTCGAAGAGGCAGACTGTGGAGGATTGCGTTGCCATTACTCAAGGTGGTGCACAACAGATGGAAGAGGAAAAAAAAAACTTTTTTGAAATATGAGAGAAAACTATTCGTGTACCAATATTGGCTTACCAAGCAGGTCTAGTTATCCTTACTGGTGACAGCTTCATCTTTTGAAAGCTACTGGAGCCGTTCTCCCGGGACGAGGTGGGGGGTGTTTATTAAATCGCTGGAACAGATTAGCTGAGCGTTTGCGCGGACTGATGAGGGCCGCAGCCAATGGCAAGAGAGACATTTGCTGCGCTGCCAAACAACGGTCCAGGGAATTGGATCAATACAAAAATAATTAAAACATCCTTGCTGGCATCACGGACAAATCGCTTAAGTGAGATTACAAATAAAAACCTCTCTCACATGTTCCGTCCCTAACAACACCTGAGGATCCCTTAGGCAACCGGGAGTACATTCCGAAATTTCATTTCAGCACTAAAGGGAAGTGCAGTCACCTGCAGTTCTTTGCAGAATGGCCCAGCGCTTTCATTTATTTTAAATGAATGCGCACAAAGTCATATTCACTGACTTTAAATGTCAACGTACAGCTATCATTATGAGATATTCTAATACATTTTTGTACTGCTTGACAAGGGGCACAAACATCGATGCTGAAAAGTATGTGAAACTCTTTTGAATGATATGTGTTGCAACATGTTTTAGACTGATATCTCGTTACATTTTAATGAATGCCTCAAGAAATGCCAACCTAATTAATGGAAAAGTATAAAAATAGCATTTTGTTTAACAAAATTGAACAAAATTAAATGTCCTTGTGAACTAAATTATGTGAACCTTTAGATGCATTGACTAATGAAGCCTCCCTGTGCAGCTACATCTTCAGCTCGATATTTCCATTTGCTGATTATCATTGTCTGTGCTTTCAGCAGATATGATTTCAGCAGCTTCTTGCTTAGCATATCGCTTTAGCTCTGATTTTCAGGGTTTCCTTTCATATGCAGCTTACTTCATGTGCTGCCAGAACATTTCAATGGACTTTAGCTCCTGACTTAAAAAATCCTCAATGTGAAGTGTCTTTCTGGTGACCGCTAAACATTGTCTTCCAACCACAGGATCCCGAACCAGAAGTCACCTTTGTCTGAGTGAATGTAGGGCTGCCTTGTATCCTGTACAGCTTAGCATGATTATTATTCATTATTTATTCTGGATAAGAGCATCTGCTACATGACCATAAAAACAAATGGTTAAAATTAACTTTATTTCAGTGGCCACGGCTTTAAACAGTTTAACCACAAAATTTTACAGTGTCTTGCCTTGTATGTATTAATTGCAGAGTTTTATTTTCATCAGTGATTAAGCCATGAAAAATTATTCTTGCAGCCACTAGTAACCAAGTAGTTAGCTAGGCTATGTCATTACTAAGGTGATGGTTGCTTTTGTGAACAGACTTGCAGACATCGTGTGCTGTTACTGTTTTTAGCTGTTCGTGTTGTACAGATCTACAACCAGTCAGTGCTGTATAATAAGCCTGCTGACTGTCATGGTTTCCAAAAGAAACTCCTTACATTTTTAAAAAAATGTGAATCTGATGTTAAATTTATCTGATGATACATTTTCCCATTGATTTTCATCTCGTGAAATTACACTGGGTAAAGCAACTCCAGCACTGGATCTTGAGAAACACTTGCTACATGTTCTTGTAAATTTTTATTTTTGGCAGTTTTTCCACAAGCAAAAAAAAACTGCATGTGCCAAGAGGTTCCAAAAATCACTGACAGAAAAAAAAAACTCTTATTACAAGAAAAGGAGCAAAGCTAGAATTTCCTGCCAGCAAATGACAATTCACCCAGAAAAGGAACTATAATTATTAAGCACATTACAGTTTTCTTGAAAGGCTTTGTTCTGTTTTAGTAACGACTTTGTGTCACTAACATAACACTTATCCCAAAATCACCCTGCAAATGCTTATCATTGTAGATTCAGAAAATGTATAGCCATGCACACACACACACACACACACACACACACACACACACACACACACACAACCTCCTCCCCTCTTTTTCCATGTTATAACAGTTGTTTGATGAATTGCCTCTGTGTAAGTTGCCAAACACATTTCCGTGTATTCCCTAATACGTACGGTACAGGCACTGTATACACCTTCAGGTACTTACTAATCCTCTAAAGTGCAGAGCTACAGTTCAAGGTTGCGCTCTAGTCAATTACCATGCTGATGGATGGTCCCATGGGTTCCCTTTGAGTCTACAAAAGGCTTGCGAGCAATTTGGAAGGCAGCGGCATACATGAACTGGAAATGAGAACCTTTTATACAGTCTCTGTGGTGGGTCATTCAGTCATTGACTCCCAGCACACTGAGTTCTCCACTAAGCAACTCAAACGTTTGAAAACATCCCACAACCCGGTACCTAAACGTTGCACATTATGTATGACTGTTCTCGCACGCTGCCTACAAATGGTGCTGAATTTGTGTTGGAGGTAGATTTGCCCCCTCCCCCATCACGAAATGAATAATTTCATATTTTACATCAGAATTTGGATATATTTACAAACACAGGTCAAACAAAAAAACTGTTGTTTTATCCCACTGATATTCTCGTATACTTTCCAAAATGACAATAATAATAATAATGATAATAATAATAATACATTCTCCTTGTTACTTTTAATTGATTCTTTTTCATGTAGTCCTTTCAACTGATTCAAAGCAAGGAGGGTTTATTTGACTGTGAAAAGTGAAACATCAAAAATAAAAGTTTAGAAGAACTATCATTACAGGGAGGAGGTAGAGATGGACAGACTTATTCAATTTTGGGTTATGAAAACAGTTTCAAGAGGTTTTTGAAACGGAAGTCCCAGTGTGAGTCCCTGCAAATGGGCTCATTAGTAAAACAACTTTAAAAATACATGACAGGGAACATTGTGGATTAAAAACAAAGTGGAGTCACAAAATGACACAAAACTCCCACACACAGCGAGACCCCCAGTCTGTCACTGGTGAGAGACAGTCTGAGGCCTACCGCTCGGAAACCTCTAATTCATTTCCCATGCAGCCTTAAACAGAACTAATTCTGAGTAGGTGATCAACGTTTGACGTCTTCATTAATACACACATTAATAAAGATGTTTTCTGAAGCTCTCATTGAATTTTTTTGGGTATTAATAATAAATCAGTTCTGGAACATATATGCAAATTAAATTCTCATTACAGTCAGAAGGAATATTCTGCATAAATACTATAGTAGCTAATTTGCGTATACGGAATGGTAGGGTGCGAGGAAACTGTTTTCATGAATTATTGAAGTGGAAGCACAATTGGCTGTCATAATCAACACTTTGCATTATTTATCGAGTTGATTGGGGGGGCGATCGGAGTCCTCGAAACAACCCCGGAATAATAAATGGCCGGGGTGGTATGATGCGAGCTCCTCTGTTCGCCGACGACAGCCCGTTTCTGGGGCCGTCGTCGACGCAGCAGTCATCAGCTCTGAGGCTCGGCGCCATCAGTAGCGAGTGATTTTCCTCTCAAGGCACGAATTAGCATTCGCCTTCATAAACACATCAATAACACATCCCTTATTGTTCTGCTTTTGCGATTCTCTTTCGCTGTGAAATATCCTAATCAGATTATTTCGGGGGAAAGACGAAACTACGCGACACCCTCTGTACGTTCCAGCCCTCAATGCCATCTGCGGTAGCGTTCTCCACAAATCAGTCCCCATAATGCCCCAAACTTAGCATCCGTCAAGGTCATTTGCATATTCAAAACACTATAAGAGATTACTCTATGAATTTTTTCCCCTTTTCACTGATTGCCAAATTGCATAGAAATGTTATTCAATTTTATTCCCTTCATCACCATTAAAATCCAATTATAACTGAGGGATCTCTTATAATTGAAGAAGCGCAGCGCAATTTGCATGTGACTTGCTCGGAGAATGTTGTGCATGTTTCATTTACTTATGTGTCCCTCAGATTGCAAAGGAATGTCCCAAGAGTTTGAATTTATATAATTCTCACTCACACAATGCTCTGGGCCAAAGGGACCATTGCCCTCACTGTGCAATAATAAGCTAAATTAAACCGCGGAATTCACATATTTCAAAAGTGAAATGACTCTCTCAGTTCTCTTGAAGAGCACTCTCACTTTTTTAATCATGTAACATTTAAACACTTTCTATATTAAGCAAATCCATGAAATCTGGCTGAAAATGAAATGCCATGATGAGACGAAATATGATTTACTAACTGAAATAATTCATCTTAATTTGCTTTACCTCTATTTTCTGAAGTGAGCAATTCAATAATTATCAATCAGGAAAACAATATCTCGCCCAATTGTCTTGCTGTGAGCATGACTTTGGTGCTTTGCCTCAGATCACGGTGCAGAACAAAGATTAAGTTAAAATTTAAAATTTTGTACATTGGCCTCAAGACAGAGATTCATTACAGTTTTGGAGTGTTCTCTTGTTGATCTCTTGAAAAGCATTTTGCTCCAATATTCATCAGAAACTCTGTTTGCTTAGACACTTCTTTTGATAGACCCTCTAGTGCTCATTTAACATTGGGTATAATCACGGTAGGTTTACATGTAAAGTGTGAGTACTCACTAAAGCACATTCCTCCAATGAAAATTGAGGTGTACTGCTTGCTCATAGAGAAAGACAGCAATCCTGGTCATGATCTCAACGTCTCTGCGCAAATGAGATCGTATCAGTATTTTAGCATAAAATATGAATAAATCCCAACTCCTCTGGGTTGAACGCACCATAACACTTTTGATCAAATTCTGATGCAGCGGAGTATGAAAGTACTTTTACAAATCCCAAAGTTACCACTTCAACTCTAAGACCTGATCAGAGAAAGGATGAATGAACCTCCTCAACAGCCCCCACCCCCTTCATCCACACACTGCTACCTGCAGTTTTCAAATGTATCCCACCACATTTTGGTCCATGGATGGGGTGTGGTTGAAAGAGCTGGGGGCGGGGCATGTTTCTGAGTCCTATGTCACAGCAAACCCTCCCCCTCTCCACCCCATTACTCTCCTCCCACTTCTGAGAATCTTTCAAAATCGTGAAAAGGGGTGGAGAAAAGGAGGGAACGTACCCGCGCACAGTTACCCTTTCACTGTACTCAAAACCATTTTGCTGTCCATTCAGAGAAATGCATATTATATAACAGTAAAGGAGACCTTCAGTTTTCAAGGCGATTTCCAGTCGCCAGTCCGAGATGAGGGTGAGATTCGAGTCTGTATTTACTGACATGACATTACATTTGAACAAAAGTCACAGCTTTTCACTGGGTTTACCATAAGGTTTCATACCCAAGCATGAAGCTGTGGAACATATTTCAAAGAAACCAATACATATTTTTGTAATAATGACATACACATCATGAGCCAACAGTGGGATGAGAAAAAGACATTGACATACATTAATGAACAACGGACCGTTAATTAAACATTCCCACAAATACCAAAGCAAATACTGACATTTCGCTCATACAGTAAATTGTGGATACAATGCATTTGCACTGTTTGTTAAAGCAATTGATACAATGAATTTTCACTTTGAATGATTTGAATGTCAAATGTATTTCCATAATAATGTTATCAGACTGGATAAAGTAACATTAATATTAATCAGTATTTCAGTTTGTGGTATTTCATGTCTTTAGTTAACTGCACAGTATAACTTTAAAGGAATGAAACGGAATATTCTAAATGGTCTTTTTTCATACAGAACGTTAAATGGCAAAGCAATCAATAAAAGTCATTCATATTCCATTATGAGAAAGAATGACAAAGGGTGCAGTCGATGTCATTGTTTAAAAGAATACACAACAGTCCTGTGGAATAAAAGTAAATGTGATATTTGTAAACTAAATGAAAGTGAACAAGAGTACATAACAAAGTAATCATGAGTCATTGTTCATGAAAAATGTTTGATTAACAGCGTTTGTGGCGCTTCTCTTGCGGAAACCCGCTGAGCATTGTGGGAAAACGCATTGCGTGTCTGTACCAGAATCACATATTCTCACAGACTGCAGTGTAATGGAAAAGGGGAAATTGAACCAAGCTGGGCTGCGACACAGCAATACCACATTCATGTGACAGCATGCTGGGCATTGTGGGAAATATCATTGTTTCTAATAGAATGCTGTTTCATTTACCTCACAAATATCACCCACAGTTGCACAAGTCAAACTCGGGTCAAATATGAACAGAAACTGTGGCAGATACCCAGAGATAAAAATGTAATATCTTACACTGGATTCACATTTCAACAGAACTTTTCTTTTCTGATGAAAAGGAACATGAACAATACATTTACTTGTGCATTTTGAGGTGTTAACTTTGTCATTTTCATGGTAGTCTGGTCATTTTCTTCTTTGACCAGAGATATATGGCATAAACAAAATGGATGCATACTGTCTTCATTGACTAAATTAATGGTTTTCACTGGTCACTTTTCAAATGTATTCATTCATCATAACCACAGATATATTACAGCTAACATTGAACAAAGCTCATCTTTTTTTGCATGTACAATTTAGAAAACCATGACTCTCTTTCTGTATTTCCTACCTTCCAAGTCAGCCTTTAATTAGTAAAAGTTGTTGTTTCTGAAGCTATAATGTTCCACTTACACAAAGGTAATAGATCCTCCTTGTTCTATAGTTCCTTACTCAGGTACACATCCAAAGATAGCTGCATGCTAAGCTGCTGTCTTAGATACCAGAGTAACCAATATCTGATAGCAGCACTCTAGCATCTAGCGGACATTGTATTCTGGCTATTGACTCCCTGAATCACAATCAGATTTTCTCCACACCTTGCATGTTTGCAAATGATACATAGCATTAGCTGAAACAGAATGCCGTGGTACAAATGTACTGCAGTTAAACAGATTCTTTGGTCATGGAAAAGTATGAGGTTTGGTTTCTGAGCCTGTGGTCAAACTACTCACTGCTTTGGTAAATGGCTGAATATTCAAATAATTTAACAGAGAGTAATGGATCATTAAAGTGAGCTATAGCTATAGGGCATGAATATGTTGGTTATTAATGTCATGGGCAAGAATACTAAACTGGTTCAGTTACTTTTTGTTTTTAGAAAATGATGCCATAAAACAATAATGAGGACTTTACTCTGGAGGTGTCAGTAATGCTGTGTAAACGTGTGTTTTGTTTTTTGTATTACTGTCGGCTTTGTTCGGTTGTTTCCGTGTTTTTCGTTCCCTGTCCATGTGTGTTTGTCGTCATTGTGTTTCCCCGCCCTTCTCGTTACCTGCTTTGATTGATTATCTGTTTCACCTGCCTTGCTGTGCACCTGTGTCTTGTTCGCTCGTTAGTCTAGTGTATTTAAACCTTGTTCGTTCGTTCGTTTGTTTGCTGCGAGTTTGTCTCAGCTGTTTTCTCTGTGTATGCTACGGGCATTCTATTCCTGCCTGTCTGCACGATATAACCTGTTTTCAGTTTACCTGGTTTTTGATTCCTGCCTCTCAATTTTGTACTTTTGCAGTGTCTACTTGTTGCCTACCCGTTGCCTGCTTTTTGACCCTCCCGTTGCATTGTGTTTTTTTGTACTTTTGCCGAGCCTGCCTGTTTTTGACTACGGTTTTGGATTCTGCCCCAATAAACCTCGTATTCTGCACTTGTTGCGTTTGTCCTTCCTGGGTCGTGACAGAAGGTTTAAAACTGCTTCGAGCCACTGTACAAGCTGTAGCAGTGAATACACACTGAATTCTGGTCACTCAGGACAGGATTTGATTTTCCCCAAGAAAAAAAAACCCACCTTACTTTAAAAAGATGTACACAATAATATGCCCTTTTCAGATTATAAGCTTATTGCTATGCACAACTTTTCAAAAGATGAAGTTTCTGATTAGTAAATAAATTTTAGTTAATATACAACTGTTTTACATATATGGAACTGATTGGATGAGAATGGATGACTTGCCTGGTCGTTTACCACTGTGTATACCACTGTGTATGGCTACTGTACTCCATTTTCTCTCTCTTTTTATGTCTGTTTTAGTTATTTTTCATGTTTCTTCCAGTAGCATTAGTATTTGATTGGGATATGGGACTGTATTATTCTTAATCTTGTTTAAAAACATAGTATTGTAGCCACAGTAATTTAATCACATTTTGAATATGACTGCATTATAACAAATTATTAAAGTAGTTTGTGGTATGTAATTAATATAAATTGCCTATGTGAGTGACTGATATGAAAAAATATGAGGGGAAACCATTACGCTCTAAGAGCTTCTGCCAAATTGAACATTGTCACAGTATTTGCTAATGTGGTAACTTCATCAGTAATGGGATTCATCTTCTGAAAATTAATTTTTCTCTGAAATATAATTACCTAAAATATAGAACATCACTATAATTACCCAAAACTTAGAATGTCACTTCAGTAAGTTACATAGTGACACAAAGTATGTCTCTCTCAAATATCATTTTAACATATGAGAAATGGAGTTTGTTAAAACAAAAGTTCAGGAGAAGATAACCCCAATCCGGTTTTGTACGCAGGTATTAAATTGCCATGTACTTTCTCTCCCATCTTGCTCACTTGCTTCTGGCATCCCTCCTCCTCCCAATCTCCACCTTCATGTCTACGTACTCTCTACTGTATTTCTCCTTCTCTTCTAGTGGTTCAGCGGGGATTCACCTCACGAAAATAGTGAGGCATGATGCTGCCCCCTTGGACTCCAAGCCCAAGATCAAATGTCTGCATCGATGTACAACTTGCCACTTCAAAATAAACTCCATCCAAATGCATTCAGTGTCTTCTGAAAAAGTATTCTACTGAAATTATATTTTTATCATAACTCCAGGTATCCCTGTTTCTTTGAAACTGTAATTATCCTAAAAAGTAAAGAATAATTCAAAAATGTCCTCCATAGCCTCACAGCCGCCCCCTGCTGGCAGGGGTTCATGAAGTCATTACGGGTATAGGCATGGCAAAGAATGCCTAGAACCTTCCGTAAGCATTTCCACGGCACATAATCGATACTGGCTTCCAAAGCCCCTCCCACTGCTTCACGAATACCTGAAACTAAACAGGTATTCCCCACTGGTGTTTGCCTTTCCTTGCCTCTGACAGCTGCCCTATATTTTGTTTCATTTTTATTTTTCAGATAAAACCTGGGTAATAGCCACACTTCATTTGACAATAGCTGCAAGATGAATTTGCCGCGAGAGCTTTAATTCTGCCGAGGGACTGTGTCTTACTCAAATTAATTGGCGCGCCATCGGATTGTTTCAAAGTTTTCATTCCCCTTAGAGAAGAAAGCACAGAACGAAAGGCTGGACTGGCTCAGTGCAGAATAAAACATGAACTATATATTTCAAATTATTTGATATTAATATCATATTCCTTTTTGAATGACTGCTACGTTTGTGCGGAATGAGTTTAGAAGCGGTGTTGATTCTGAAGAAATGAGCAATACATGAGCGATGCATTCACATTGTATGTGCTACATGTGACTGTTTCAGTAAAAACTCATGAATCATAAAAATTTAAATCAGAAACTTTCAACTGTGCATGAATCAGATAGATTAGCAATGAAGATGAAATATTTATTTATGATGTTTAAATCATTGCTCATCACTTACAAACACCAAAATTTACATGCATTTCTCAAATAATGTCTACAAGTGTCGTAAAGTGTTTGTGAGGAGACGAGACTTCTGTAATTACAGCAGAAGTCCTCTGTCCAGTCCTGTCAAAAACTACATTGAGAAGTTTTGACACCCCTCTCAATTCTGCAACTTCCAGATTACGATTTGTTGCATATCATGAATATTCAATGTCTGCCGCACAACATATGAATTTTCTTTTATCCAGTTGAATCCGGAAGGAATCCCACACGGTTTTTTCATGATATATTTACACAAGAAAGTTATGCGAGTATTTCTAAATGGAAAAGTCAATTTATATTACATATTAAAATGCAGGATTATAAAACTGTATTAAGCAGAGATAATAAGCCATATTGTAAATATTCTGAACTTATTAAAGACACAGCGTGGCCTCCATCATATAATAATGCAAATCAATCAAAATGACACTGTAATTTTCATAAACCAGAAATAGTAACTTAAATAAAGGCGTTCTTATCAAATCATTTAGAGACGAAAATATTTTTAAAAGATGAAAATGACAACTCATCTCAAATGCAATAACGCTCTAATTATTATTTTTTCATATTTGCTAAAATTATCAAGATATATTGATATGAGTTTTTATTACCTGTCAGCCTCAACAGCGATGAATTAAATCTTAAATGAAGCTGGCATGTCTTTCATATTAAATATGCCCGCATATGCACAAAAGCAAGGCTAAAAAAGAGGACTTACTGTAAGTTTCAGTCATCGATGGAAGGGGACTCTTTTTGAGGTAGGTAACGTCAATCACGTTTTAAAACAGACTGGCATTGCACTGTGTTCACTAGTTATTCCCGTGGAGCCTTCGGACTGCTCTTTCACCTCACTCACCGGCAAAAACAAGTCACTTACCTATAAAAACAGTGGAATAAAAAACAGAAAACTCTGGTTAGAAAGCAGAACCCACATTGATTCAAAATCACAGTTGTGCCTCACAATATTGCAGTCAGCAGTCAATGTAATTTTTAGTTGCTGTGTTTTGGTTGCTTTGAGACATCAGAATCGCACCAGGGACAATCTGCATAAACTTGGTTTTAAAAACCAAAATGGCGTATGAGAGGAGAGAAATTGCCTTTAATCTTTCAAGCAAAACAATTAGCTAGCTACCTGGCATGCCAACTCAGATGTTGTTTGATATCTGTCAAAAGTAGTATATTTGTGATGTCCGTATATCATTTCATTTGCCGACGCTGTTGTTAAGTCTGTCAGAAGTAATAACTGTCTGTTCATTTATTCGTATTGGTTTATTAATTCCCCCTATCCCCAAAAGTTAGGGGATTTGACTGATACATCAACCAGACACATAGTTTTGAATCTGGCAGCTGATGACACCAAATTACAAATCTTGTTAGAGAGCTGCCATGAGGAATATACAAACACAAAGAAGTGTTGCCAGAAATTAAAAGTTTTGAAAACTTTGGCCAGTATTCAGCGTAACACTTCAAGGGAATTCCAGTCAAACTAAAACAGTTGAACCCTATGCTCTATGATTTCCTACCTCACAGTTGGAAAAATATTATTTTGACAAACAAAAACATATTTAACAAAACAAAAAAGTATAAAGAATAAAAAGTAGAGCAATCAAACATCTGACAAACTACTTGTAGCTAGAGTGCTAGTGTGTTTTTCCAGTGTGTAGTAAGACATCTTGCATGACAATCTTAATTGCATTCATGAACAAGTAACTTTAATAATTCTGAATCAGAATTAATGTAAAGTTATTACCCTATTTTATGTATCTGAATGGGCCATTAGTAATGTAGGCTAGTCCTACACTGTTAAGTCCATGGTAAGTTTAAAAATGTTTGCAACAAGTACATTAACTACATTTCTATTTTATTTCAAAAGCCACAAAACAGAAAAGATGCACATATTTTAATGCATGCAAATTAGATAATTGAAATCCCCTTATCACACACGCACACACACACACTCATAGATTCTAAATAATTGAGGATACATGGGGAGTATTTAAAATGCACAGGCTTGTTTTGCAGATCTTAATTTGAAATACAGCATGTCAGAGAACACATACTGTTCTCTCTCTCAGACATTCAAGACCCACAGCAGCGGTATCAGTATAAGAAATAAGAAAATCCCTGTGACATTTTGACAAGAGAAACAACTTGTTCAGAGAAGTGGCAAAAATCCAAAGGTCGGGGATTTCTTTTGAATAAATGAGAGAATTAATGAATAAATAAACAAATAAATAAATATATCAGTGTGCTGATGGACAACCTTCTGAAGACACACAACTCTGTGTGTGAACACAACTCTGTCAACTGTTCTGTCAATATGGAACATCTGACAGATTTATTCTAAAAGCGACTGAGAACGTTAAAAATAAAACCGACGGTCTTGATGAACGATTCTCTTTGAATGCAACAATTCAAACTGAAACAACTTGAGTCACTGATTCTTTCTAAAAGAACCTTCTCAAAAATCAACACCGAGGTGGAGGGAGGTATAATGATTTCACCAGTATCTCTCCAGAGTTCTCCACATGACAAAAACTCATTAACATACCCTCCTTCTACTTGCCGAAGAAACCCTGTTCTTGTTTTTGTAAAGCAAAGTGAAGTTCTTCACTTATTGATCAATGTTATTGGCTCTCCAGCTGTATGTTTTAGTACTCTCCTTGGTTTTTCCACATTATTAGTTTTCAAGTGAATCTAAACTCGACGTCTGTTGCTCTGATAGGATAGGGAATGGTTCGCACCATCAATCTTCCCTTTCCTCTTGCCATGTCTTTTCTGTCTTTTAAATCTTTTGTCAGTTTTCCTGTCCCACAAGAGCAAAGCAATTCTCCATCTGTTGACGCTCTTCTTTCAGAACATAAAGTCCCGGCAGCCCAATGTGGCCAATGCTACTCCTGGCATATTTTATGTACTTTTCCCAGTTGTCTCCCACTCTCAGAAAAAGGCTAAGTAAATATGGTAGTTTTTGTTCAAACTATGCTTTTGTTAAAAGTTGTCATCAACTAGTTTTAGTTGATTGACAATGAGCGAGGCAAAATTCCAAATCAACAGGGAAACAGCTATGCTTCCGTCACATTTATTTATACTGTATGTCAGAGGTCTTCAGCGTTTTTCAGGCCAAGGACCCCTTGGCTGATAGAGACACAGTGGAGGGACCCCATATAACATATCATATAAAACTGTGTTGCTTATTAAACTGTACATAATAATGCGAAAAGGCGGCTTGCAGTGCCATGTATAAAAGTACTTTGTAATGGCGCATACAATGCTAAGCCAGTAAAATAATGATTACTGACACATTAATATACTTATATTCATATGCTTATCATAGGTTATATTTATGTTTGTGTATTTTCAGACTTATTTTGATTTTTGGAAGAAAAAAAAGTTTGGGATCAAAAATTTTGGCAGACCCCCGCAGTAACTCGGAGGACCGACTAGGGGTCACAGACCCCCCCGTTGAAGATCTCTGCTGTATGTGTCTGTGTTTATACTGTGTGAGTCTGTCTTAGGTTTTGATATAGGATATGCGGTATATTTTCCATAGTGACAGTTTCACGACAGGTTACATTATTTTTTAGCAAGTGACAAATATTTTGCACTTCGGTGTGAAGCTGTTATCAAGTGATACAATGTCTACTGTGTCCAGAATGTCATTGTACACACTTAATTACCACAAGCAGCTGACATCTCTGAGGCTAAGTAAGGTTTTCTGTTGAAACCTTTCATATACAGGTCATTTCAGGAGTGATTGTAATGCCTGTATGCAACATAGCATTCATACGTTCTCAACAGCACTGGTAAAAGCATAATAAAATAACCAATTCTTTGTTGGCTGTAAACTGTTCTCTGCCCTGAATCAAACTAGCAATATACCAGCAATGCGCCTGACCACATCCCATTTTTAAGTTCATGCCTTGCAAATGAATGTGATTTAATTTGTTATTTTCACACAACATCTGCAGTTAAGAGTAAAATGATAACCGCATCAGTCTAAAACGATCTTTGGAGCTACCGCTGCTTAGCGTCGTGGGGAAAATAGGGGCTCCTCTGTGCTTAACAGCATTAAAACACATTCCCACTAATCTCATTAGCATCAGCGCATTCTGAACCGGACTGAGGGGTGAGACAGTCACTCAGACATGCCGAAAGAGCTGACAGTAAACCCCCAAGCACCCAAAAGAGCATCTGCATAACTACTTAGAAAAACACTCATCCTTCTCAAAAACCCAACAGAGTGCACGAACCCCAGAGCTTTGTGAGAAGAAACGAAATCCTTACATCCGAAAAAAAGTCCCCAGGCACAACCCGCAATACGCATTAGCAGTGTTTGAGCATTAAACCATAACAATGCTCTTTATTTTTTTCCAATATGTGTACGTTCCATCCAACATACTGTCAGTAATCACCTCATGCTGTCAGTGTCCCCATAGACGATGTTTTGTGCCGAATGAGATATCCGTAATGACATGAGTGGAGAGAAATACATCTTTTTAACTGAAATTTTCAGAGATAAAAATAACACCTGACTAAAACGCCTATATCCCTTCTTTGAACAGCCTTACCAGTGTTACAACACACGAGATGAATAATTCCTCCAAGAATACAAACTGAAGTAAGATCTCAAAGTAAGATAAATAAATAAAGTAACACACTCTGGGTTGTACCGCCACCCACCACCCTCTCTGAAACAACCTCAGGAGCAGTGATTCTGTAGTAAAAAAGCATTAAAGCCATCAAACCATAAGTTTACTTTATGTACTCATTTTGAGATTCTCATGGAAAATTTGAATTATGGCTGTCTCTGAAACACATTTTTAGATAGCACCTAGCTTCTCCTCCATTTCCGTGTTACGATACCAGAGGTAGAGGTCATTTTTGAATGCGGTATTTTTACAGTTCTTTCAACAAGCCATCATTTTTATTCCATTATCCTCATTTCTACTGACTACCACCCATTTTTTTCAGGTCCTAATATGACTCTTATCTTATGAGAATTCATTTGCAACCACACTCGAGTGTACTGCCGCATTCCTAGCAAAGACATGTTTTTGAAATAAGCAGAAACGCGGCCGAACCAATGTCTGGGAAACTTGAAGTTCACCGAAACCCTTTTATATTTGAACCTGAATGCATTGAGGATCATCATTTTCACGTAGGCAGGTGGAGTGCATGTCTGGGTATCGAAGATGTGTATTCCTGAGCTTTCAGCGCGGTTTCGCTCCTCTGTGGCCCGGCGGGGACCCAGTTGGTGGAGCTAATGTCAAAGATGCTTACACATGCCGGCGACTGCAAATAACCAGGCGTAAAAAGGTCAAGCCTTCGTCGAAGCCCTGAGAAATGACTCCTCTCGATCTCGACGGCAGGAATGACTGAGAGACAAGGAAGACTAAGCTCTGCAGGTGGCATGTAATGGAATGTCACAGCACAGGAAATGGAGAAAAATAGTCTTAAAAAAAATATTTTTTGTGCGAGTACATGTTGATACGAGTATACATTTTGACGTTGCACTTTGAGACTCCCCGACTTCTTGCAGACTCATTCACCTGTTGTTCAGTTTCACACGTACGTGCCATGGAGGCAACCCTGCCCCGAACCTCAGTGAGGGTGAGCTTCTTCATCCTCATTAGGCCGATCGAGCTGTCACAGTCTCCATAGTTACACGCTAGAAGTTGCTTCCTGTTGATGTGATTGAAATGAGCCACATAGGATCAGAGAGATTGCTATTTAGTTGCTGATTCGTCCCCTCCCATGTGCAAGGCCCATCACGTCTCAGCTGAGCACATTAACATTTTCTTTTATTCATTTAGGAGGCAGTGGAGAGGATCGTCAGAATTCCTAAATATGTTCTTCACAGAAATATGCTTTCCCTCACCTTCCTTTTCCTTAATTTGGCAAGTATGAAATGCCTATAACCAGCTTACAAAATAGCAAACTGTAGACTATAGAAAATGCATATAGCAAGGGTTGGAGCCATTTAGCATGCAGATCCTTTCATGTTGTAAACGTATAAACTGCGTGCGTAAATATTAACATGCAACCATATCTTCTCATGAGAATATATCCATCAGGCTTGTTTGGAAAACACATCCCATGTGTGTAGAACTGGAATGTGCCATTAGTTTTCAATTATCGCTTAACCCATTCAACAAGATTGATGCATTTTGCGGCATAAATTATTCCCTGTGGTCCTGGTATTTTAAGCATGACATTCCAGTTTTTCCTTTAGGAAATCTGAAAAAATTTGCGGCATCCCTGAAATGCTTGAGCGCTATCAACAGCCGTTGCAAGCCTGTCATTATTTCAGATCGGGTTACCTCATCCTTGTCATTACTGTTATGTTTGCAGTCCCCCCCCCCCCAGAAAAAGCCATGTCACATGACCCATGATTCTCGCGATTATGAATGCTTGCTTCTTTCCGCATCGCAGACATGCCGCCGACCACATCCATATGAAAGAACTCACCCAGCTGAAACCCCACCATCCCCCAGCGAGGCTGGGCCAGTTTTCGCCTTGCCAACTCGAACAGCTGACACTATGGTAGCTGGTAGTGGCACAGCGGGGCCTTCAACCCCCAGTCACAGGGTCCGATTTGCTTGCCAAGCAAATGTATTCTGCATGAGCCACCCAGAGGTATTATGACTATCATTTTTATTCGTGGTTGTGGTCGTAGTAGCAGGCGCAGTAAAGCATGTTTTTCCCCTCTGTTTTTTTCCATCACTGTTTGCAATTCCAGATCACAGTTGGAACATGTCCCATGTCTCCACCATCCTGAGCTGATTGAGGTGATGGCAGATTCACCCCAGGCTCGCGGTGCCAGCCGGCGCGTGGCTTCCCACGACTCCGCATGGGGCTACGGCCCCGGGCACAGGCGGAAACACCGGTGTCCGGCTGGCCTGATTGAGCGATGAGACGGGGGGAAGAGAGAGGCGCGTCGCCCTGCAGATTTCTAGCTGGGCTGTACGCTCACCGCTCACTGCTCCTGAGCACGCCTGGCAGACGTAAGGCCAGAGCAGTTCATCTCACAGGGTGAGGCGGGGGAAGCCGCCGGCCTGTTACCCTCCATCTCCGGAGGGGTCTATCGCCAATTCTGCACGGATCCGTGGAGCTCCCAGCCTCTCCACCGGCATGGTCGAAATCAGGTTACAGACACGGCACAGTGGTGCACCGAGGCCTAGCGTTTTCAGTCTACATAAAATCCACAACGCCCTTCCACCATGTACCTGCCTCAATGAAATTTACACATTTACATGAGAAAATTATGAAAAAAATGACACTTGAATCCAATCCTTATTGACATTGCTTTTCATTAAAGATTCATTACGTATTTCCTCGCAATTACCTGAACTGAAATACTTAAAGCATGCATAGATAAGACAGTTTATGAATGTATAAAATCCTGATTGGACAAATTAGGAATTCTCATGTCTTTTCAATATTGCTAACATGCTAATTCCGTCATTGAGCTTTTCCATTTAATTACTGAAGGTAACATTTTCTAATGTCTATATGAAGGTTTATACATTCTCTACCTTTTCTGTTTTATCATATCCAAAGCAATATCAATGATCTTACATTTTGACAGGCATACATGATAAATGCTTAAAATATTTTCACTGAATGAAGGACTGACATTTGAGTGCAATCTTGATACCTTCATTTACTAAGTAAATGTGCACGATTTCTTTTGGTTTCCTCACAATCTCACAAAAAAAGACAAGATGGATATTATTTTGGGGGAGACCTAAATGCTCGAGCAGAAGCAGTTTATTCCTTCCTTCAGGAAGGGGGAAAGAACATTGCGAGGACTGTGACAGTGTAATTTTTCATGTTTATCTGGACTTCAATCCCCCTGGCTGTCGGCTGGCGCCTTCCTTTGGCAATTACTAATGGCCTCTAGCTAACAGTATCAAAATCCCCAAGCGCCGTACCAGTTCTCCGCTGTGTCTTTTTTTTTGACAGCCCTACAGTGCTGTGCCACATTCTGAGTTTCCTCCTCTCTACACGCCGCCCAAGTGAGAACCCAGAGCTGGTAGACCAAGCGCGCTGAAGTTTTAGCCGACCGAGCCTTCCCTCTTTTTGCCCTTCCTCACCTGAATATGATTAGCCGTGACTTCCTAATTCATCTCCTGTTGGTGACAGGGGGGCTCTTGGGAATCTGAAACGAGGCATTTGCTCGTCTCATATTCTGGCTTACACAGACAAGAACAACACTGCGCTTCAAAAGACAATCAGCACTAAATCTAAACGTGTAGATCAGTACTAAATGAGCAAGCGAAAAACTGTAGGTGGATAACTGTTAAAAAATGGCCGCCCTGTAGAAAAACTAGTAAATAGCGTGCACAAACCAGACAATGGGTGGAATTATAATTATGAACTGTGCTGCTTATGGTTTACCCCCTTTTTGATTATTCCCTGTTTAGACGAAAGATCTCCTCACAAATGGTGAAATACTCAAAATTCATTCCTGGTGGGATTGCAGTTACATCAAACCGATCTGTGTACCCGGCCGATTACTTTACACCACAGCAACGGAAATGCTACAACATAATGTGTGTCACAGGTTAGAGATTTATTTACGAAACGGGGAAGTCCAAATCCGCATATTGCTGCAAACAGACTGGACAGAACAGAAACCAAAGAGGAAAAAATGTCAACTGTCAAAACAACCAAGGTGAAGGAAAATGAATGTTCCCTTCTTGAGTGACACTTGGCAGAATTATCAAGTTGAGTGCTGGCTGGCCTCTTGATGGGATGTCCTTCAAACAGCCCCATTATGGCTTTGCTTGACATGATGGTGAGAACCAATTGAGGCTTGAAGGATGAGCAGAAGTAGGAACTTCAGACCCATTACAGCTCCCAATCAAGAGACAAGCACTCACAAAGCCTCTACACCAAGTTGTAACAAAACAGGTCACATGTTCGGTCTTGCACTCCATTAAATAACAGAAATTCCTCAAGCAGATTCTGCACCATGGAACTGTGGGATAGAAAACCCAAACAATATATACATAAGTAAACACATAGGTAACAGGAGGTACTGTGAACCCTGGAGTGTCTGCATTTTTAATTTTTCCTCAATAACACACGTCACAAAAATTAATGGTTCCATTCACTGAGAAACTGTTACTTTGCACAATTGTGCACGCTGTACTCGTCCAATATTCGAAGATAAGCAAAATATTTACCTTTAGCCTTTCCTGTTTAGGCGTTGCATTAGAACAGATTCACATTTTACCATAGAGATTACTAGGTCATTTTTCAATGGAAATTTCCATTAATTCAGTATCAAGGCTCATTGAATATCGTCAACGCTTCAAAGTCTATTCACCAGCCCCTATAATAATCCAAATGGAAATATTTAAATGTCATCTGCCATTTTCTTTTTTTTTAATCTTTAGCATTTCAATAAATGTGACAGCTACCATCTTTGTTAGGGCACCTCTGTCGCACACGGGGGGGGGGGGGGAGGGGGCGGTCATGCCTGAGCGATTTCCTTTGTTTTAATTGTTCGCTCATTGAATAATTGATTGAGTGGGCGTCTCTCCCTTTGGTCCTTTAACTGGCTGATTGGCTCATATGAGAACGTTGGACCTTTTCCGTGACAAGAGCAGTTGGCAGCGGATCTGTCCTGGAGGGATGAGTACAGTGGCAAGAATTTGACTGATGTGGACGCCCAGAGGAGGAGGACAATACCATCACTGACCACACGAGGCAGGCAACTTTGGTGTATCTTTAAACCGTTTGCTTGTTGTTACCAATGAGCCACAGCTGCTTAGTCACAAGCCGGGCTGCAAAACTTTATTGGTGCGTTCCAATACATTTTCTGATCTTCTCGTTTCCTCTGCTCATCTCCTACCCTGGAAGTATGTGGAAGAAAGGAGGAGGAAACGAGTGGAGGAGACGAGGAAACGGGTGGAGGTGAAACGAAAATTGGAACAGCTAATCCGATTCGCCCGTCATCAAAAGCGACCTCGACTATTGGTGAGGTTGTGTAACTTCGACTGATTCCGAGGATACCTAGCCAATCAAAATATTCGGTGGGGTGATATGTTAATCTGACTGGTCGTGAGCACAATGATGAAATGTGAAAAGACTTCCGTGGGAGGATGCATTGATGTATCTTTTGTTTGGATGAGACAAGGAGGCGAGTAAAGGATGCAAAATCTTGTCTCCTACTTTTTTGGAGCGGTGGAGGGAGGGAGGATCAATAGATACATTTTTAGTGGAAGAGAGAAGACGAGTGGAGGAACAGACCTGGCATTAACATGTGTTTCTGTTATCCAAATCACATTGCAATGTCTGGTGTAAAAACATATGTCTAATTAATTAAAACCAGGAAGTAAATTTGGCTGGATTGGGCTGGTTTAAATTAGGCCTACCTTTGGCGTTGAGTTGCAAAGTAGGTGTGTAGCACATTCAGTCATAAAACACCAGGAGAAGGCATGTTTTAAGAAAGATTTTTATAGTCCTTAGATTAAAATCCAAATCAGCACAAATTAACCCCCTTGGGTTACAAAAGATAATTGAAAAAGCAGCATTACTGTGATGAATGTAAATTTGATTTTGTGATATCTGCATATATACCTTTAAGATGATTTTATTACCTTTATTAATATATTTTTATAGCAACAGTAATAGATGTGTTTTCAATGTCGTTGTACAATATTTCGTTTTCATAGTACCTCAGTATTAAGTCAAAATACAGTTCGATACTATAAACAGGGTTTGTCTGAACATTCTTTAGCAGAATATTGTTGGGGATCATGTTCATCTGACAGGAGCTTTCAAGATAAGATCATTTATATAATGTATGGGTTATCAAAATACTGTTCAGCTATCACTAAAACATAATTGCAGCCATACCTTGACACATATGTTATAAAATAGTAATTCAAGACAAGCATAATCATGAGTGATCTCCAATGCTGTGAATTTGTAGCACAGTGGATACATTAGCAGAGCACAGCCGATATCACTCAATTTTAATGATACACCACCGTTTCTCAATTACTGTCAATGGCAACTACCGTCAAGATGGCTGCCACATGAAGCCAGACACCTCACCCATTTTGATTCAACAGCGAAATGAGAGCAAGCCATTACTGAAGGGCATTTCACAGTATTGGAAATGGTGACTGAGGAACTGGCAGTCGAGAACAAAAAAGGTTACATTTTGAATGTACTCAAAGCCCTGGGCAATTAATTGTATTAATTGGCATCCAACAGTGATTAATCAGGAGATGTTTGCTGAAAATTGTCTGCTTTTTTCATCGTTTGTTTTACGCAGAGTGCAGACTGTAGTTTATGTCATGTGCTTTATTTGATATATCCCCGTGACTCGCATTGGCTTTTGAATGTGAGAACAAAAAACGAAATTTCTCACAGTTGGAGAAGTTGTCTCTAGAGCAGTGGTCAAAAAGACTTCCTGAGAAACGCCTTAGGCTCAGAAAAGACTACAGGGACCAGGAAAAACCTCTTCAGTGCCATTAATGTCAGTCTTTCCCCTTTTGTTTTTTCTTCCATTTTGATACATAGGGATGGTAATTCTCCCTGCTAACTGAATCAGCATGCTGCCTCTGTAATTACGCCTCAAACTGTGCCCGTAGGTTGCGATCATATTATATCTATGCATTGGGTTGGCACCTCTGTTACTCCACAACCCATGAATGCTCAGAGGAGTATAGCAGAATTTGTCGAGGAGGGGTGGAGGTTTGGGGGGAGCTGTGGGGTTTAATTCACCTGAAAAAAAAAACCAAAAACAAATTGGTATCGTTCAGAATCTACTTTCAGGTAGGGAAGACACAAAACCAGACCAATCCCCCGAAATCCTGGATGGCTATCAAAATACTGTTTAGAATCGATTACAGAATTCCCTGCATTGAATTACTATGCATGCTAACAAAAGCACTTCCCTCATACAGGATATTACTGCAACAGATAATACTTAACCATTACATCATAAAGGTGAATATTGACATAAAATGTACAGCTTATAATGATCTATTCATAATTCTTACTTTCAGGAAGTAATACATGGATGAGTGTCCTTGACCAAACACCACAAAAAGTTTTTATACCATCTACGACGGAAAAGTCGTCGTGTTTGCCAATCACTGTTTGCCAAGCCGTGATGCTTTGCGTTTTTATATGCATTTTATGAAAGGCTCCTTAAATTATATCCAATATAAAGTGACTAATTTTACAATCCTCTCGAGGGGAAAATTGCACTTTTAAAAAGGCGCATTTGATTGTCAGTCATACAACAAAATTGTCCATTGTGCTGTGGAACAATTGAAGTGAATAATGACAATATAAAAGGTCTATTTTATAAGTGCAGTTATTTAATAACACATTACAGGCACTTTGAGATTAACTGTTGGGAAAATGTGTGCACAGTAACACAGAATGCTTCTAATTAAGTATTAGCATTTTGCAAGCTGAATAAGTTCTATTGTGTTTTTCAAGGTACTGCCCTTTAGAAAAGTGAAGAAATAGAAAGAAATGGGTCATAGAACAGATACTATTTCACTGTTCCGCTCACTGATGCAGTTGCCATGACAAAAAGGCACTTATATGCACGCGATTCAAAAATAGCCGACTTTTATTCTAAAATATCTTTGATATGCATCTTTTGTAGTTTGACAACTTTGCCTGAAAACTTTTGACGATCAATCTTTCATCTCCCAGGCACTTTTGAGTCCTGTGAAACAGTTTGCCAAGGTCAGTAGGAGCATAGATATTTTAAAATTCTGGCCAAAGTTTTTTTTGTGGTACAACACTGGATTTGAAGTAGAAAATGGCTGGTGTGGAACGAGGCGGTGAGGATCGGCTCGGGAGGTGCGGAGGGGTCATGCGTTTCTCTGCCTCGGCTCAGAACCCAAGGCCGTAATCAATAGAACACTTCCCTTAATCAAACCGACGTAAACCTTTCCAGATTAACCCAGTCCCGTAACTCAGTAAAACCTGTTAAACGTGCAGTATCTCCCTGTTGCACCATATTTTGCACCCGATAAATAATAGAAATCCTGCCACAAAGATCTTTACACTAAACAAAAATTGCTCAGGTGTCACCTTTCTCATACCTTAATTTCCATCTTTACAACGAGTGCAGAATTCAGACACATAAGGCAGAAAATAAAGTTCCTCCAGAAAGACTTTCAGCAAAAAAGGAATGAATAAATGAGTGATATGTAAAATGAAATAGATCTGTGTTTTATATCTTTAGCTCTATGTTAATATTTTGATTGTATCTTAAATGGATTATTTTTGGCAAGACCAATACAATATGTGAATCTGTTCTTTTTCTGCTGAGGGTTTTTTGAATAAAAAAAAATAAAGAGGCTAAATTGAAGCTGTGGGAATTTGGATTTGTGAAAAATCAATGAATAGGTTGCAATTTTTTTCCCAAATTTTCCCGCCACAGCGGCACCATACAGTATTTTCTTTTTATGCAAAATAGCGTCTTCTCTCTAGTAGGAGGCATGGAATACTCCAGCATTAAATTTGGCAGTCATTCTATTCCAAACACGAATGGAAGCTCCAGAGTGCATCATAAAGCCATCCTATCATCGTTCAATATGATTTAAGCATTTTCTGCTCCTCTTCCTCCTTCTGAGGAAAAATACCAGTTTCATTATCCCATTAGTTGATTTCTTGCTGTGGAGGACCGTGGTGGTGTCAGCCAATGGCTTTTAGCTTGAGTCCACTTCATGCATGTGTATGAAATGCACCACATTTCCTCTGAGCAGGAAATAGGAGTCCCCCATGGTCCCTCTCTCTCCTCTTGTCCTCCATTTGAGGCACTTCTGATCTCAGAACAAATTCCTTTCCAAGCCAAGTCAAACTATATACATTGCTTGACCGTAATCTTTAACTCTTCCTCTTTTAAGCATCAACTTTTTTTTACATTATGCTAAAAGAACAATTAGCAAAACAACCATGCATGCTTTACTGAAATATTTGCAGTGATAGTTAAAAAACAAATTATCTTCTATCGCATATATCATTTTTAAAGCTAGTTATTTACTGAATTGTGTGAAAATGTAAAATTGAACTCTGTCATTAAGGTTGATGTTGAAAAAGAGGAGAAATCAAATAAAAACTACTCAGCTATTAAAAGACACCAAATACATAACTAGTTTATAATACATGAATGGTTTAAAAGTGCTCCACTGATAATCATGTGCAGAGATCACTGTGTAAACATGACGATTAAGTTATGAGCTTACCGATACATACAGTAATATTATAATGAAACGTGATTAAAGGTGGGTTATTTACATAGTTTCAGCATCAGAAATCCAATTCTCTTACAATAAGCAGTCAAATATACAACACCTCCCATATTAATGTACAGTCTGATAGATTTGATGCATGAGTTAAGCCATGGAAACTGGCTAATATCAGGTCTTAAGGCTGTTGTTAAAAAAAAAACCAGAGCTTCGCGGATGGATGGGAAAATTCAGGAGCCATTCCTCCTGAAACAGTCATGCATTTATTCATGAGACTATGGGCCACTACTTTTCAGTGTAACATTTGCTGAATGCAGCTCAACATATTTTTTACCCAAAACCAGGAGCTGAAGCTGCAGCTGTTTGTGCAGAAAATGTCCACTTATGTATCGCCCCTCCATTTCAGGCCTCCGCGATTCCGCCAGCTTACGGAAATAATAAGGGTCATGGGGGAAAGACACTTCAGAATAAAATTATTAAGAGTTATGAATCTTGTATGCTCCTGCAATATTTAACACTTGATTGCTTACGAGGAAATATGTCGCACAAGGAATGAAAACGTGGGACTGGGCATTTCGCAGCGTTGTCAGACAGAATGATGCTGGCAATTAAAAAAAGAAGCAAAGTTGATGTGTAACTGAAAAAAAAAATGCACTGAACACACGAGAGTGCGTTAAGTCGGATTGAAGTTATCTTTTATTTTGTGCCTCTTGGCGCTTAAATGAAAGAATACGTGTTAATTTCCTGGAGCTGGTGAAACATAATTAGTAGAGAAATGTAACAAAATGAAGGAAAGTAATGAAACAAAGTGCACAACACAGATGTTGAAGTGGACATCTGTTTCTTGACACTCGAGAGGCAAAGAAAATGGATCAGCAAGGAACACGTCCAAGGTTAAATTATCTCCTGAAAGCCCCTCATTAGGCTAAATAACACTCTGGGAGTCCAACTCAGGAAGGATTTTATCACCACGGAAACACACATGCGCAAACACACACACGCACACACACACACACACACACACAGCCACACATTCACACACCCAGGCTCGTAGACTCGTATAAAGAAATACCTTGGGATATTCATGATAAAACCAACACTCCACATTAAGCTATGTAGATATGATTGTGAGTGTGTGCTATCGTTGAGCTAAGCTGGCATACCACTGAAACCAGATTCCTCTTGCACAGGATCCAAATCAATTCGGCTTAGGTCTTCAAGAGCTTACTGGTTGCTAAAGACTAAAGGAGACAAATCCATAGAGATAAGCGCAGGCCTTAACTGTCTGATTTGCATTGGATTTCACCCTTCCTGTTTCACAAAAGGAGTCATCAATATAAAGACCCACATTACTGTATGTGTATGGATATCAATGAGTAAATTACAGTGCATTTTAACATCATCATGTTCATGCAAAACAACTTAAGCCCTGGGTTTTTCCTTGAAAACAATTTCAATATGTCCTGAGATAACAAACTTATCTAACTAAATAAATACATATATTGAATCAAATCAGAGTTTATTTAAATAAATAAGCAATAAATAAATAAATAAATAAAGGGAACATTGGACTGCCAAATCACTAAGAAAGCTGGGCTTACTTTCATTTTTGGCTGGAGTCGACAGCAGACAAATGAAACTGGCTTCATCCTACCAGGGACTGGGTGGTTGGCCACAGTTCAGTAAGGTACTGCAGTCGGAATTTCTTCCTAAATCATGAAAACTGTTCTTATGCTACTGCCTATCAACAGTAAGAGGTAAATGGTGCCATTGATATTGTACTGTGTGTGGACTGGAGGGTCCGCAATACTCCCTGCCTGTCCTGTACTACTTTATGTGGACAGCAGGGACCAAAATGATCATTGGCTGTCCCACAGCATTATGTTTGGGCTAACAGTCACATCCCGATACCTGAAGTACTGTGTGTGGCCTGTCGGGTGTAGATTAGTCACTGGATCTCCTATGTCTTTAGCCTGTAAGGTGTAAAGCAGTCGCTGGCTCTCCTGTAGTACTGCGTGTTGCCTTTAGGGTATAAAGCAGTCACTGGCTCTCCTGTAGTACTGTGTGTTACCTTTAGGGTATAAAGCAGTCACTGGCTCTCCTGTAGTACTGTGTGTTACCTTTAGGGTATAAAGCAGTCGCTGGCTCTCCTGTAGTACTGTGTGTTACCTTTAGGGTATAAAGCAGTCACTGGCTCTCCTGTAGTACTGTGTGTTACCTTTAGGGTATAAAGCAGTCGCTGGCTTCCTGTCGTACTGCGTGTTGCCTTTTGGGTATAAAGCAGTCACTGGCTCTCCTGCAGTACTGCGTGTTACCTTTAGGGTATAAAGCAGTCACTGGCTCTCCTGTAGTACTGTGTGTTACCTTTAGGGTATAAAGCAGTCGCTGGCTTCCTGTCGTACTGCGTGTTGCCTTTTGGGTATAAAGCAGTCACTGGCTCTCCTGCAGTACTGCGTGTTGCCTTTAGGGTATAAAGCAGTCGCTGGCTTCCTGTAGTACTGCGTGTTGCCTTTTGGGTATAAAGCAGTCACTGGCTCTCCTGTAGTGCTGTGTGTTGCCTGTAGGGTATAAAATGGTCGCTGACTGTCCTGCAGTACTGTCTGAGGTGTATAACATAGTCACTGCGTCCTTTGTAGTACTGTGTGGTCTGTAGTGTGTAAACAGCCTTTGGCTGTCCTGCAGTACCGTACATCACTGGAAGGGTGTTAAAAAATTGAGTAGCTATTTGAAGAATACATACACTTCAGCGCAGTGCTTCCTACAGCCAGGACTGTCAGAACATGAGAAGGGCAACTGCTTCTGTCACATTCAGGAAAAAAAAATGCAATAAATGAATACAAATAAATGGAAGTTCAGGTAGGAGCCACCAAAACACTTTTAAACCATGTTATGACAGTTCAGCCCGGCAGGATGCTCTTCATAAAATGGCAGATCTCTACATGTGGCTGCGTTCCAGAGAAACACACGCTCTCAACCGCAGACCACAGTCTGCAGCCAGCCTCCACGTCAATAATTTAATAAGCAAAGTGCAAACACCTCCACAATCCCCAAAGATCCCCATTCAGCCCACAGCACCTGTATGAAGCAGAAGGCATATGGCGGGATAAATTGCTTTCCCTCAGTAAGACGCAGAAGACTAAATACTTTAAATATCAAGCTCGCGGTTTTCCCTGGACTGCTTTGGGGGTATGGGGGAAGGGGGGTAGTGTAGTGGGTACCAGACGGACAGAGAAGCAGCTTTTTACATTTTTTATATCTTCTGTCAGACCCAACCTATTGAATAGCTTATATTTCTCTTCTTCTGTTGTGCTTGTTTTTTTGTGGATGAGTATATACATTTAGATAGGTATCAATATGTCGGTCCACAATGAAACTTCGCACACTTTTGAAAAGGTTAATCCATGAGGGATTCGGAAAGAAAAAAGGAACATCTTACTTCTTAATACGCACCGTCCTCACTTGTGTTTGTGCAGCTCATGTAATTGTAGTTTGAGGAGTCTTCAGATGTCTGAGTCGCATTTTAGCCGGGGGAAAAGTGTCTGAAGTGCTCTTTAGAGCAATGAATCCATCCGTCTTGGCAAAGTACTCCTTCGTCCTCTTTAGCTTCTCCTTCTCCCTTGTCCAGCAAAGTACTTCAGGCCCGCATAGCTAACATCATGAAATGAAACGCATTCTATACCATCATGAGATGAAATATCTGGTGACCTTCGACCTTAGATGAGAAAGGGACGTAGGCCGAATGTTGGAAAGGTGGGTAAAGAGATGACACACGGAAAAGTTCCGGCGGCAACAGACCAGACTTCTGCAAGCGAAACCCTCCTGCACACAAAAGGCTAAAGCAGGTTACGCTTTCAACAGTATTTCCTCACTGCTGTATGACCCTACTGCCTCTGAACCCAGATGACCCGTTTCTCAAGCAGGGCAAATCAAAAGGCGATCGCCCCAGCCCAGGGGGAAGAAAAACAACACCCCGGCAGCGTCCTCCAAACTCCTGCCGCCAACCAAACAGAGTAATAGGATTTATAATTAATTAGTCACAATTAATTATAACCGTGGCGAAAAATGTGGAAAATTGCAGCGAGCCACCAAGATAACCCCTTGATAGCCTGAAATGGATGGATTGTGCCGAAAAGCTGTGGACTGTGTGATTACAGTCTACAAATAAGTGATTAAAACAGCACATACACATAACAGAAACCAACACACTCTGTTAAATACCACAGAGATTTTTCACGGGTAAACCACTTTCTTGGTATGGGGTATATTTCCTGCTGAAGGAAACCAATATGTAATATGTTCATGTGTGAATGAAAATGCTGATTAGACAAATATACAGTCAGTACAGTTTGTTACTTGCATACAGTTATCCCTGCATTGGGTTATGCTTTTTTTGTTACTATTTTCTCAACTTGACAGTGCTCAGCGTTTTGTGTCTCGTGATTATTTGACAAGAAGACTGATTTTGGCCACAGCTGTCTCCAGGCCAGTCGTTAATCATCGGCCTGTACTCCGTATTCCGTTCACCGTGCAGTGAATAACCATGTTAACATCAGACGCTGGGTCTGAGGGCCTTAGCTACCAGAACGCTTTCATCCAGGAGGGCTGCAGGCCAGTGCCCCAGCGGAGTCGGGCCCAAGACTTTAAAAAATGGAACCTGTTGCCTCTTGGCGTTTAAAAAAGATGGATCGGGAGCAACAGGCCGGTGATAGATGACCGTGCGGCGCGAGGGTGCAATTGTACATCAATCGTTTCGCGCTAAAGAAATTTCGGAGAGCGAAGCACCGACACCCCCCCCCCCCCCAGGAGCCTCCTCGGCTCAGACGTGACTTCATACGACCGCTTGGGAGGCCGAGGGGAACCATGGCAATAAGCAACCCGAATCAGGTTACGGATAAACAACACAGTCACTTTCAGAACAGACGACACAATAACATTCAGAATGAGGTCCAGAGAAGCAGAGAGCAGAATGTTGATAACGGCAGCAAGAGATGTTCTTTCATGGGACTTCTCGATGTTCTCCCATTATTGTATTAATTCTTAATCACATTTAGGACTTTTGTATTCAAATGGCAATTTGTATTTGCTGTCCTCTATTAATCAGGAGAGAACTCTGACACCTTTAGCTGCGAGGTTTTGTATTCTATTAGGAAACTTAATTTATTTTGGTTACTTTCCTCTGGCGCCTCCCCGGCGAGACTCCACAATCACATGGTGGTAGTAAATGTTTTAGAAGGATGACCGACCTGTCAGCTCTGTTTTAAAGCATGTGTTTGAAATGCGGAGGACCAGACCAGCATGGCTACAGTATCATAGCAGGTTTGAGCACTTACCGGCCAATATTTTTTTTTTTGCAGAGACTCAAAAACCCATTTTCTCCACAACCACACAAAACGTCACATTCGTTCACTGCACACAAAGCATATATCATAGCCGGAGATCGCTCTGCTCTGTGAAAATCCCAGCGCGCCTGTTTCAACAAACCTCCAACTAATAAGTATCCAACCATTGAGAGCTGTGACATTTACATAAACTATGTTTTAAAAAGCTCGATCGCTGCCGTCGCAGGCACTTGGAACAGCTTCACCAGTGTGCTAAAGCATTCGCCCGGTCGCTAAATGGATAACAACAGCATTTGAATCGGCAACACTTGATATCAGAAAACAAGTTAATTCCCAGAATTAAGCAAAGCGGTGACAAAAAAAATTGTGAAGCTGTGCTCACCCACAGGGTTTAAGCTCTATTAGACAAGAATAATTACATGATTTGCTATACACAGAGATTGCATATACAATTAGGCTAAGGGCAAGGACAAATGCTTCCATTAATGTAAATCTGCTCGGTTTAAAGCCTTAGGCCGGACAACAGGGAAAACGTGTCGGGAGCTGGAGTTCCTTTATGAAATGCAGAGAACATCTTTAATAAGCCGCTAAAGATCCCTTTGAAGACGTGCTATTCACTGTCCGCATGCTCAGGGGGCACAAGACAATTTAGAAATAAAAAAGTTGGGAAACTTGGAGCCGCTGTGGCAGGATGCACAGAGGAAAAAAGAACACTTATCCCACATTTTCACTTGTCAATAATTCCTGCATTATTATTTTCAAAATGTAGCTTGAGTGGAAAGTTTCCTTTGGAGCTGAATAATTCAGTACCTATAACTCATATTTCATAATTAACCACACATTATGAAATTAATAGTGAAGTGCACTTGCAATCAAGCCCACCCACTGTATGCATCAAAAAGTCAGTGTCTTGTCTCCTGTTGCGTTCTCTTTGGCAATTACCTAGATTAATAAAAATCAATTTCTTCCTTCAAAAAGATTTCAAAAATTCTTTGTTTCATCTTTCTCTTTTTAACTTTTCAATTTTTGAAGACAAAAAAAATAATTTTTGCCATTTCTGAAGTTTATCATTCGTTACAGTTTCTTTGATCTTCCTCCACATTTATTAAAATGCAGCTGGAATATTTATTCTGTCTAAAAGCCCACTGATTAAAACGGTTTAGGGCTTCCTCTCCCTGTACAGTTGTGCTTGATCCAACTGACAGATGGCTGCTGCATCTCTCAATATTGCGAATGTTATGGTCCAAGTTATCTTATGTGATCACGTTATGCATGGTCTGAATTCTGAGGTGACATCAACAAGAATTTTTCTTTTTTTTGGGGATCATACATAACTTCATATCAACAAAGAACACCTTATCATTTTTTTCAATGAATTGTTTCCATGGATTACTAATTCTACACCTTGAAATAGTCCTTTGTTATGTTAATTACTTCAGTCAGACATAACTGGGTACACATATTTATTGAAAATATCTTTTTACTTTTCTTTGTAATAGGAAGGATCAGTGACTGATTTTCATTCATTACCCACACTAGATCAAATTTATATTGATTGTAATGATCTTGACAGTGATTTCTGACTGGCAGTGATGTATGAAGTATGTGTGCGCGTGTGTTTGTGTGTGTATGTGTTTATTCTCCAAACGCAACGCTCTAAACAAGCTCCGATTATAGGAAAGACATCTTCCACTCACAACAACTGTGTGTCTGATACACCATTAAGCAGACCAATGAAGCATTAAACTGGGAAAAGCTAGTTACTTTGTATTTTGAAGTAACTACATCATAATTAAAAAGGGTTCCACACGTGTGCCTCATAGCACTGTCAATGCTACTTACAACATTTGTCTACTTCAGAAATAAAAATAGTAACAGAATTTACAGATTTAACAGGTTTTGCTGCATGTGTAATTGTTGAGATATGTAAAGACAGAAAAATGCACATTTATTTTGTGTGTCAAGGGGAAGAATGTCAAGCTATGATGGCATCAATAGATATCAATAAAGCACAATGACTACAAAAGGAAGTTTATATAATTGATGATACAAAAGTACAAATCAAAAAAACTATTTAATTTAACAAAAACACCATAGGCAAGGCAATGAATACAGTTACAGAAAATAGACAGTATATGAGGAAATCAAAATGAATAATTACACTCAAGTATTGTCTGAGCAACTCTAAGTAATAAGGTATTATTATTTTTTTTTTTTACGCTATCCATTGCCAGGTCAAATTTTGACATTTTCATCTGAGAACCAGTATGTGGGATTATGGGTTGCAATTTTACAATATGTGCAACACAGTTCTTAACTGAATTGCCTCTCCAAAGAAATGTACCTCTCCCAGTTAACTGCATGCCAGAGACAGTGTCACATGCTCCAAAACTCCTGGGTTTTTTTAGTGGTGGAATTCTAAATGAAGCGCAATCAACGTAAGAGCACTGTTTATAATTGCACGGGAGAGCACTTCATCACCAGGAGGCAACAGGTGCAGCACACCTGTAAAGTGTCATTATGGGAAAAAAAGCAAAAGGCTGTCATCATTTCCCCAAAGACAATAAACGTCCTTCAGATGAGAAACGGCGGCATCATTAAGACTGAAGGATGAGTCGGGTAAGAAAAAAATACAGTCTGTGAGCGACTGTATGCTGCTGTTATTCTGTGCTAAATCCACTCACTGCTAATGTTGTTTATACTGCTACTACTACTTAGGGATAGGACACGATTTCCAAATTTTCGAGGAGTCATTAAATTATAAAATGTCGGATAGTTTATGTGACTATCGTCTTGTCTTAAAAAATATATTTTCCCTGGTTTCTACTGGCGCCTGGTAGTAAGTAACGTGTTACTACCTCCAGAAGGTGGCGGTAATGGACCTAAAAGCTGTTTGCCATCCACCATTAAACAAGAAAAGAAGAAAGAGTTATGGCAGCGGTCAAAAAGTTCTGTGTGGAACTCCTTCAAAAGAATAAACGAAAATGAGGTCCAGTGCAAACTCTGCCGGATAAAGGTAGCGTATCGGAAGTCTACCACAACTACGCAATTATTTGAGAGTGAAGCACCCAGCAGAAGGTCCATCCGCAGATCAATAATAAATGCTAGCTTTGTCACTAGATAAAATAAGTTTGATGTTAGACGTGCAGAGCAAACAACGGCCCTCACCTCAAAGATGATTGCTTAAGACATGCTTCCCATCAGCTTTGTCGACGGCGAGGGTTTTTGAAGTTTGATGGAATTGTTGAGCCCAAGTCTACAGTCCCATCAAGGGGGGGGGGGGGGGGCATCTCCAAAGAATGATCAAATAGTTCCCAGTGAATATCGAATAGTATGTTTGCTTGAATTGCCCATCCCTACTACTACTACAACAACAGCAAAAGGTATTGATAATGTTAACCTTAGATGTGGATGAATAACAGAACTTGCGTATTAATGGATAAAAAAAATGTTAGCATTACAACCATGGTATGACATATTCCTGGTCATAGAGGTGAGAGACAGGAAACCGGAGGAAAACACGTAGGCCTGAAATGTACCACTCTCATGATCTGTTGGCTGTTGCAAGATTTTTTTTTCCAGCTTGTTCAGCAAACTAAGATGGAGGCACGCTGTTTGTGAAAGAGCTATGAAAATCCATCAAAATCTTTAATAATTGCAAGTGGGCGGCTATGCCATTTTGTGGACATGATCTAGAGCCTAGCTCTCAAAACAGATAATCCAATCCAAGCAGAAATGATGAATATTATGGGTGGACAAAATGCTTTGCAAAAAATAACACTCATTATGTGTCTATTGAGTATTTTACATTTGAATGCAAACTAACAGAACTGCACAGCTCTCTCAGAAGCAATTGTTACTAATGTAGTGAAACATTGATGCTACTCAGTAGCTGACATTGTAATCCATACAGATATTGTGCAAGTAAACATGTATTTAATCCAAAGGAATGATACATAGGAGGCCTATAACAAAATTGGGGGTTAGCCTGATAGATTACAGGTTTGATTCTGAGGTACGGCAGAGCCATGATATATCAGATCAAGCTACTATCCTGAATTGCTTGAGCACTAAAGCAAATATTGAGTTGTTTAGAGGATTATGATAAAACATGTGAACTTCCTGGTTTTCATCAAAATCTCCATTATAGGACAGCACTGCACTATAATTGTGAGGGAGCTGAGCCTCTATCCCCCAAGGTTTGCGGGTTCAATTCCAAAGTAGGGCACTGTTTTTGTACTCCTGAGTGAGGTGCTTAATCCAAAGTGCTTCACAATATATCCAGCTGCATAAATTGGTGTGTGGAAATGAAATAAGCCTCTCAGGGTAAGAACATCTGCTTCCTAATACAACAGCTGAAAAATTGTTCAAAACATTTCATGTTTTCTTCAGCTACAATATTAGGTGAAGAGATGACCAGGATGTTACAGAGTCTGATGTTAGAGAAAAGTTTAGAGCATCCTGGTTCAATTAAACAGGCCAATGAATGATTAAGAATGAGGCCCATGTATTTGTCAGAGTGACTCAACGGCACAGACTAAAAATAAACATGCTCCTACAAAAAAAAACTGGCACACGGATCAAGAGTTTCATTCACTCTGTTCCTAACTCAAATGAGGGTTATGTTGGGTATTAGGACTTTTCACGAATTTTACAGAGGAAATGTAGTTATTGTAGGTACAATGATGTGAAAATGTCCATACACCCTTGAAAAGGTTTGTCTTTCCTGACATATTCAAACATATTAATATCTGATTTTACTTCCAGCAGTATTGATAGATAAAAGTAAGCTTAACAAGTAAGCTTTACAAAATAAGAATGAAAAGCACACTTTACAATCATTTGTAGGGTTAAAATCAGCAGAAATGTAATTTCTTTTGTGGAAAAAAAATAGTGCACCCCTACCTTCGTCATTCCATCAAATGGCTAAAATGGCCAAACTAGTTTCAAACGATAAGGGCAACATTAAAGCCCTCAACCTTCTCTATCATTACGTAAAGATCAGAACCCTGTTCAGATTTGGTCTGAATCATTGATGTGTCATAGCCATTTCCAAGCAAACTGAAGTCAGTATTTCCACTGTCCAAAACATAATCTTGAAATTAAAAAGGGTTCAGACCACTAGTAGGCAGGCTTACCCACTGAATTTAGCACAAAATATAATTCTAAAAGAAGTCTTGGAGAACACTACAGTAAAAGCAAGGGATCTACAGTCAGTGCCATATTGCATTTGTCTATCAAAAGAGACCGACAATGCTGGGCTTTCGTGGGGCGGGCAGGGCGGGAGGAAGCCTGCATGAGTCATTCACACATTTAGCAGGGAACTTAGCCATCGCCAGTCTGATCAAAAAGAGACGTAGCTAAGCTTGCTAATCACTGTAATCTGAAAAGGAAGCTCAAGTCACAAGAACGTAAACTACTGGTGGAAGAGGCAAACAGGTTAATTTCTGAGTTACAAACCAAACTATAAGTGCATGTAGAAGAAAATGGTTCATAGGAAAATATCTGTGTGATACTCAGACTTGGCTCCTAAGTGCCAGGAAAATGGATGCATCTAAAGTAGCATGGCCTAAAGAACCAGAGACTCTTGAACAGCTGGACCGGGAGATCCCAGTGGCGATCGCTAATGTTCACTGGAACGACACAGAGATCAGGGAATGCAGACTCACTAGGAGTTTGACCATTGCGAATACGGCATGGTTTCCTCTTGTAAGCACCAGAAGAGGTGGAGCATGACTATATTTATTATTTTTGCCACTGACATTTACGCAAGTGGAAAGTATCTGTTGTTGTCTTTGATTGGTACGTCTTGCCACAATGAAAACCAGTCTCTTATTATTTCCCTGTCCGTTAATACCTTCTTGCCATTTGTTCTGAGATGCACTCACAATTACCTTTCCTAAAATTGCTTTCAGGCATAGTAAATCACATTACACATACTAAAGCAATCTATTTACAAGGCCTCTTCTCACTATTTCACGAGCTTATGTAGGAACATCCAATTTTGCATATTCATTAAATCTAACCTAGAAAAATAAACAATCCATTTGTCTTTCAATTTCAAGGTACACTGTCCTCTTTGCACATGAGAAGTTGATCAGTTCAAATGTTTTTTTTTTTTTTTTTTGCACATGGAAACCATTTTGCACATGGTATTATTTACACAAACATTTCATTAATCAACCCTTCATTGTACACAATGAATGAAGGATATCATTCAGGCATAATATTACCTATATTTGTGCTGTTTTTTTTATTTTGAAAAACAGCGCAAGTTCCAGTTTATTCATTTTAACATTAGCCTGCTGATTAGTGACGTAGGTTCTTGCATACAGTATGTTACAGATGCATCCTAGAAGTACTGTTATTACAGATAGGAAGACATTGAGGGAAAGCTGCTTCACTCATGACAACTCTCTGTTGTTGTTTTTTATTATTTGATGCAAACAGGAAGTAAAACCGGTTGGAGAGTTTCTTTAAAAGATAATGAGAATATTGATCTTTTGATCGATTCACATTTTCTTTGGAAAGTTAATGTTTTTATGTAACAGATGGCAGTGTGCTGGAGTTAAAGATCAGTAATCACAGTATGCAGCTAAGTCAAAGATTTAAGTGAGTAAAGATAACAAATTTTAACTTTGCAGACAGTATGAACAATTTACTCCATTTCATCTATAACTTATGATTACATGTTTTCCAAATAACATTCAGCTTTGTTGTTGTTTTGAGTAAACATCCCATATCCTAACTCGAGGCCTTTATTATATTTTCTAGCATGTCTTTTATAAGGTTTATTAAAGGTTTGAACCGAAGGTCTCCCAGTCAAAAGCCATCCAATGCATTTCAAAGGTTCTTTGGTCCAGCTGCCCAAGCTTCTCACAACCCGTTGCATTCATACTAGTTCCATTGAAAGAGCTCTGCCCCTCACAGGAGATTTATTTACATTAAAATGATTATGAAATAAAAATAATCATAGTGCAGTCTGAAAGACTAGATAAAATAAGAGCTATGTTCCAAGGCCACCATGTTGGACACAATGGAACTGTATGATCAGCCACCGTCCCATGGGATGGCTGTCTGTCGTCCGTGACGTTCTAATGTTATCGGGGGTGCTGCCCGCATGACGGACCATCATTCCTCTTACCTGGCAAATTTTAAAGCCGTGCAGCATTTCCCAGAACCAATGATAATTAGGATTTCTCTCATTTCTTTGAAATTATATTCAAATGTTCCTGATTATTCTGCATCTCACTGTTTCATAAAATGAGGTTCCACTTGAGTTCACAAGTCATTATCTTCTGCCGCTAATGGAAATTCAGGAGGGAACGCGAACAGAAGCGGAGAGATTCAATTTCCAGTTCGTTTTGTATGCAGAGGGAAAACTGGTTTAAATTTAAAGACAAAGGCCCATCACAAGATGAATGTTTACCTCTCCACTGAAGCTTTGGCCAAACACATCAAGTCAGGCACTCAAACAGAGCACAACTACAGTATTACAGTAGACTTGACTAAACTCAGAAATGATTTAGGAAATGGAGTATAAATGTACATTGGTTGGTTATAAAAAATATTTGAGTCTTACGCTTGAAAAGATTGGGCGTTGCTTTATGTCACCACTCCAGTCGAGTGTTACATGACTTGCAATTACAAAATAAAACAATGTATATAATTATAATTAGATGCTGAATGAAAGCTAAAAGCAACAGTTCTTTTTCTTTCAATGAAATTGCATTATATCGTACAATGATCCTGAACCTAACTGAATGTTTATGGAATATTCTGTACCAATTCCTGAGACAGTGTTTTCTACTTCAATCATTTGATTGACATTCTTTTGGAAGGGGAGGGTCATATACCTATATGTTCTCTTCCTAGCATTTCATGAAGAAATTATCTAGTTGCACTCGATTTTTTTTTTTTTGTACTTTTTTTTTACTGGAACCAATGCTACATGTGTCAGCACAACAGCTGGTAGAACTCGAAGGAGCGAAGCTATGTCCTTTTCCCAGAACTTTCTGCAGTTTTCCAGTAATTGTGTTGACACATCATATCAGGAGACATGAACCTTTGGCTGACAAAAAGAAAAAAACAGTGATTGCTCTACTTAGGGTATGTAGACAAAAAAGCTGAATTATCAAAATGTCTGAGTACCCCTTTAATTCTAATGTAGTTTTTATTCAGTGTATGGAAGCAAAACAAACTTATTATGGTTTGGTAAAGAATGAATCGAAAGCAGTAGCCCTGGGTAAAAACAAAACAAAAACACTGTTTGCATTACTGTGGGCTCATAATAAACTGTACTTAAAATGAGTGTAGTCTAGAGTGAGTGTATCAGAGTTAATGCTACAGTCTGGGGGCTGTGCACTGTAAAGTTTGACCTTCGAAGCAAGACATCTAGACTCACACAACTTGCACAGATGTTTATTAAGAAAAGGCCCTGGTGGCATAACAAGTGAAAATTGTGAAACAGGCTCGGAAAAAGATAAATCCTCATGCTTGCATGGGAAAATGGTGAACTCATGTTGTCAAAAGTTGAATGACATTAGCCTTGTGAATTATACACTATGTTCACTTTTGGTAAGCAGTCTAGTTAACAGTACCTGGAGTCAGGTAGGATACAATCATAACACAGACTGTTGCTCCTAGAGAGAGAATTTTGTTGTAGTCACACATGTACTTCTGCAACCTAGACACACCCCATTTATATAAACATGTTTTTGCAATATTCTTCTGTTGAATTGTGCTGCTGTAGATATAAGCACTTGCCAACTGCCTGTAATGTAATATGATATGGTAATTTTGTAATTGTATAGTTTTTTGCTTCTTTTTTTTATAGATATTCAAATGTAAACAGTATAATATTCAATTTAAACTCAATGCTTGTCAAATAATAGCTGTTCACAGTGAAAAGTATTTCATTTGGCAGTTTCTATGTTTGGTACAGAAACATAATTACTTCTATGTAAGAAATGATGTGGTTGCACTTCTTACATTTGTTGTAGGATAATGAACATTTTGTGTAATGAACAGTTTGTACATGTAGTGTTCTTCTCATCATAATATTTTACAATATGTTTGGAATGTGGTTCCGTATACCATCTCCCCCAAAATGTGGGAAAGAGAAAGAAAAACCCTTGATAGATGGACTTCCTTTTCATACCGAGCCAATCAGGGCTGACTGATCAAATGAATATAGGGCCCTGTCACACGCAGGCCAGGGAGTATTTCCCAGAGTTCTCTGCACCTCATCTCTGTTCCTGATTGATCCCTGGGCCCCGGTCAAAAGCGGGCATCGCACTTGGGATGACAAATTCATCATACAAGACATTGTCAGGCAGGCTGAGGCTCGTCTTCACAAGGCGAAAATTCGGTCATTCACAGCGAAAGGTTCTGACTACGTCACAAATCAAGAAATAGGTTTCAGGCAGAAAATCCAGACCAACATGCTATTGTCAGACGGAAATTATTATTACTTGTTTACATTAATCATGTAACTGTTGCCCCATTACTGAACCCTTGATTCAGTTTGGAGGTAGATTTCTCAGAAGAGCAAAGTAGTATGTAATAGCCAACACCAGTACAGACATGAGTCAGGGGAATTTTAACAGATTACCCAAGAACTACTTTCAATGGCACATCACAGAGCAGTACTGAGCACTTTTTGAGTATAAAGCTCTAGATCTGTAGGGAACGTTCAACAATTTAACAGGGAAATCAAGCTGACAGGTTATGTAATGGACATTCAATGATTCCATTGAAGAAGGTTCCCACTCGAGCAATTAATAAATATATAAATGAATATGCCCTTGAATACTTCATAAGCCAGGCATTAAAGAATACATAATGCCATTTTCTAAGCCACAAAGATTCCATTCCCCTGGACAGGGTATAATGATTCCACATTCCTGAGTATTTGTAATAAGGGAAACCTTGATTGGCACCTCGATAACTTCTGTCCTTGACAATTATCTCATTCAAGAATCTGTGTTAATCACAGAGTACAAACAAAACAGCAGTGCCCCTCTTGTCAAATTGTAGGGAATAAACAACAATTTTTCTATGATATAAATAAAAGAAAGTATGCTTCTTGAAGAAAAACTAACCAAACAATTACAATGAAGAAATTCTTAGCAGCAGTTGGCTGAAATCTTGTGATGCCAAACCTGTAATCACACAACCAGAGACAGCATTCAAATCAGTAAAATTGTAAAATTTGTTTGATCTATTATCAAGAATCTAAGCTGTGTTTTTACAAGTTTGGATGTCCAACAACTTGAAAGTGGGATCCAACATGGAATGCAGCAGCAGAAAGTCTTGAAAAGCATTAGTGTTCATCTCTAAAAAACTTAAGGTCCTTTGATAAATGTTTAATGGAACACCATTTCGGATACAAAATATCGTTCTGTATTTGATCTGTTTATTTGATACCCTCTGTGCCGATACTTCCCAACTGAAAAGAGACACATTCAGAGTCATGAGTCACAGTTATATCTGAAAAATTATTCTCTCCTTTGAATATATCAAATACCAATGCTGTACTTCTGCTTCCCCATAATGTCATGGGTTTGTTCTAAGATAGACCTCTACATTTGTTAGAAAAATAGCCCTGAGACAAGATGCTTTTGTAAACACATAAAGTTCCTGGCCTTTACAAATGTAGACAGACCCACCTACTAGAAATCAGGGTTAAATTACATTTGCATTGATGGCAAAACACAAAAAAGTAAAAAAATCACAAATGGCTGAATCACAAATGTCATTTTCACCTTTTCACAGACAAACAATCTTGAAATTACTAACGTCAGCTTAATGATCAGATAAAAAAAATATGTGTGAATAAATATGTGGCACAAATGTTTTCTTTTAGTCATCCAGGCAAAAGACAGAGAAACTTTAGTCACCATGACAGTGTGGTAATTATCCAAGCAAGATAGAAGTATTCAATCAAGGTAATGCTTTTAGCAGCCATTCCTGACAAATAATATATAACCACACTCTGTCTGGTGAAATTACATAAAGTAACAAAAGCAGTTACCTTCTTCCATGGAGGTTAGAAAGATTATGTAAGTTAGAGTAAGGAAGTGACTGGTGAAGACACATAACTTTGGTGCTTTCGTTACCTTTCCACTCCCAACTGCCTGAATCATATTTCTTCCCTTCCATCAAAATAGGAGCTGAACAAAAGCACACTAGTTGAGCTGCATACTACCTTGTAACCAAATCCCAAGTCAAACAAGCCCGTTTTAGGGTTAATGCTACAGTAATGTGGTAACATGTATACAAAACCTAAAACTAAAACATAGATAAGACTTAGGGGTGTGTCAATCTCACTATGGTCATAATTGTACTTGTGTCTATGAAGAGAGCCCTGATAATCACAATTTCATGTTGATGAGATAGAAAAAGATGGCAGTCAGCTAAAAATGGTTTATTAACTGAAAGAGAGACAGACTGACACCAGATATCAGATTGCAAAACAAAATAAGCCTGTTACTTCATAATTCAACTTCATAAGTGTAATACAATCCAGCATGATGTTTTGAAAGTGCATATATAACATTAATTTCATACTTTTTTATTTTAAATGTGGCCAAAACTGTGACTTGCTGAATCATTATGAGTCATTTTTCCCCCATGGCAATTTTACCTTCCTTTAAAGAGAGATGAAGATTTTTTTCCTGACAACCTTCCTCATCAACTCCAAATATTAACTGAACTACATCCTTTTAGTACATATTATCACAAGTTACAGATTTGAGAGACATAAGTCTTCAGAAGTGTAGAGTTCTTTCAAGCGTAACTGTATGCCAGTGACAAACTATGTCATCTCAAAATATTTATAAATACATCCCGTTGTGTAGCTGATGCATACTGTTAGAATAAGCTGTCTTTTTGTTTAAAACCGCCTCCATTACAGGTTTGATATACAGTGTAAAAAAATTATAAATTTAGCAAGTGAAATTGTATTTTTTTCTGGTTGTCCTTTTTCCGTCATCAAGTTACAGCTAGTCACAGCTTGATTGACTTCATCTGGAAAGTAATTATACTTTACCTTTACTGTTGATATATCAATGCTATGGTTTTACAAGAAATAATTTAATTTAGGCAGGGACATGTGTTAGGCAGGTGTGACGAATTGAATACATATTTTGATATACAGTGATGTCCAAAAGTATAAGACCACAAATGGAAGTGTATCTTTTTTCTGCACTCTTTTATAATTTCATACAACATTTTTCACTACAAATTATGTTGACAACTTGTGGGAAAAATTGAATCTTTGACAAATGTACATGAATTTCAGAATGTTTTGGTTTTTGGTATGTCCCCCTTTTGCATTAATGACAGCATGCACTGGAGATGACATGGACTTGGACATGGTGTCAGTAATGCTGTGTAATTTGTGTTTTGGTTTCCTGTTTTCCCTGTCGATTTTGTTCGGTTGGTTTCGTGTTTCTTCGTTCCCTGCCCATGTGTTTTTCCTGGTTTTTTTTTACCCGCCCTTCTCGTTACCTCCTTTGATTACCTGTTTCACCTGCCCTATGTTGCACCTGTGTCTTGTTTGCTTGTTAAGTCTTGTGCATTTAGTCCTGTTCATTCTGCTGTTTGTTGCGAGTTCGTCTCAGTTGTTTTTTTCTCTGTGTACGCTACGAGCCTTCCAGTCCTGCCTGTCTGCCCGTTATCACCTGTTTTTGGTTTTCGGTTTTCTGGTTTTGATTCTCGTCTCCCGATTTTGTACCTGTTGCTGAGTCTTCTTGTTGCTGTACCTTTCTGACCTCTCTTTTTGGACTGTGTCTTTGGACTGTTGCCGTGTCTTCCTGGTTTTTTGACTTCGCCTGTTTTGACTACGATTTTGGATTCTGCCCCAATAAATCTCTTCACTGCACTTCTGCGTTTGGGTCCTTCCTGGTTCGAGACACATGGAGTTTGCAAAACCTGATCCACATTGTTATCCCATGGTCCTCAAGAGCCTAAAATTTTCTTGGTCTTTAGGTGGCCACATAAACGTTCAGTGGGGTTTGACCTTTTGTACAAAGGTGTTAACATGGTCAGTGTCACAAATTTGCTTAAATTTGACCTATAAATAGTGCAGAATATTGAATATGTATTTGTAATTTAAAATGTCATAGCTTTTCATTGTTTTAAATGTTTCAAAATCCTAAACCTTTGTTTATTTCCAGGTTTACATTAAAAATGTTGTGTAGTCACAGACTTTTGGACCGTACTGTATATGACGTGGCTAATTGTTAGGCTGCTTATGGGTGGTTATGGTAACAATAAAATACAGCTTTATAAACAGGCAGCTTCTTGCAATGATGCTATTAGAGTAACTGTGTGGAATGGATTTATGCAAGAAAACTATGGTGAGTGGCATACCTTAAAATCCCCCATAATTTAAGCTTAAAGTTGACCTATCTTGGACTTTTATACTTGTATCAGTGTCCCCAAGAACTGCAGTCATGTGACAGTTACAGATTAGCTGTTATTGGCTAGCTGGCCCATTCACCCAGTGCATGTTGGGATGTTATTTATTGTGCACTTAACTAATGGAAGTGCCATTCTGTCTGAAAGGCTCTGATTTGCATATATGTGTTTTCCTTAATTTAACCTAAGTGTTTGCATTTTTGGTTTTTTCCTTGTACTTGAATGTCCTTTAAAAGCTGAAAAATGATTTGTTTCATACATTTGTTTTCCATTTTAAAGTGCATTTCTCAGTCCCTGTCAGAATTCAATTATATTTGATATATTAAAGTAAATATCAACCAATAGATGTGTTTTTATTACATAACAAGCACTTTGGCCCCACTTTTCCGGGAGAGGAGCTTCAGTCTTACTTGGAATGTTGTGATACAAGTTTTACTGGTTCTAGTTGGATATTGGACCATTCTTCATGAATAAAGGCATATATTTCTTTGAAAGATGGAGATAGAAATAAGCTATGAACTTGATGTTCCAAAACATCCCACAATTACTACATACAGTAGTGATTCAATGATATTACCGTCACCGTGGTGTTATAATGTTGGAATATGTGGAAATATTTTAAGATATGAAACAAAGTTTTCACCATAAGTTCAGATGGTTGGCATAAATGACTGGGGGTTCCTTGGTCGTAATACTATCACATGATCAAATGATTGAAACCTAATTGTTCCATAATTGTGGATATACCTTTTCTTATAGCCTTCACTCCAGCCAGCCAAAGTTTGCATTCCTCCTCAGTAAGCAAAGAAAGATAACAGGTTCCAGACAAAGAAACCTCCCAACAACAGAAGTAATATTTGCTGTCAAAATCTTGAAATCTTTGCTCCTTTGGACAGTCTCTCATGAACACAAAGGCATGTGTCTAGGGTGAAAAGAGCACAAAATGAGCGAGGCACTACACCCATACCACGTACGTTCTGAGTCACATGGTGTCTACGGCAGACTTACAAACAAGAGGTAACCTCAAGTTCGCCAAATGTTATGCTTCTGTAGGCCATCCATTTGAGTCAGTCTCTGAAGGCTAAGCTAACCCATTCATGTCTGCTGCACCGACAAAATAGATGAACTGGTGACTCAATCAAGCCAACCACATAAAACATGCTCCAGAATTTTCTCCCACAACGTTTCCCTAAAAAAGGAGAAGTGAAATATAATATGATACATACAGACATGCATATCTAAGCATGACATCGTACTCTTGAAAGTCAAAGAAGCAATTTTAAAGCAGATATTAATCTGAGATTTAAGCAAACATATGTGCATCTATACAATTTTCAATTAATGTGCTCCTTTGTATCCTGGCACCTGTTTCATCTTTACCTTAAAAAATAATGATGGATCCTACTGACACTTAGAATTCCAATAAAAAAAGTGCATAAGCATATGAAAACAGAACCTTTCTTTCTAAATTAACAACCCAACATTACTGTACGTTTGCTTCGTACCTCCAGATGGTGCACAATATCTGTTGTGTTTCATGAACTAACAGTGAGAAACTTGTAGGCTGATTTGCATTAGCTGGTATTTACAGAGGTGTTATCTTCAGTGGCCTAACAAATGCCAAGAAAATTCATCTAAATGTCACAAATCTTCTCTATCTCGACCCCAATAGTGTTCGCCGCGCTACGAGGTCACAAGTTGTCATTTACGATGACACGCATGCTGGATGAATTTTTTTTTGTTGTAATGTTCCGTTGACTTTCCTTGATGTCATTACGCTCATGAAATCTGAATCTATTTGCAAAATTACACTGAAAGAGCTGCAAATACCACTCTCTTGAATAATGTATTTTATGGTGTAAATAAATCAAAAGCTACAAATAGATTAAATGACTTGATGAATACTGAGTTACCTGCTAATTTTGTCTTGTGGGATGGAACAGCCTTTCACTCTTCTGTTATTGTCTGACATGACAGTAATTAAACTATGGGGAGAGATATTAAACTGAGGTGCATGGTAGACTTATAAACATTGCTGTCACAATGAATAGAATGATTCAAACTGAATTGTGAAAGTCTGCATCAGACTGTTGATATAATAAGAAAAAAAAACAGTCAAAAAAGGAATGCTGAATTTTGGCACAATGGGAAACTAAATTACAAATCATGACTCAAAAGTTCTAACTTTGATATTTAATAAAAACAATAAGGCCTGAGACACAATGATATCTCATCACTGTGGTTATGGATAAAATGCGTATTTAATAACAGTAACCAATGATACAACTTTATTGTTTGACCTTGGCTGAATATTATTGTTTGGCCTCACCTAACTGGGAGACAAGAAATCAATATATAAAACTGAAATAAATCCGGAGCTTCAAACTTCACACAGAGTACATTGTGGAAAGTGTTAAAGTCGAGTTTGAGATATTTAACTGGTTTTGACAAGCTTCAAACTCAACATTCTATCAACTACCTAACAAAAATTCCTTTTGAAAGATGCCCAAAAAAGTTACACTTCTGTGAGACAATGCAAAGTGGCTGATGGGAAGTGTAGTTCAGAGTGAACTCCCTCCCAGGAAATATTCTATCCAGATTCGCTGTATACCCAGGCCAAACAAAAAAACACTTTTGGAATGTTATGCTATTTGTTTTGTGTATGAAATCATTTTGTGAATGAAATTAGTTCCCCAAATGTATACAAATATAAATCAAAGCACAGCCAGCAAATAAGTTAAACTCATTTGTACAAAGGCTGAAAATGCTGATTAAATATTTCACCACACATAGGACTGAGCTGTAACATTTAGTTTGAGGCAGGTTAAGGATTATCCATTCCCTAGTGGAGAGACGTCTAATTCGCACAAAAAAGCAATCTAAATCCACAGTAAATGTGGCAGGCTGACAAACCTTTCTGGAAGTACACAACAGATACAGTAGCAAAGTGGACTGTAATACCTGTAATAATGTGCAGATGTTTACACTGAAAGTGTTGGCTGAATAGCTCTCCGGGAATGCAAGTTTCCTTCATGTACAAGCATAATGTGCTAGTTTACAAGTACTTTACCTGCCACTTTTGTTCTAAATGACTTCTAATTGATTATCTTAGCCAGGGGCTATTCCCTCCACTGGGAACAGTATAGGGTTGAGAGCCTAGCTTAGGTGCCCAACAACTGCACTGGGGCTTGAACTACCATTCTGGCTCAAGGCTATTGGCTGCCCTCATTGTGATGACACAAATGATCTGGCAACAGATTTAACCAATCAAATGGCTGAAGCATATTTTTATAAAATAACTTTGCTATTGTTCCATGATAAGACATCTCTAATACACCTCTGAGGTACAGTATGTATTTCAGAAGATTGGAGTCATATTTAATAGTAAACATTATGAGGATTACAAGGCTTTAGCACGAGGCTTAAGAATGTATTAGATTACCTGAACGTTACCAAAGAGAAAGGTCCCTCTTAAAAGTAAAATGAATAGTTATCAGTGGTTTATTGTTGACTAAATAAGCAGTTTTTGAGTTATTGTTATCTATGAGGTTTTAATTAGTTCTGCAAATGAGCACCAAGACAAAGAAAAGGGAACTGAACTCTTCTTCCAACTCATACTATTGCATGTCCAAAATAAATTACCAGCTACTGAGTATGATTATGCATGATGAAAAGATAATGAAATATCAGAGTGGCTTATATTTAATAGCGCTAGCATTATGTTGTCAGGAGTCTTCATGATAAAATCCAGTCCAGATATTTTTAAGCTCAAATCCTGGTACATGTACACAACCAAGTCGCAGAGAATTAGTATAAGTCTGACAGAAACATGGCAGGAATTAGTGAATTCAATCTATGTCCAATGTGATCAAGTGACACGGTATTTGTCACAATGTGCTTAAAAGGTCAACTGCATTTTTAAGTGACGTTACAGAAATCTATTGCATTAAGTGCACTGTGGGAATGCTTGCTTTGCAGTTAAAGGCATATCTTTTGCCAGGAGAGTCTAAATAAGATTCCGCTTTGATGTGTCTTTGGTTTGAGTAAAGCCCTCCCAGTGCAGAGTTATGTATTGTTACATCAAAAATGCAACACTCAAGCTAATATCTATATATTTCTTCTTCACAGAAACTTTACTTTCACTAACTTCTTTCTATCATGGAATATATGTGCATGGAGATGGCAGGAGAAATTGGCAGCTGAAAAATTATTTTAATTCCTGGAGATAACACGTGGGCATATGCAGTTGTCATGTAAGTGCACCAAACATTTCATTCAAATTTCAAAGAAAATGCCATTGTATTTGTTAACTATATGGTGTAATGAGGTGTATCAAGGTAATTATAAGTACAAAGTTATCATGTATTCTGGATACAGGATTATAAGGAGAAATGCATGCTACTAATTTTGAATAAAGAGCACTGAGCAAATAGCACCTGTGAGATAGTTGCTACTTTTGTGCTAGTAGTGTTATCCAACTGGCTAGTGCAGATTTGAAACTCACATTAGGGCACTAGCAGATTACTGAATAGATAGATAGATTCATGGCTTTGATAGTTTTCATCCTCATGCAATGTGGCCACAGGCTAAGGGTCCTATGCTCTTGGAGGAACACAAAGCCAACATATGATCAGTTTATCAATCTTTGGAGCAATTAGCCAATCAGATGCAAGAGAGCAATGGGACAGAACTTTAGCCAGCTTACAGGCTAGCATATTTTTTTAAATTTAAAGATATTGTAAAGTATTTAAACCTATTCTGAGACACCCTAATTAATTTTCAAACCCATAATCCTCTACAATTCAGAACTCATTTCAATAGAAATCAAAGGCTTTTGATATCAGTAATTCAGTTGATGAGTCTGACTTACACCGTCAAACACCCAGCACACCTAAATATGAACAAATATAACTTTAAACGATTTATTTTATGGAATTCATCATCAGATTTTCCATACAGAACAACATATTTCTGCCCACATTTCAGTGCTGTGGATTGATCAGTGCTGCAGAACCTCATTAAAGGAATGTTCTAGGAGTAAATTATAGATGAGGCAGCTGTTCTAGAAATTCTTTAGACAACATCCTAAAACGGGTCTCCGACAACACATGTGTCAAAACCCTCGGGTAATTTTATTGTGTTGTCTGCCAACTTTCGTGTGTTTAGAAATATGCCACCATTTAGCGGAGCCCTTTAGCATTTAAGGTAAACTGAACTGTTTACCATAACAAAGTCCCTTCGATGGACAATTGTAGAGGTTTACCCACTCCAAGGTGAAATTTTGAGGTCCGTACTCAACTTTTCTCAACTTCCACTTTTACCTTGTTGCAAAATATGAGTCTTAATTCGGAAAAATCTTCCAGAACTAAGTTTTGGTTTGCATCATTTCCCTTTGGAGATGGAAGAATAATGGTTGCTGAGGAGATGCTCCCGACCTCTCCATGTACAAAAAAATGATTGTATTAGCGCCAATTTACACAAAGCCTGTCAGTGGTAAAGGTTTCCAAAGGTCATCGTGGAAAGTCAAACCCTGCATATCAATGCATACTCATACCGAAACACACACAGCACACAGATATGTGCTTCACTTGCTTTTAAAAGGATTCATATTTTTACAAGAACTCCTGTCTAGAATCCTTTCTGTTTTTATTCTTTGTATTCCAATGTTGACTGGTTCTACCTGGTGTAGAGTTCTTCTGGCCAGATATTGTTGCAAACCAGGAAACTGCATACTAGGAGGCAGCCTGTCGTCTAATGGCTAAGGTAAAAAAGTCCCAGTCTACCCACAGCAAGAACACCATTGCTGTTGGGCCCTTGAGCAAGGCCCTTAACCCCACATTGCTCCCAGGGGGATTGGCCCTTGGTTAGCTTAATTAGCCGCTTTAGTCGCTACATGACTATAATTGAATGTAATGTGTAACTGCATTGTATGCAGTATGTTAAATCACGTTATGTTAAGCTCAGACCTGATCTAAGCCTTAGTTAAATGCTGGTCAAGAGTATTTTCTGCATAGTGATAACTCTCTCATGTAGGAAATGCATTCATGTGGTGCATAATCAGGGCCCACCCTTAGGATCGACTGTTACTCCATTGACATCCATTCTACTGTTTAACACATAACATTTAATTAGCCTGGACTACATTTTCATGACTTACTCAAAGGTGGCAATGAGGAATGGAAGCTGACTGCATAATCATAAAAAATAGCTCATAATAATAGTCGATAAAGGGTGCAAAAAAGGTTTAAACAAACCATGATAACCAATAACTTAACAACTTAACAGATAGCTTATTTAAATTGACCGACAACATCCGTGTGGTTCGAAGAGTTTGCCTGCTCCATATCACAGGGGATAGATTTATCCAAAACTGATTAAACTCACTCAGGTCAGTGGTTATTGATTCAAGCGCTGTGCTTGTCAATTGAGAGCACAGATCCCCAACAAGAGACCCATGAGTCTTAAATTAAATAACCCATGGTTCCTGTTTGAATTTGCCTCTGTATTACACCTTGATACCATTATTCCCATAGCAATCACACGTTCACGCATGGATATGCGCATCATTGGTGAGCCCTGTTTTGTTTGTGCTTAAAATATAATGAAGAATTAGTTCACTGACTGCGCTTTAAGCATACCTAGCACCAACACTGTTGCATTCAATATATTTTATCAAAAGAGCACAATATATGGATTTTTGCTTCATATTCTTAAGCAGAGCTAATTGCAGCCTGGAAATTCATACAGCAACTGTCATCATATGTCAGTTGGGAGGCCTATTTTGTTAGCTGTATAAGGACTACAGAAGTGCCAATCAAGATATGAATCTCATGGAAAGATGATTTTTCATGGCTCGAGTACAATTGGTTGATGGAACAACAATATACAAAACACATGTGTTGTGGAGTGATGACAGAACAATGAATAACAAAAATATTGTTGGCTCATTGTGTAAAACATATAATGCGCTAATAACCTGGTCCACAAAACTAATATGGCAGTCAACAAAGAAATGTTCATGCTCGCTTTGGTATTGCTAAAATTGGGATGATACAGAGAAGATAAGATAAAATAAATGATCAAGAGCTTAAGGGAGCAGAATGGGAGCTATACAAGTAAAACACTGAAAATAATCAATTTCAACTATTTTGTGATGCAAGTACTAACCATGAAGATGAGAGAGCTAATGCTTGGAACAGACACTTATGAACACTTAAAGGTAAAGAAAAACACATTTGGATCTATATTGAGCACACAATTGCAGGTGCCCCTGTGACTGCTGCATTTGCACTAGTGAAATAGACATTTTGCATCCGCAAAATGGAACCCATTGAGTTTTTGAGCCTCCTTGAAACGACAAAAATATTCTGTAGAAAATACTTCCGTTGGTAACATTGGGTATTTTTTCAAAGACACCTTTTGAGTGCAGATCTAGTCAGTGTACTCTGAAATGAAACAGCCATATTTATGTGTGCGAACAGTGAGATTGAAATGGCACGGCAATAGAAATATGTTAATTCCAAGAAATGTCAGTTCAAAACTTCTTGATGTACTGGTGTTGAGAAAACACAAGGAAAGCAATATGTAATGTTATGGATGCCAAACGAGACTGGATTCACAAGCCTGGGCTTAAACTTGATTTTAATTAAACTCATCATACTGTTATTATGAAGAGAGAGAAAAAAATGAAGTAAAATTTCATTCAGTTAGTGAAGTTGCGTGGAAATGTTGATTGGATACTGGTAAAGTGAAATAATGCAATTTAAATACTGCTAAGAAAAAGAAACAATTGACATATGTGATGTTGATGGTAAAAATTCTAGCCACCTAGTCACAGTGTGTGGAGGAAGCTATAGATGAACCTTATTCAATATGCTGGGGTTAGCCATGAAGAATTATGGGAGTTTATCTTTACACAGGCAGTCTGACAGTGTAGCTCTTTGCTTTCATTGCAATTCTATGAACCTAACAAAAATATATACACGTGACTCACTCATTCAATTTGGATTGCCTGGCAGATGCAATCAAAACAGGCTGTGGGAAGTCTCTGGTTTTACATGCTTCTGCCCACATGCTTCTTCACCCAATTTTCATAAATCAAGCTGGTCTCTCACATCATTCTATTCCCGACAAGCTTTTCCATTTCACGAAGCAAAACTTGAAACAAACTCTGGATATAATACTTCTGTAGAAGCAGTGCTTTTTCTGTGTTATGACATGACCCTGAATGTAAACCGAACAATTTCACCTATGTACAAATAAGAGGGAACATATACTGTTTTCGCAATACTTAAAGTAAAAGTCCTGCAAAATAAGTGTAAACGGGTGCATCACAACATCAGAGAGGCCTTAGAAAGGTCTATTAAAACTGAACTAAAATGCCAAGTAGGAGGAGATTGGAAACAAAGTCAAGCCCTCTACAGAGTCCAAGGCAGAGTCCAGGTTCTATCTCAAAGTATAACCGTGTACCATGTACCTGTTGCGTTTGACATGAGAAAATCAGCACATGCTATGTAGGGGAAGATTAAGCTGCTACGCTAATATCTGTGTATGATAATCGTTCAATCACACTCCACACTATTCTAAATGTAAAACTGCCATTGCAGTTTTCTGTCATCATCAAAGGTAATAGAATTATACAAGCCGGTAGTGAAATCTCCATTCTCAGGTAAAAATTATCATTACCACGACAGGTGACAAGTTTGATTGTATCACATAAAGCTCCAGTTTTTATCAGGTTAAAATGTTGATTCTGTACTGGAAAGACAACAGCTATTAATTACATGTACTTTAAGACATTTGCAATATTTTCATTTGCATATAAAACATTATTCTTTTATTCTGAAATGGTATATCATAACAACCTGAGGTTGATGAGGACACTACCATTAATCAAAAATATTATTTGATGTTTCTTCTCTTGGTGTTGGCCAAGAGCAGAAATGTATTTCAGCCCGAGATTCTCAGTCACTGTCTCAGGGGACGAGACTACAAACGCTATCAGATTTCAGTCATTATTCCAACACAAAGAAAGAGAGACACTCTGCATCCTCTCTGAGCGACTCTCATAGTGCACCTCAGAATTTCTCACCTCCTTCCCTCCAGTACCTCACTGCCTCTCATCTCCTTCCCGGAAGTACATGGGGGCGAGGAGAGGAGGAGACAAGTGGAGGAGAAGAGGAGGAAGAGTTAAGGAGACATGAAGTTCATGCCTTGACCTTAAAGTGAAAGAAAATGGCAAAAGATCAAAAGAGAAAAAAGAAACACAAGAAGAAGACGGCTTCACTCTTGAGATCAAATACTCGTAAAATACGCTCAATCTCGTAGACAGGGTCTCAGCTTCACAACAAGACAAACCTTTTTCAATAATCCAGCCGGGACATTGCTAGAAGAATGCCCTGGAAAACAACCAACCCATGAGTTTGTTCTGGATCAGTACGCAACTGAAGGACAAGATCCAGACACTTGTACAGACTTTCCACAGCGGACAAACGACACCACTCAATCAGTGGACCAGCTGCTCTGTCAAGGGTTTTACCACCTGAGCTGACAGACTGAGCACAACAATCCGAAACCATAAAATACTTCAGAATGAGAAACAACAACTGATTTTGAATGGAGTACGCGCTGTTGTTACTAACACTTCTATTACAATAATGTAAATATTTCTGTTGCAAATCACATTGTCTCGTGATTCTCATAAATGAGCTCTGCTGATTACATAATTAAAGGCCATATTCTCCTGAAAATTAATTATAATTCTTAGTTCTTGCAATAATGCCCAATTATTGGATTGAACTGAGATAAATAACTCAGAAATGTTGGAATGTTTTTAATAGTAAACGGCATTACAAAAGATAGGACTGAATTCCAGAGAAAATAGGAAGCACTTTTGGCTGGATGTGCTAGCTGGGAGGTCTTTCAGATTACCAGCTCTTTTCAGCTGTCGGGTGTTGAAGGATATAATGGCAAAGTTGAATAGTACTACTGAAATGAGACCTGCTGTTACGGTTTCTTTTTTCCGCTTTGTCTGTGGGAATTTTGTGCACTTTCAGGTCAACTGGACACATCCTTATACTACGTGCATAATGCTTTCCTTAAACATAACAAAATGTAGTAATAATGAACCTTCATACTGTATTCATAAGCATTACATTACGTATTAAGAGTATTTTTATTGCTTTATCATGTATGATAAATTACATGCTATAAAATAGTTATGAAACATATGTGAATGCGTTATGAAATTGTGAATGCGTTATCAGGGTACAGTTAATGTAAATCGTAACCACTATTTCCTATTTTCCCCGGCATACTTTTTATTAATACATTACAGGCATAAAATTGCCATCCAGTTTGTGACTAAGAAAATAATGAGCTTATAATATGTTACATTTGAATTATTTTTCATAGGGTAATACAATTCTGTGCGCTATTTAGTAGTTTCCATTAACAGAACAAAATCACTATAATGCTCAACTTGAGCTCACCACCCAGAGCAGAATTTAAGCCGAATGTAAATAACATGTATTGAATATTTTATTTATGAATGTCTGTTAGTATTTCTATGCATTTAAAGAAGGGGACAAAAGTAATGGGAAACACTGGGAAGGAGCCTACCCTTTTTCTTATATGTCTCCAGGCTATAAGAGCTGCATAAAATAAGCCAGGCGAAAAGCAGTCATCACGTATTCCATTTACATCGACACAGCCAAAGAAAACTGTAATCGTTGTGGCAGCTCGCGCATATTTATTTATCATTTCTTGTTTCCGTTTTTATTTTTGGTTTTAATATCTCGGACTTCAGTAGTTCTTGTGCACATATATAAAAACGTTTGTCTCCAAGGAACTCCAATTACAGCTTCACCTTCTTCTATCGCAGTGTGAAGAAATCTTTAACATGCATAATGTGCATAACATTATGATGTACAAGGTCTTTGCATGTGCTGTGACTTACTAGCATTTGCAATATATTTTCGATTAGCGATCTTCAGCCTTGCTTCTGCAGAGCTGCAGATGGTGCTAGTTTTTGTTTGCAGGATTTAAGCCGAAAACAAAAAAACAGCACTCCCAACCCAGACACACTGAAGCATAAACTCTCTTCACCGCTTTTTAACTACATAATGAACCACTTCAATTTAGCAGTGGGTAAGAATTAATAGTAACACTAAAAATGAAATGTAATCTAACAATGTGCCCTGTTGTGCTAGATTCAAGGGCATCAGCAGGTATTCCACACTGATGGATGAATTATTCTTAAACTATTATTTATCCTTTATTGTTTTTTATAATTTCAGTCTATAACTTTCAGTACTATATATATGTTATTGTCATGTGACCTTCACCCTGCTCCATGATTGGTCATATCCACCTGAGTACCCCATCAACATTTATGTATACACACACACACACACACACACACACACACAAAATGCAGTGCATTGCAGCATTTGGAAAGCTGGCGGACTGATGAAGGATGCTGTTCTCCTCTAATTCCCACACATACTAAAACCGATATCAGAAAGGAATGGGTTGAGAGCCACATCACCGCATTTGATCGCATTCAGTTCATGCTAGAGTCTGAGCCGGATCCTATCAAGAAAAGAGAAAATGTCGGTCACATAAACGCAGTTCACTTAGAGGAGCATGTGAGGTTTGGGAAATGATCTATTTGAGGCTGCGGAAATCCTTTTAGTCTTCATGCCCCTCTTGGCAGCTTTTCCGTTTGTTGAGTTATTACAGCATGACAAACTACAGCTGGAAAATACAGGCCAAGTGAGAGGAGATAAAGAGGAGATGAGGTGAAACCATGCAATGTCAGGCTGAAATCTTGGAGGGTCGAAGTATAGTTTGGTCTGAGAGCAAAGAGTCATCTTTTTGTTGCTTTATTGTGATGTAATAAGAATCTGCCATATTTGTCATCATTGTGGTCCAAGATGAGAATTAAGCCTTTAAATCCAATTTGCTATGAAATCAACACTGTGGCTAAAACTCAAATTAGAGTCTTGTTATTATCACCTTTTTCATACAAACAATGAATCGCATACAATGATTGTAATTTTTTATCTGTCATTATGTAAATACATGTGTAAATGAAATGTGCAGCACAAATGATTGTGATTAGAAGCTTGTCCCAGTATCAGGAATTTATCACATCTATCTTTGATTCAGTTTGTACTCAGGTTCTACATTTGGTGCAGAAGTTTGAGGAATTTCTTTCTGCTGAACAGTCCACGATGATCTCAAAGTCTGACCATATATTTGTTCTGCCCAGTCACCAAAACCAGAGTTCACTAATTAGCTCATCTGCCTGATTGAAGAGCTGTGCTGATTAGAATCAGCTGGCTTTAGTTAATAGGCAGAAGTAATACCTAGCAGAATGTTAACTTTCTGAAGCTGGAGTTTTCCACCGCCGGTAATGTATTTAGGTACATCGCTGAACTGAATGCTCCTGCCTCTCGTGTCAGGACAGGTGAATCGATGTCTTTCTTCTGGCACAGGCTGAAGACTCATCTCTTCAGACTGGACCTGAATCTCATTGAGGTTTGTTGTCTCTGGCCTTGAGTTTTTGGTATGTTGTAGTGTATTATACTAATGGTATTTATTGGTTGTATTTTAACTTGGACCTGCATGGCTAACTTGCACTGTTGCTAAGTGATGTTCCTTCAGTACGTGCTAGTCAGGTAACAAGGCTAGATATGGTCTGACATGCTTACTCAGATAATAATCAGGTGGATACACTTACTGTTCTCCTGCTTTGTAAGTCATTCTGGATAAGAGCATCTGCTAAGTGACTGGAATGTAATATGAAGTAATATCTGCCACTCAGATGTAGGGCTTGGCGTTTAATTGCATGGGAGTCCAACACACCCTGCGTCTGAAATTGCTTACTAATCAGTGCCTACTAAATTTGAACAAAAGCGTACTGCTCTTAAGTCAACGTAGTGCCTACGACCTATGCAGTACACAAGTTTTCGGACATACAACGGTTGCTATTTTTTTCAGTCTGATAGCTGGAAGTTCATAATTGACGTACATCCTTCATAAAACTTCACAGAACTCTGCCATCTTCTTCTTTGGTATCTTTCCACCCAACGGCCTTGTGGGATAGCGCACTGCAGAATTTTACCGATAGCAATACACCATCCAGGTAACACTCACATACTGATTAAGCTGGTTTGAGATTTCGGACAAGCTACGTACAACATGTGCAGATTTTATAGGGCATAGAAAGGGATTTTGGATGGGGCCATAGGCATAAGTGCAGAAATACACATGCCAACTGCTGGATATAATGAAAAGCACTATGGCTGCACGACAGAGTGTCACGTTCAGCTCTGTCCCTTCTGAGGCCCAAACTCAGAGCTTTCTGGGACAGCCTGTTCTCCCTCTGCCAGCTCCCTGTCGCCACGGCGGCTCCGCATGACACTGTGACAGGGGAAATCTCGCCTTTCAAGTTCCCACAGTTCATGCCGCTCTCTGCTGGGGCATATGCTGCCGGAGATCCCTGCTTTTTGAAACTTCTGGTGCTAGCCGGGTTGCGGCGGTTCACTGGGGAATTTGGGCAGAGAATCAGCCCAGTTTGCCTGTTGGGAATTCTCCTGCCTGGAATGACCCCTGGGAAGAGCGATGGGGCCCATATATGCTTTGCTTTTGTGCTTTGCTGTAATCATTTGTAATATATATATATATATATATATATATATATTCTTTGCTTTTGATCTGTATCATACACCTCTGTAATATGCCTATATATGCTTTGCTTTGGTGCTTTGTTCCAAGCCAAGACTAACATGTTTTTATATAGTTATTTCTTGTCAATATATGGTTTGATTTATAGCTTTATTATACACCTTTGTTATAAGCCGACATATGCTTTGCTTTGTCGTAAGCCTTTGTAAAGGTGGATACATATTTTACAAAGGCTTACACAAAGTAAAGCATATGTCGGCTTTGGAGTTTGGTTAAAAACCTGCGTATGCTTTTCGAAAAGGCCAGAGTGTTCTGTTTTAAGATTCAAGGATTCAAGAGGAGGTACCAATACCATCAAGCAGTGGCTTAGATGAATCACCTTCTGACATTTATCAAAAATGTCATTGTAGATAAAGAAATATGACCATATTTTGAAAATGGTATCAATTTTGTGGTGTTTGTCTCTTTAAAACGCATGCAATCCCATTTTATTATTTCAATGAAAACAACTTGCTCCAAAACATGTTTGCTTGTCTCCAAGTTAAAATGCAACCTACTCAATGAAATGATGTTGCAATGTTAAGTCTGTTTTGACTGAATTGCATATAGCCTTAATGAGACTAAAAGCGTTTGATTTAATCAAGCATACTGTTTCTACCCAGGGGAGTAGTCTGCAGGAGAAAAAAGGGTTTCATTGATTGCATGACTCTCTGATAGGCTAGGAAAATTGACTCCTCAGTTCAACAGAGAATGCAGGGAACTGGTAGAGACAAATTCTACCTCTTAGGCAACCGTAAAGACACATCAGTTCATATGAAGAAGGGCGGAAAACGGAATGATTATGTGCTGAAAAGGCTTCTGCGATCAACATGCCCATTTAAACTTCTGGAACAGATGTGGATTTTATGTTCTCATATTTCAACTCTGTGTGAAGCAAAATAGGTCTTCCATGGACTCAGCACAATAGGGCTTTTGAGGGATCCAGGCTGCAAATAAGGAATACATTACATTATAGTTATTTATCTGATGCTTTTATCCAAGGCAACTTACAGTTGATTGGGCTAACCAATGATTGGGCTAACCAATGGCCAATCCCCCTGGGAGCAATGTGGGGTTAAGGGCCTTGCTCAGGGGCCCAAAAGCAATGGTGTTCTTGCTGTGGCTAGACTGGGACTTGGGCCACCAACCTCAGGGGTCCCAGTCATGTACCTTAACCACAAGACTACAGGCTGCCCCCAATCTCATGTTAATACAACGACACACATCCCATTAAATATGGAACATGCCCACCTACTGTCAGATGAACTAGGAAAGTGCAAGTCGATGCACGGTTATTTCATGAAGCTCTCATATTGTTTTAATAATCCAGAAATGTGAAATATTAATGGTGGCATGATTCTCCAAATGGATGTCAGAGGGCAGCTTCACAGTTGGATATTATTTCATTCAGAGGCTTGGGTAGTATCACTAGTCCCTACAGAACTTAATCATCTTTTCAGTCCTTTCATTTGTCTAAAAGGGATGTTTTAACTGTTATCTTTGCCATTGTTTTCAGTAGTTTGATTAATTACCAATAATCAGGAGCTTGATAAGTTACCAGGGTCAGTCTGATTCTCGTGGATCACCACGATTCTTCTCGGTGAGCTTTCAGATTTTTTGCTGCAGAGTCATTCTGAACCAGAATTCTTGGATGGTTCACAAAACCGTCCATGTCAAATGTGAAACGTTAAATAATAAATATGATTTTTTTTAGAGAGGTGAGAGGTGCACACAGAAAGTATTACAGATTGCAATGTGAAATCCATTCCACTCAGTGCAGAGTTGGTTTTGTATCATAAAAATCAATATGTACAATTTGATTGACATCTCATTGCAATATCTTAGACAGGAACGTTCAGTTCCAAAAGATTGCCACTTAGAACATGATAGAATTTTTGTGATTGAGTAAAGCTGCCAAGATTTTATGATTTATCCACTGTCACCTGCTTTAGAATATGACCAGTTGGTAATTTAAGCTGGGTATTTCACAAAACAACGAAGTAAAATGGAGGAAACTTCGTTCCTGGAACAGATAGAGGCAGTCAATATGTCAATATGAAAGTCAATGTGGAAAAAAAACACATTCAAATCCTTATTGTGCTTTTTGTATTGGTATTATCGAGGAGGTGAATAGAATTATAACACTGCAAGAGCAAGAATCCCTGAACTTTTAATTTGAAATATGGATAGGGCAATATGCTAACAATTTATGTTATATCATGGGATGAATATAACTATGCTGTGTTCTGAATAAAAAAGTGTATGAAATTCTATAATCAAACGTATGACTGTAGCTTTTCTCTAAATTCAGTTTTTACATACAAAATATGTACAATTTTTCCTGTTCACCAGCATATACTGCAAACCTCTCTTCATGAAAATGTAAGAATTAAAAGAGAAAATAGAGATAAAATGTATGAATGACATTACATTATGAAGCTGGGGCAACATAATCACTGTGGAAACCAGTGGATTACAAGTGTGTGTGTGTGTGTGTGTATACATAAATGCATGTGTTCATACATTTTTCTGTATGTGAGTGTGCACTGTATGCATACATGTATGTGTGTGTGTGTGTGTATGTGTGTGTGCGTGTGTATGTGTGTTTGCGTAGCTGAATTTCACTGTTGTGGCAAATTCAATGCCTCCTAGCTGTTCTCATTCTTATGAGATGAAGGATACTGAAGACTGATGCCAATCATCTCAATTTAGCCTACATTGTAAAATGAATGTACAGTTACATACCATTAAAGGTAAAAGGTTCATTCATTTTCCCCTACATAGAAGGACTTAACATACGTTATTTAAAACTTTGTAAGTTTACAGAGTTAAAAAGTTAACGGTTGATATTTGTGAAAAAAAAAAAAAAAAAAAAACTTTTTTACTCAGATGGGAACATTTTGCAGTTATTTTTTCTTTAAATTATGCTCTTTAATGTTTTTGTTTTCTCCCATCAGATTAGAGACTATTTCCACATTGAAATGAAGGGAAAAACATTTTCAGGACATCATACATTTTCTGTTCAGATGTGGGTCAGACAGCATATTGTGTCACGCTGTACCACGACAGACGGTTGTCATTCATACGGCTGAATCTGGTAGAGGGGGGAGCTAGAGGCATGGGGAACAGCAGACTCTATCATCAATTACACTGTTTGGGTTTCTGAATACATTATTGTCCTGCTGGCTCCATTCCCTCTCTGGGTACCTCGAATTGTTTTCATTTGCCGAGAACTGAATCAGTGGGCTTGGAGCCCAGGTTCGTTTACACCACATTGTGTTTTGTACTGTATTGCTGCTTAATTGTGGTCTGGATGATATCCTTTCCTTGGGGAGGTCATGAACTCCGTGTCTTTGAGGTCCAGCAACACTGAAGGATGTGGTGCAGACAAGGATGAAATATGACCAAAAGAGCAGATTTATTTTTAAAACACCAGGCTAAATCAAGCATTTAATTCACAAACTGAAATATAAAACAACCAATAATTATATTCACAGAACGATGTTTGCTGGAAATATCTAAGTAAAGTCATAATATATATACCATTGGATAAGCAACTTACATTCAGGATAAAAAATTAAGTTAATTATAGCTGTCTCTTAAAGAGGACAGGTACTTAGCCATAATGATAAATTAATTTTCATATTTCTAGCTGGAATTCACTGCACTACTTCACACCATAATGCAATAACACTATTGAGATAAAACAGGCGTCTGTTTTTTCATATGAAATAAAGTCTTTCTGTAGAATTATAAAATTGAATTGAACCACATTCAAAGAAAAATAAAGGGCATGCAAAGTACTAAAAATGCAAATTGCTATGGAATTGCTGCAAATTCTAATGGAATGCGATTTCAGCAATGTTTATTCAATTCATATAGGTTAAGCACATCCAAATTATTCTGGATTTTTTTTAAAATAACATAATTGCATGACTAAGTGTGCTGTTCTTCAAACATGTGTAAATTGGGAAAATGCACATGGAGTATGCTAATCTACTAATTGTTTTTTGTAATACTTCCTCGACACACTTCAGTCTGTGCTGTCACATGCCCTCACAGTGTAGGGATGAACACCCTTTACTGGAACACCAGGGCTAGGAATACACCTGTGCAGCTAAACGCGAGAGAATCCCAGCTCCAGCCATGCTAAAACACGAGCACCATCAGCCCGACTGGAGTGCACAGACATCATTGCCAGCATCCTTACACTCCACTCGGATAAGTGCCATCCACCCACACACATAAATAAGACATTAAGCTTAGGTAACACAATCGCAAATGCACAGAGCAAACCTCTCACACAATATGGTCACTGCTAGCTCCAGACAGTGAACTTGGCATCCAGTGGAAATGAGCTGCGAGAACTGAGGATCTGTGTATGGAACTTCTAATTGAGAAGGAACAACATAAATTGAAAACAAATGCATAAAAAGAATAAATCCAGCACAAATGCAAAAACTAAACACTAGGGCATATACCTGTGCCCTTGTGAATTGTATTTCCACTGTGGCAATATGGGAATAAAAATTAATGAATGAGTGAGTGCACTCTCAAAACAACTTTCAAGTCCAAACTGTTATTCAGTAGAATCTGGACATGACTGTCTGCAACTAGAATATTCCCAGACCAAGAAACAGACTAAAAAGAGGTTCAATTTGAGAATTTGTGGACATAGTTTTGGGGCATCCCATTTTTTTTAACTCCCTGGAGGTAAGATATTTTTTTCGGATTTTCTGTGAAATACACCTTTGCAATTGACATGACTTGGAAACATTTCTGATCACATATTGCCCACGGAACAGGATGAGGACATGTTGTAGTGTTTTAAGTTAAAACATAGAAAATTTTGGTGGCATCCCCTTTTTTCACTTCCATGAGGTAAGGCTATAGCCTTATGTCTTTTTGGGATTTTCGGTGACATACACCTTTGCAATTTACTTGACTTGGTAACAGTTCTGATGACTTTCTGTCCATTAAATAGAAAGAGGGCATGTTTCTGGATTTGTTTCAAGATGAAAAGTAGAAAATTTTGGTGGCATACCCTTTTTTCACTTCCAAGAGTGACTGATTTTTTTTGGGATTTTCTGTGAAATACAATTTTGCAATTTATTTAACTTGCAAACATTCTGATGACTTTTTGCCCATGAAAAGGGAAGATGACATGTTTTAGGATTGTTTTTAAACAAAATAGAACATTTTGGTGGCGTTCCATTTTTTCACTTCCAAGAGGTCAGCCTGATGTGTTTTTTGGATTGTTGGTGAAATTTCCTTTGCACTTTTGGCAACATTTCTGAAAATTATTTCCACCATTTATGATTTTTTTCCCTATATTGTATACAAGCCAGCTGTCTTTCAGTTTTTTGTTGCTCCAGTTATCTTGCATCCAACCTGACTCAGCATGATCAACAGTATTACATCAGCAGGAGTTTAAAAGGAGTAAAGTGTTCTTTCCTTCTTTTCCTGTGACTAACAAAGGTTACTGCTGTACCCAGGAGCATAGCTAGAATTCCTGGGCCCTTCCTGGGTACACAGGCAGACTCTGAAGGCTCCTCCACTTTTCACAAAAAAAAAATTCTGGGTCCTGTATACTTCCTACCCTTCCCCCCAAGAGCATCACCTTCAATTTTGTACATTATTCTTTAGTCTGTATTCTGTTAACCTTTTTACTTTAGTCTTTTTTTTAATTAGGCCTTGATATTAAGGCCCTGCTTGAAGTGGCTCGAGTAGATTTTTTTGGACTGGTGAAAAACCTTAGAAGGAGGTGTAATGACTACTTTATTTTCATCATCGGTCACTGAAATAGAGTAGTGCAGCTATACAGCTATATAAGACACAGAGGAACACAGGGGCACACCTCGCTGAGACTGAAAGCACATATATTAATGCTTGAGTGAAGACACTTATTGATTTAATGCTGGTAAAGCTGAGGGAGGGAAGGGAGAGGGATACCAAGGAGACTTTCCTTGGCTACACTGTCTGGCCATCTCATCCTGTAATATTTAGTATAGCAGGCTAGAGGACCAGAGCAGACCATCAGGGAGGCTTGAGGGCAGAGCTGAGTATGGGCAGTGTGTTACTGTGCTGTGATTGGTGTAGCAGGGTCTTCCTGCACTGTGATTGGTGAATCTTTCTGGACTGTAATCAATATGATAGGGTCTTCCTGTGTAGCAATTGTTCTGTCTTGCTCTTTCTGTGTTGCGACAGGGGTAGCGGCTAACAGGGATGTTACCTTCCCTTAGCATTAATTTGTTTCTTTTCCTTCGCGCCACAGCAAGGGGCCTGCCATGTTAATTAGGCCATAAACAGAAGTGGTTTAAGTCGAAAGACAATCTTTGTTCCATGTCAGTACCCAATAACTGCATAAAAAAAATCAGCCATTTGTCCTATCATGGAAACTGAGCATGAGAAAATTCAGCAAATTGTTTTACCTCAAAATACAGACATATATAAATGTGACATATACCAGAATACCATATGGTTGCGAAAGACCATGGCTCAGGAGCCACATACAGATGCATTGTTTATGTCATGTTCTTTCAGACAGCATTGAATGTTCTGTAGAGGTTCCTGAAACCTTTGGCTCACCTCCAAACTTACCCCATGTTATTCACAGTCAAGATTAACAATCCAAATGCCCAATGACTGGCCCTATTTTTCATTGAATGCGCTCTCTGTAACCTGTCTTACATTAAAATTAGCATAACATATTGTGACGGAAGAGGGAGGGTTCATTGACTCCAAAATGGGTGGAGCTACCTTACCTCAGTGACTGACTAGTTTGAACCAATCAAAAGTCTTCTCTCTCCACAGGACATCAGCATATCAGAATCAGTAACTAGTCAGTGTGTTCAGGGCTTATAAGTGTGTGTTTGCTCTCTGTTCCATATGACAATGAATCTCAGTCTCCTTATCCACAGTTTGGGACCCACTGTGTTTTGCCAAATGCAGCAATAAAAATGTCTTTTAGTGGATGTGTTTTTGCGAATACATCCATTCATTTTTATCAGCATTTCATACAGTGCAAGAAGGGGTAATTGTCACACCCATCCTTGCCTTCCAAATGGCAATACTCGAGAAGATGATGAGAGAAACGGTTGATATTTTAGCAGGAGCAGTGTAAGTCAGCTAGATGTCAGAAGAAATGATGCTTTCAAAAATGCAGGGAATCATGTTCATTTTGATATGCAGCTCGATATCGAGCAAGCTTGGATATATTTCTTCTTCTCTGGAAAGTTTTGCTGAATGGTACTTTAAACAACATCTTCTGTACTGAAACATTAAGCCAGACGACAGACTTGAGAGTGCGGAAAAAATGACAAAATAATAAAATAAATAATCATCATAAAAATGGAATCTGCTGGTGTCATATTGTGATCATATTGGAATAAAAATAAAACCATGTTTTTCCTCACTTTTTCTCAGGCTGCAGATCAATAATACTACCCAGTTACAACTGTAAACAGACTTTAGAGAAATTACATGAAAACAGGGAAATTAATCACAAGAGAAACTGCTTCTTTATTTAATTTCAGATATAACTTGGGTAGCTGAATTAAGTGGTATAAAAATATGATATTCTCAAAGTAGCACATTTCTAATGGGACTCATGCATATTTTAAACGTGTCCAATTCAAAAAGAAGCCAGTTATGTGCTATCTTAACCTTAAAAAAATATCTCACTTCAATTACTGTTCTGCATTTTCAGTCGTACTGTTAGAACACATGACAAAGGAGTGAAGCAGATAATTAGTCCAGAAAATTTAAATTCACGATAGGGCACATCCATTACAGTTTTCTTAGAAGATGAGAAGGTTTGATATTCCTATTGTTCTTGGTAACTACTCACATTTTTTATTTTTAAGATTAAAAGAAATACACTCATTAAGATACCCTTGATTTCTGAAGCATCTGGTCTTATTTTCAGTTTTGTTCACAGAGACTTAATTAATCAATTAGCCAACACTATACACATGTGTATTTCGGTTTAAAATACTTTTATTCATGTTGTGGGCATCATTTCCATGTTCATGCGCATGTAGATTTGGTTAGTGAATGTGAAAGAATAGCCTTCTATCTTTCTATTGTGTTTTTTAATAGAAAAGATTAAAAGCAAACTATAAAGAGATGGAAGCATGCTTATTATTCAATATTCCAAGAAAAGGACAATGATCAAACAGCTTGTAGCTTATTTTTTTAAATCATTTGTTCCAAATTTATGATTAAAATTGACTAGAACTATGCACACTGGTTACAAATTAGCTCAATAGAACACTTTAACCTTGAACAGAAAAATTAAACTTTGAGCCAATTTAGTGATTTTTGGCTAAGCCACAGCTGAATATGTGAGTAGCCTGTGAGTGTTTGACTGAATGTGAGCTTGTTCCCTCCCAGGGTTTGCTAACCCAGAGAGCCCGTCTTGTGTGAGGAGAGCAACGAGGGTGAACATTTCTGCCAGGATATGACCGGGCTGGTGCCATGACCATCAGTACAGCATCAGCATGTGTTAAAACAGTCTGGACACAGCTAAAATTTCTGTTCTGTTGCATATTGCATTCATGAGTACAACATTCATTTCATATCGGCATTAATTGGTGAGTCTGAGTTTGTAGCACTGTAATGTACGAGTATCACCATAAAACTTTGGAGCATACATTGGCTATTAGCAATACGTTAAGTATTTACATTAAGTAAAACACAGAAATATGCACACACGTACACAAACACACACAAACACATACACACACTCACACAGTTGTGAAAATGTACTGTTAGGAAGTGAATCAGAATGTTTGTAGTACTTCAGATCTAATCTATCCATAGGTATCAATACCCGTAGCTTGTAAAAAACTGCAAATGAAGCAAGCAAAATAAAATGTAAAAAAACCTGCCACGAAAGAAGCTCAACATGTACCCCAGTATAGTTGACCAAGGTAGAAGCCACAACTCTAAGCGGAGATAGGATTTCACAATGAAAGCAGAATCATTTTGCTCACAGCTATCATTTTCCCTTGAAACATCTCTTAACTACATTTCAGTTTGAAATAAATAAATAAATAGATCAACACAAGCATAAATATAACCTTGTGTTGTCTTTGAAGGAAAGGATCAAAAGGAGAACAAAAGATGAAAACAGTCATTCCGAGTTCATGTCGAACGATTAGATTGAGACAAACGACAAGCCTCGGTTTATTTATTTCTTGTTTTCTTTGGGGATAGTTAGACATGTGCTTTCAAACATTTTTATGTTAATTCATAATTTCACTCTCGGCTACTGACCAAAGCCAGTCAAAGCAGTGTAGTTTCACATGATACATTTATTATCAAAGACAGCTCAAAAAACCAGATAAAAAGATAATCAGAAGGTTATTTAAAACAAAACTCATACTGAAATACTGAATATTTACTCAAAACAACATGATACCACAATACACAATTTATCAAAAGATAAATACAAAATGCACTTCTGCACAGATTCTTTTGTTCATGTATTAATTCTACGTATAAAATATTTTAATTAGTAAGTAAATAATACCTTACCTTTCAATGTGAAGTAATCATGGATGATAGAAGCATGGAAAGAAAGAAAGAAAAACATGTAAATATATGTACATTAGAGGATTTACTTTATATTATATTTACTAAGACAAAGTCTTATGAAATTCTATGTAGATTTAGTGGCGCAGATACAACCAGATTGAAATAAATGAAAAACAAAATGAAGCTAGCTAGTTGTAACAATTAGCTAGATCTTTATTTATTACCATTATTATCACAAATGCAAAAAGCGAAGCATTCAACTGAACCTTATTAAACTTTCCACACTGTCAATATTTAAAGTTTCAAAGCAATGTAGTGCTATCTAATCCCTGCCCACCAAGAGGTTATATAGAGGTTAGCATGAGATGCTCCTGGCAGCTTGCACATATATCGGCATGATTATTTGCATCAACAAAATAGGACTACAACACACAGTTGCATGGATATGATCAACAACTACATCCCCCATAAAGATCAACTTCTGTTCTGTCACCAAAACAGATTGGCTGTGGCTACGTATGCCTGTATGTACTTCCTGTCAATCACCGGTCAGATCATAGCTAGAGCAGTACACAGCCCTGCATCAGCTCACTGGGCTATCACAACCACATTACTGATGACAGTAACGGATCCTTCCTCTTAAGTTGCAGTTGCGTTTTGTTAATAATCAGCTCAGCCCAAACTCCAATCAACTCTGCTGTGGTGTTAAATCAGCTCTTCCAGAGTACATATCATGAGCGCACCATACATGTGGCCACTCTAGTTATGACACAGAAAATTTGACACCAAGGGCATCTTTCCTCTGATGAAAATTCACAGCTCAATGATAGATAATGACCATTGGATGAACCAAGGGACCATACCATGCCATGGGTCACATTCAATTCTACTTTAAAATCCACTGTGGTTTATTCCTTCTCAAACGTCTGTGCATGACCTCTGTGTATGCTGTTTTTTTACTTCATCTTAACAACTGAATTATTGAAAAGCTATGAATAGTTCTTATTTATATTAGATTAGTTTTAATAAGGCAGGAGACAAATTTTACCCTACATCTTCTGTGAGAAATAAGACCATATTTCTCACAATGGACCTGGTCAACTGTTTGACAATAGGATGCTTTCATTCTTTTACTGCACAATATGGCAAACAGTTCCTTCAAAAAGAGGGTACAATTTAATCTGTTAAATTACACACATATAGATGGGCCAGTTGAATTGAAGGGAATTAAATGAGAGTATGATTTAAATACGTATTTAATACTCATAATTTATCAAGTTTTTGGCAGAAACGAAACCCAGCATACACAGGGGACCCCCCAGGACCCCCACCCTCCCAGGACGTAGTTTGAAAACCACAGGCATATATACTTTCCCCTCAAAATGTTTTGGCAGTTGTGGGTTAGATTAGCTTGTGGGTATTAAGTGTGGTTGTAGGCCACACTGTTGGCAGTGATGCACTGTCCTTTGGGATTCCTGGCCACAGCTGATGGTAGTACAGCCAGGATTTGAACCAGGCTGTAGGGAGGGGAGGGGGGTGGGGGAGGGGGCACTGTTTTTCTCTGCCTCAGTTCCTTAACCAGGCTCTCCAGTTGGAGTTCATGTAACACCATATTTCTGCTAGTGAACAAAGTCTCTTTTTGATGATTTTTCTCCATCTACAGTACAACTCTGGTAGAAGAAAAGGAAAAAAAAAAAGGTAGGTTTTGTTCTGAATGTGTTCTGTATCACAAACTGTGAGTTGAGAACATTGTCATTCTCCTACAACTGATAACAAAAGCTGGTCATGCTACCACTCAGAACTTCTCACAGAGGAAAAGGAATACTTCAGGGTAATACATTTTGAAAAAACAGGGTTTTTTTACAAATAGCTGTCTGACTCTAAGAGGGATTGGGTTGGAAAGAAAAAAAATAAATATATTAAATAATAACAGCTTGAGGTTTACGCCTGGTGAAGATTTCATTGTTCCTTCATTGCAGCAACTTGTTTTGTCTTTTGCTGGCCTGATGAGATAAACTGCACTTCTCCTCAACTCCCCTTGAGCCTGATTCCAATTTCCAATATCATGAGAGAGCTGCTTTTATATATAAAAATATCTTACGATTCATTTTACAATTAGGCATACATTATTGAAAAACTTTAATTACTCACAGAGCAAATAACAACCAATATTTTTAGTAAGTGCTGTTGAAAATTTTTGATTCGAGTTGGTGTCTATGATGGTTCCATGCATTTTGCACAGAGACACATCAAATAAAACCCGACTGATTTATTGAGAGTCCAGTGTGCAGCAATTTTACATTTGCTACTTAATTTGGCCCCTCGATTGAGTCCTGTTCTAAAGGGAAGAGACATAAATTGCTTGCATGAAAGTTCCAATTTAAAAGGGAGGTCATTCATCTTCAGTTGTAACTGCTGGCAACACGATAGCTACTGGCACCGCAAAATGGAAATGTAACCCAGGAGAAAAAACTCTCGATCGTGTTGGCTGAGGAAAGAAAAGATGACAAAGGCTTAACTGGGGTTGAACACAAAACCATAAGCTAACAGGCGTTTCAGCAGTAAGAAAAAAAAAATGACAGTCTTTCTCTTTCACTGTTACATTCACTCTCTAAGCAATTAGTGACAATAATACAATGTTCTGTTGAAGTAAACACAGACATGCCATGCCTGCAAGTCTTTCCATAGATATAGAAAATGGGGTCAATGACCTTAATAATGTATACATTATCGTTTTTGTTTATGCCACTGCTGGAAAACTGCATATTTCCTCTCGTCAATTAATGCTAGTTCTTTGCACTTTTAAATTCTGTGGTAAGGTTAACTGATGCTAACTGTGTTAACTGAAACCAAGCACTTGCAAGATCTAGGTCTACATATTAACATATTATATCTTTAATTCAAAATATTCTTTCATATTCATTTTCTTTCAACTAGATTTAGAAAATAACATTTCATCTAGGACCGTGCGACAGGCTCAATGTCAAATCGCATAACCCTGGAATTTGCCATTGCAAAGATTGTGCATTATTTACACTTCTGCATAACCTGAAATATGCTGATTCAATTCGTTCTGCATAATAGCATCTGCTACATGTAAATGTGAGTGCTAGTGGAGGGTTGCCATTGCCTACTATAGCAGTGTGCTTTTGAGTGACACAAAAAAGTAGCACATCTCCATTGATCTTTTCTCCCTAGAAAATTTTGGGTTTTTTTTTTTTTTTTTGTCATGCAGAGAATGTTAAGGAATCTGTCGGTATGCACATGTCATGTCCAGGTTGTGAAGCTGAATTTAAATATGTTATCATTAAAATGTAAGCTGTCTAACGTACTGGGCTTAGATTCAATCAAAGGCACTTAGGGTCATTCTTTAACAGTCTTACCACATTGTGGGCCAGATTCATCAAAGCCTTTAGCACATATTTTTTATTCAAATTTTTGCACATTCAATTTCAGTGACATGAGTACTGATTGGATAAAACAAAGTATGTTTATCCAACCATATGCTCTCACCAGGAATACAGTTATTTAACACATGGTAAATTAGATCCTTAGCAGGTTGCATAGTACAAGGGAAATTAGAGTAAATTTTCACTATTTTCACGATGAGATGTTGGGAATATGATTATGGAACATTTGTATGATATGACATTAATGGACATATCTCAAAATTACGACCTGTAATTTGCTGTGACCAGCAGCTCCATAGGTGGTTCTGTTGGTTGGTCTGCTGGCCCACAAAAATTTCCCCACCTTTTGACAGCTGCAGTTTGTGTGTGTGTGAAGGTGTGTGTTTCTGTTCAAGCCAATTGGCTAAAAGGGGGTGTGGCAGTGGGAGTGGCCTGATTGCAGCTATTGTGAATTTGTGCTTGTTTTAGATATATTTCAAAACACACAATTCTTGCAGGTAAACAATTATGATATTTCCCATATGGCACATTTCAGAAAAGCCACGCACTCATAGAGGCCAAACTCTTGTTTCATAATTCTATGATAGTTCAGGTTTGTCTTTACATGATGTTCTGTTTCATCAGTTTGGTTGTTACATTTCATTAAATCTGCCCAATTCACCACAATACAATCTCATGACAACTCCTTCTCAATAATTAATTTGTTTGCCTGACTTCTGATCCACATTTTCAACACAGCCTGACATGGTTTATGAATTTCTCTTTTAGTCAGTCGAATAACACTATCAATAAAAACTATGGACACATTGGCCCTTACTAATGAAACTTGGCACAATATTATAGCAATGTATTTTGACAGTCTGAAAAGGAAAGTGTTGTTTCTCAAGTTTGAAGAAGAACACATTGTCTATGTTCATAAAAATATGTGACCTGTAGATAATCTCAAAACAGACATAAATAAATCAAACATCTGACTCATCAAAAATGCTGTAACTTATTCCCAAATGCTTTTTAATCTTTCAGTGGCCTAGTTGTTGGAAGTTCATTCATGCCCTCACAGATTACATCCATTATATAAAAACATTTTTGAAAAAGAACATTGGACAAGAATAGTCGATAAGGATCATAGGAAAAAAAGTGTTCTCTGCGAAAAGAAAATGTATCTCCTCTATGTTAAGCAAGTAATAAACCACATAGTTTGAGCAGAGATGAGTTTCTCTAATTGGACAAAGTGTCAAAAGCTTTCCATGAAAATAACCAGCGTAGCTTTTATTCGGGTTGAATACAGAACACCACAGTAAGATCTTCTCTTTTGGAATTAATTACTTTCTTCGTAAAATGCAAAGAAACTGCACCAGTTAAAAAATGTTGAAGAGTCTTGTATCCACAAATCAAACGTAAGCTTATAGAGCAAAGTATACCAAACAGTAAACATGTTAAGCCTCAGAACAACAGAAAATAAAGCCTAAAAACAATTAGAACATATATTTAGGAAACAATAATAGTAATAAGACTATTTCTCCATGAATGCAAAAGATCCAAAGCTATACACAGACGTAATGATGCAATCTCGTGTTGATGTCAGGTGACATGAAGCAGGATAAGTATCATTTAATTAGTGTATAATGGAGACATAAGTTAAGCGTGATGCCGTACAAAACAGTGAAATGACTTAAATGAATGAAGGTATACGGTAGCTATGGCTTTTTACAAAAGAATAATGGAATTGGAGCTTGACCCAACTCAACCTCAAACGGTCAAAGGTAAGTCAATCATTAATGAAGTGAAAGTGAGGCTCCAATTAAAGCTAACTCAACCTTTTAAGCTATTACTCGGAAGAAATAATCCCATAAAGTATCCTTCCGCTAAACTTTAAAGACGGCATCTGAGATGAGGCTGATCTCAACTGAGTGTCTGGAAATTCCCATTTGTATGAATGGCATACATTTCAAAAGTGCAAGGTTCATAACCATCACAAAACCCCTAAACTAGGTGTGGGGGGGGGTGGGGTACCAAGCTGCTTCCAATCTAAAGGATTTTGACACAAATCATAAACTTCATCACGGTTGGAATACTCATGATTGGTAGAAAATCATTCAAGTTAGTCCGATGCTTTCAAATTAGCATACTGCCTAGCAAGCAATTATGTAAAGAACATTGATGTGTTTTATTGTGCTTTATGGAGCTAATTCCAAATGGCTCATTATTCCTGCAGAATGTAGTGCCTGTTTCATATTTTCTTTTATTTCTGTGCATTACTGTTAGTGGCTACACATTGGTATTTCATAAAACTTTTTTAAAATACAGTCGTAGATGAAACAATTATAAGGTTTGGAATGTGGGGTTAAGGGCCTTGTTCAAGTGCCCAACAGCTACAATGACCTAGGAACAACCTTCTGGAACCTGATAAATCATTTTAGCCACTACACTTTAGTCTTTGGGTAAAATAGGGTGAAATTGCTGAGGAAGCCCCTCTTAGCTGGTAATTCTACAGTGGAACTAATGGCAAGACAGTAATCGCTTTGACCAAAGACAACTATACACTGCAATAGAGAGGGGCTGTTCACCACTCTATACCACTATACCAGCTAAAGTGAAGGAAAAGAATTTTGTATGGAATGTAATGATTATCAAAGTGAATCACAAAATTCAATAAAGTGCACAAAGATGATGGTATGTATTTAATTTTCTTTAATTTTTTTGGAGCCCAGAATTCCCTTAGCCTAAGGGGAACCTGGTTTCTACCATCCAACTTCTACCATTCAACAGAAGAAGTAAATGTTTTGTATGGAAAGCAAGGAGAGAATGCTTTATTCGTGTAGCCTTCTAATTCTTCTTCCCCCACCTATATTTCACTCATCCAAAAACAAAATATGACATAAAAATAATCATGGTAAGTCATTCTGCATGGGAACTTTCAAACTGTTACATTACTGATATTAGCGAGAGCATTTTCCTCCATGAGGGTGTTCTAGTGGTACTATTACTGAAGAAAACACATCGAGAGAGAGAGAGAGAGAAATGTGACAGGTCAGTCTGCTGTTGTCAGGTGGACTGTGTGTGTGGAAAAACATCTTACAGTTGTGGGCCCTCTCCAGAACATTTGTAGCATTTATGATCCAGGCTGATAAGGATATATATCTGATTCCCCTGGGCAGGAGTCTGGAATCCACTCGTAACGAAAACCTGAGAGAGCCATTTTAATCCTTCGATGAACTGGCAACGCTTCATTTTTCACGGTTGACAAAATGCTACAATGTCACAGAGCTTTCCAATTGTTACAGGTTTGTGTTTGTGATATCTGCTTCGGGAACGTTCACAGTGCTGTCAGGTTTGGAGGGCTATCGCGGCGGAGAGTATGGCTACGGTCTCGCCTCACATTTATCAAGTAATGTCAGCGGCTCTCCTTAAAAAGGGCCAGTGCTGATGCAGTTAGCATTTCATAAAGACCCTTTTCAAAAAGTGTTCTTAAAATCAAATAAGTGGTTATTATTATATGAAGTTAAAGATTTCTCATATTTGCTACCACTGTCAATCTCCTGCATGTGTACAGGTAGTTTGCATGTGTATATGCACATGAGTGTGTACACACTAAAATGTCTAGTGTTCATTTAACACCAACAGTCCAGTGGTTCTCATATGTACACTGTTAGTGTTAAAGTAACACCAGACATTTTACAATGTAATATTCAAAAAGCATGATCAACAATATATTACTTAATTTAAATCCTCAGCTGAATACTCGGGGGATGACATCTATATTCTTTATATCACACGCTAATGATTTGAGACAAGCCCATCATGGTCACATAATCGAAATTAGGAAATGAGAAATACTGTATTATAGTTTTAACTCCATACTCCAAACAGAGTCTTGCTTGCGGAGGAGCACTAACTGTAGCCAGGTTTGTGGAACACATCGGTGAATGTACCGTCCTCAGCCTGTCTCAGCCAGAGGGAACAGGAGATCTGTCAGAACTACAGGGACGGCGAGCTCCTGTCTCTCCTCCTCTCTTTAATGCCTTCAGCGCTGACATCGTTGGCCTGCTAAGAATTCTGTTTCAGCTGAATATTTTAAAGAATATGTTTTTTATTCTTTCCCCAGGATTCTTTCTAATAGAACTCCAGCCCTTCTTTTACCCACCGAGGGTGAGGTTGCTCGTGTCTTTCATGGAGCAAGATCGCTTGCATCTGCTCAGTCTTCATTAGCATAACTATCAGTCCACTAATTTTCAGTACAACACAGATGTATGTTATGTAAGTTATGCAAGTCTCAGCAGTGAAATATATAAGAATTTAAAGAACTGATTATCAATTGTTTGGAAGTTAGACATTCTTGCGGTTCGAATACCAAATTATCAACATTCTCATTTGCATTCCGAGTTGACAAATGCTTCATATCACATATACTCATTTATAGAAAAGCTTTTCGGTGCAGTTTTACCTTATCACTATAATTTCATATCCTGTAATTACAATATAGTATGTCATGTTGACCCTAAACATGACATACTGTATCTAAAGCTGTCATTTTGATACCCTTTGAGGGTAACCAAAACATTATTGATGTGGCAATTTTATTTATTTTTTAGATGTGGAGATTGGTTCACATTTGGAAAAATATCATATACCTCCAAGTGTAAATAAGAGAGACTGACACTTACTTAAGACTGTGAGAAAAACAACATCTGGAAGCCTTTCAATAAACGAGTATATATATATATATATACAATATGACATGTGATTGAAGGTACATACCCAGGTCGGTGAGTACTCTCTGTGTAAAAGTAGTCATTTTCCACCATTAAGAGGAAACCCCAACCTATTGGGTGAGAGTCTGCCAATCAGTATGACAATATACTGTCATTTTATATGTCTATTGTTTCAGCTGCCCTGAATATGCCAGAAAAACAATTTTCACTGCAGTGGTTCTTTAATATGCATTTATTTCATTGCTGTTCTTTAAATGAGTCACTTTACTGTAATTCTGTCTCAATTTCTCTTCTTTTTGCTGCTGTGATATTTGTTAAATTTACTGCTCCATTTTTGCCATAGGATAACAGCGTCTGCCAAATATATTGCACTGACAACTCATGTGAGTAGGCCTTAAAGGTATTCATACAGAGAAATTGATTATGTCAATCAGGGAATCTTCACAGACCACCTTCAGAATTTTAATCATCGTAATGGGACTCCTATCTGCTGTGAGCAAAGGTAATGATCACTGCGTGGGCCGTCAGTCAGCTCTGTTGACATTTCTCACCTTATTTTTCCCAAGTTAAGTATTTTATAAGGTCATTGCCACTATATTCCATGGATTGGCCTTTTCAGATATTTTCCAAGCTGTTTCTCCAACTGGATTTTCAGGAATTGTGAATCATGATATGTGTCCTCATTCTATAAAAATACTTATATTTGCATACAAAGGGTCCTTGGTTTTTCATCTTTAACCATAAGATACAGTGTCTTAGGTAAGCAGAATCCTGTTTTTTTTTTATGAATGATTGTATATGATACATTCTTTTGTTCAAAAGGAAAAGGAAGAGCAACCTGTTTGAGGATTAATACATGAATTTAAAAAAAATCTGTGTGCTCTATCGATACTATATTTCATAGACATTCTGCTGTAATTATACATAATTTCTGTCTGCGTATGCATTTTATTTCAGTCATAAAGCAAAGGTCTGGTAGTAATATGCAGCAAAATCCTTTAGGCCACTTTCTTTGTGTGACTTAATTTCTTTGGATGAATAGGTTACTGCTAAGCTTAAACTTGCCTTTTGCGGTCGGAGGAAAAAAAGCACATTTTGAAGATTCCATTAATTTCTTGAAATCGCCTCATGTTTTGAAGACTGAAGTGGTTGTGGGGTTTAAAAGCATTAGTGCGAAATGCACTTTTTAAAAACCTCTTTTAAAAAAAAATGTCAAAATATCATTATAATGTGCACCCTTTCCATTGGTCTCTAGACAGTTTCTGTAGTCCTCCTTCCTTTTGATCTTTTCATCATTTAAATTCCAAAAATGCAAATAATTTCCTGAAGAAAGTCTTAGAGAAATCACAGAGAGGCTGAGATTCTTGAACTCCTCTGGTTCCCCTTGAACAGCCATAAGGGGGTGCTCCATTCAACACAATCCCTGATCCGAGCACAACCCCTTCACCTTTAACTGCACTTGATGGAAAACTACAACAACCAGCCTGCACCACCTATAGCCACAAAAGACAGCCCCCCTCCCACCTTCCACCCTGCCCCCCTCCCCCTCAACCCCACAAACTCAGAAGACACCTATGGTCATACATACTACACCAACACTACGAAACAATTTCAAATTCCTGCAGGACATAATGGATTAAAGATACAATCATATTTATCGAACATGGAAGCATATTTACAGATAAGTTACACTTTAAGCAGAGCCCAAGTGTTTCTCATCCCTTCAACAGTAAATTTTAGTAGATGTAATATAGCCTGCCATATAGGAATGATCTGGTCATCAATGTCACCACTAAGTGACCACAACACTCAATGCTGAAGAAGAAGTACATTAGACTGCACATTGTGCAATTTCTCATATATCATTTCACAAACCATACAAGGCAGAATTTGTCAACTCTTCTATGGGCTCCAGGCATTTTCTGGCTGCTAATCAGTGTCATATCCAGTCTAGGGATTGGGGGTTGCAGCCCGTTAAAGGCTTGCACAGCAAGCTCCATTACATCCTCGTAATCACATACTTCCAGTCAGCAGTATTTAAATTCATATTTATTCATTCTAAACTTGTCTTGCCTTTTCTTGGGCAAAATGAAGCCCAGCTACTTGAAATGAGCTGAGAAAAAAAAATGATGTGAATAGCATTTATAAGGATGTCTCCACCATTCACAACCCTGTAAAATGGCGGCTCGTGAATAGCAAGAACGCACGATAAGCATGTGAAGAGAATGAACAGCTCAGTGCGGCGACTCTACCTGTTTTCAATGATAAACACAAGTCCTTGAACATTCAATTTAATAATGTGTCAACTGTTACAAGTTAAAGTAGAAAAAATCTTTGCATGTTGACTGGATTTATTCAACTTATTCTGTGAATTGTAATTGGCTGTTTGTACATGCTGTGGGTGTAAAAGAGACTTACTGTCAGAATTTACGGAATCTCAGTAATGACTGACTGTTCACATCAACCATATGTGGCAACACAAGAAGTGAGGTAGCAAGTGTTCTGTTCTGTCCCTTATTTTAGTTGCGACAGTATCATAACGTTTTCCAGCATTTGAAACGTTGTGCAGGCCTAATAATTGATGTAGCTGTGGTCTTGTCTAAACAGTTCAAGGCAGTAGCTCTGGTGTTATATCCTGCCATTTTCCATGGGACAAAAATCCATTCTCCTTATCATTTTAACTCTTGTGCCTGCATGACCGTAAACTACAGCGCGTATGTAATGTCAGATAACCAGTCTTAGAATTCAGAATTGAAAGGGAATATTTGTTCCTCTCTCTGTTCACCCAACACACACAATTTCCAATTTATGTCTCTCGTTCCCCCTTTTTGTGTTAGTTTGAGGGCTAGGTAATAAATAACTCTGCAAAATTATCTGATTCTGTTTAAAGTAAAGCACTCGGCAAGGTTCTCTATGATCCGTCAGTTCAAATCCTTCACCTGAAGATATTATTGGGGTATCTTGTTTGCCATGTAGAGAATGGCTGTGAGTGAGTCATGAGGTTTTATTCTACCAGAGATAAGTAGAATATGCCTTGGTATGACCTCCTTTGCTGTTTGTGAGCGATAATCTCGCCTGAAAATGTGTAATTCACATGTCAAAAGCAACTATTACATTACACTGGCACTGCTAAAACAATACAAGTGACTTCTCAAAATAATTCATGAAAGGTATCCAGACACTACCAAGAGTAGAGGGCTTTCCATGGCAGCAGTGAGTGTGTGGGTCTGTGTGTGCGCATGTGCTGTAATCCTGTTTATATTCACTATTAACGTATTCTTTTCACCGGTCGCCATAATTATATGTATATATATGTATTTGTATTAAAATATATGATAATAATGATATAGACCTTCAGCTGGCCTGGCAGAGATCACAGTCTGTGTTGGACTGAGTTAGCAATGCTGTCACTAAGTCATGACTATGTGTTAAGATGCTCCAGCCATGGTCTGGTGTTCCCTGCCTGAGACAACTTTCATTCCTTGAATATACTGCAATAGTGCTAGTCTGCTTGGGTCTCCCTTATTGCACACAGATATCTCCCCCAAGCCCCCTCCCCCTTCTCCTCTCTTGCATCTTTGTTTTTCATCCCTGCCACTTTTACCATTCATCAATCAATGACTTGTAACCCTCTCCTTGCTCCGGCTGGCCTACCTCAAGTACCACACCCTACCTCTGGATGAGCTATCTTACTGCCCTGCCTGTTCTGCCCTCCTTGTGCCAAGAACCAGACCTTATTGGATCATTTCTTTTTTTATAATACATACTATTTCTGTAATTGTTATTAATTATTATTAATATAATTCTGGCCAGAAGCAAAAGTCCCCCCCACTCAAGGTTTCTTCCTGTTAGTCATAATGTTTTCTCTTGAATACTGTTGCCCTTGGATTTCTCTGCAGTTTCAGGCCCAGGATCAATATGGAGTTGCTTTGTGATAATTTGCATTGTGTCAAACGAAACTGAAATGAAATTACAACGAGTGTAAAAAGTTGCTTTCAACTGAAAATATATTTTACGCCTTGACAGACCCTCTTCAGTGAAGTTAATTTAATTTTCATAACCCATTGTATTCACTGCATGTGTATGTTTGTGTGTTATAATTAATATGAATAGCCCATTAACACTTCAGAGTGTTTCCATCCACACAGTCTTGAGCCAGGAACAAAACCAGTAATTGTTTAACAGTAAATAGATGGACCTGACACCCAGATAAGCTGAAGGCGGTGCAACTTTCACAGATACTTTAAGGAACCACTTTTATGGAAGAGTAATCATTTTTATTATTTTATGTAAGAACACAACATACACAGTGGCACCCGCAATGCCATTCATCTAATTGTGTTTAAATAAAAATTTGAATATCTTTTTCATTGTAAAAGAAAGGTGCAGCTGGCTATGAGTAACTCCAAAATATGTGTATATGATCATAGAGATAGGGATAATCGTCACATGTTCATTTGCTTGTCTTAGACCTTCCTTTCATGTTAATCTGATAATGTTAATCACAGGTGAAATGGAAGTTCGAGTTTGGGTAAAACTGATTGGTAATTTTAATTGGAAAGTTAGCAATCTTCAACAAATCTTGCATTTTAATAAAGCTGGTACTGTTGTAGCATGCATACATTTCTTTCTGCCTTTTGGCACCATTTAATTGACATGATGAATGGACCTTTATTTTGACAGTGTTTTCACTGCATGTGGTGTCATAGGTCACCTCTACAAGGAAGTAACCTGTATTCCATATTGTATTCAATGCTGTTTGGATGTTGAACATCCTCCTCAAAATGTTTGGGCCTTGGAGAGCCGTTGCTTGTGAGTGTTCATATAAAAATTGTATTTACAATGTTTACAGTTTCATTTAGTCTTGAAAGTAATGTCTGTGAACAGCATATTCATTCATTTATGCATTTAATGTAAGTTCATGCTAGCTAGCCATACGAGGCTGGTTAATTAGCTGTTTATACAACATTTTATGCCATGTGCACTTTGTGTTTATTTTCAGTTTTACAAGAAAGAATCATTCATTGAATTACGGACAAAGTAAAAAGCTTGAACTTTACTTCAGCATCTGGAATTCATTGAAGCTGTTAGCTGTCAGTCAAGTTGGGACGCACAACAAGGACAGAACAGGTACATTATCAAAATGTTATCACCCTTGTCTCCCAGTGTTCTTTAAATGCTTTGTATTAGCTGAGCAAGGACCTTTTCTTTTAGAGACTATATTTTGCATAATGCGTAATGGTGGACATTTCACTGCTGTTTCATCTTGCACTGACCTTTGGTTTTGGACTAGGTCAGCCTTACACTAATTAGACACATTATTTCTGAGGAAAATTGTCCATTAGTTTTTTTTTTTTTTATACATTGTGTTATGAACCGTTCAGGTCACTGAGTGAGAAAAGTATATTTGTGACAGGAAGAATGTAATGTCACTTGGGTCTGTCACGATGACATCCGCTAACTGCAAGTGTGGAATCACCACAAGCAAGACAATAATAAAACAAGCGGTAGCCCAGATGGAAGGGAAGAGAGAGCAGAGCGGCTTTTTATCCCTGAGTTTTCTCACAGGGTTGCTGTGGGGGTATATAGTAGCCAGCAGGAATGCTCAACGCGGAAGGAAGCATAAAGTGAATCTAGACCAATCTGTAATGTTCCTGGAGATCCCTTAGGACTTATGGATCCGAGCGGGGCTCCACTCCTGCAGCAGTCTCACTGATTGCGAATAAATGGCCCGGCTGGAGAGCGGAGTCAGGTGATAGGAGAAGGCGGGCGGCTCAAATCAAACGCCACCCAAGGGGAATAGATGAGGGGGGAAGAGAGTAGGGCTCAGAAGCATTCCTCTGGAATGGGGCAGGGGCGGGGGCGGGTGAATTGCCACCACAGGTAGCATATATAAGTAGGACTTCGGGATGGCGAAATCACATTCGGACAGCACCTCAATATAGGAGAAAATGGGTTATGGCAAGATGGACCGGACCTCCACCGATGTTCAAATTGACTCAATCCACTCTGAAATATCGTTGTCTTTTATTTGTTGTTTGAGAATCGATTCTGTGTTTTCTGAGCCTCTTTCAACGTTGTCACCCAGCTCATCTTTTATGGTGCGAAGTTAACTTGTTGTTGGAAGATGGAAAGGAGGTAAACATGATCAACTGGTCAACCTCATTAAGAAATCAAAAGAGAAATGATGGACTCTTTCAAGCATTGACTAAATTGTACAAGTAACTTAAATCATTTTTAATGCACCTTTGATGTTCACCTTGCTTTCCAAAGAACTGGATTTTTTTTTCATGCTGCTAAATTTTCACTTTGTTCTCAAGTTTTTAGACCAGCGTGACCAACTATAGTTGTGGAGAACTACAAGTAATGCTGTCTTTAGTTGTGACTTGGCAATTAATATTTAAATTAGAATATCTGATGACAGAGTTAACTCATTTCACCTGGTTTTCAGGACCTACATTGGATCATATTTTGAATGTGAAAAAGAAAATCCAGCACACCCCCTGTAGCTCCCCAGGGCCTGGGTTGACTGTCAGTCTCTAAAACATATTAATCGTGTGTTTCTTAGTGGGGAAGGCTGCCAAATATATGTGTAAATTGTTACATAAGAATCAGATGTTGATACTATGTCATATATTACCAGCTCTGCGTAATACTACCCCTCTGGCAATATGTTCCCATAGTACCTTACCACAGAGCCAAAACACAAATCTGGCATGTGACAAAACTAAAGTAGCAAGGAAAAACCTGTTACATTTATTGACTATAAAGCTATGATCTCATTATGGAGGCCACACATCCTGTTATATTAAAATATGCCCTTGAGAACCTGAAAATTGCAATTGCAAGAAAAACATGTTGTAAAAAATAACAACAAAAAAGCATGCTATACATCACAGCAGTCAATGTTAACCTCTTTGCTGTGGTATTATGGTATATTAAAAGAAACCCTAATTACTCTTGTATTCATGTATCTAGGTACATGTCTGCAAGAGTATTACCTTGGATTTCAATGGGTTTACAGACACATTTATGCAAGAAGACTAGATGAACAGGAAGTCTACAAATAATTTAGTTTTTTTTCTATTATTATTCAAAACTGACCATTCAAAAAACCATCCAATGTCTGAAAAAGTAACCAGAAATGAAGAATAAAAAATGACAAAGAATTTGCATTGAGTTACACTTTGAATAATTTAAGACACAGAAACAAAGTTTGATGAAACTGAGGCCAAAGTCTGAAGACGTGGAAATCAAGACTCTTGGAATTCTGCATTTGTTTTTTTACCTTCAATAGCACAGCTCTATCGAATCTGGGCATTAACATTTTAGGGGAAATAGTCTATAATGCATGAAATGAGGGTAAAGAGCATGGATTTACATAGAGTAGCCTCTAATGCTTAGTAAGGTGGATAGTTTTTAAGCAATTGTTCTCCCTTTCTCAGAAACAGAGCACACTGAGTCTATAATGGCAGCGTATGAGATGTGCATGTTTTTTTTTTTTTAAAGAGCCTGTCGAATTGATTCAACATTCCAATGTCAGATGGAAAAGACAGTGTGTGGGAATGATCAGATCAGAAGTACTGATGACTGACGCAAGGGGTTTGAATCTGATTCAGATTTGGAATGCAGGGAAAACCGGAAGCTTACTGACATCCCTGAGATATACACTATGTAGAAAGAGGTAAAGAGCTGTTTTCACAAAGTGTGGGGAGTTACTGAAGGACAGCAGCCCACATACCCTTTACTTGTGTTTTTAAAAGCTCATGCCGTGAATGTGTACTTCGAGGTGGCAAGGGAGGAGTGCATTCTGGGTCATGTAGTTAGTTGCACGAGGATGGGACATGTAGTCGATTCAATATTTGAGGTGGATAATTATGGGATCAGCACTCTGAGGAGTAAGAATACAAAGGAAAGACAGACCTTTGATTCAGAATTTTTCATTACGTTTCACCATCTATTCAATGCTGGAGTGAGATAGATTCAGATAAATAGACTTCTTCATTTTAAGGGTATGTTTAATTCAATCACGAATTACTTTGGTCTCTGTAAAGGCATGTGCTAAGATTGTCATATTAAATGTAGCCAAGAATGTATAAGCATCTGCAGTGTGATGTCCTTCAAATCCAAATCAAGTCATGAGAAACTAGAGAGCCAAAGGTGAACGAATAAGGCAACAGGACACCGAAATTTGATGGGCTTACAATTAGATGTCAATCAGCATCTCAGCCAATAGGAAGGGTTTGCTTAATACAACAGACCACAATGATTCTCTAAAGTCATTGCATTCATTGCATTACTGGTAATGAACAGTAGCTCAACCCATTTTTGGTGTCATGACATCTCTTTCCCATATCACGAATGAATCATTAATTTAGCGTTTGAGAGGACTACATTCAGATAGCGACATGAACAAAAAATTACCAATTGTATACAGATATAAAACTACATTTTATATGATTTCTCATATGACTTTTTAAATCCCATGATTTATAGTTCTGGAAACGTCATAGTTAATATTCAGGGAATACATTTGTAAAGATTAAAAATGTGGAGATATTCCTAAAAATCAAAGGAATCAGTGTGTTCAGTGTATAGCACAGCCTATATCCCCATTGGTAAAAAGTGTGATAATGATATTAATCACACCCAATCCTGAAATTTAAACAGCATGCATGCACACACACATGCACTCATACATGAGCTCTTTACACAGAAACAGCGCGCACACACACACACACACACACACACACACACACACACACAAGCTCTTTATACTGAAAAAGCGTAAGTTGTTGAAGTTACATTGTTACTTGAAATGAGCTGTAAAGATTGTGTGCATACAGTTGGTGCATGACACACACACACACACACACACATACTCATACACTCCCTGAAATGGCACACACACACTAGCTCTTTACACTGAAACAGCACACACATACTTACATATGCTCTGAAATAACACACACACACACACACACTTTACTCACTTTACACACTTTATTCTGCAGTATATGCACATGCATGATATAAACTCAATTGTATTTTATGTGAAGTCTCAATGGAGCAGCTGCTATTACTGAAGTTTTTCCTACACAAACTCAACAGTAATTACATCTAAGAATATGCAGGCAGAATACAACCTCACAGCTCACACACCCACACACCCACAGGCATGTGTGCGCACATACACATTTACGGTCATGCACATGCAGAACCACTGGAGCTGGCAAAAAGAATGTAATTTCAAAGTCAATTGGGATTAATGCATCATGGGAAGGGTATTAGTTCTGGATATGTGATTTTGTCCATTAGAAGAGGCAGAGGAGAGCACCAGACTTCCAGTCCATTGGGAAGGTGCACTAACTCATTCGCCCCCCTCCTATGGAGCTGCAGTATGACAATCCAATCTCTGTCTAGATAAGATCTTCAAGGAGAACGATGAACAAAGAGTTCCCTCTTCCTCATCATCAAACCATCAACCTCATCTGATCTAGTCGAGCACATCTCAATTATGGCAAAGCACTGGCTCCCAATGCATTATGCAACACTTTCAACAGTGAAAGACAGATAAAAAATAATATCCAAAAAATAATATTAAAAATAAGAAATTGTTGTGAGATCTTGGCAGATTTATCTTTAGTGAAATACGACCAGAGTTTCAAATGGCCAGATGTACTGTTCCAGCAGAGGAGAGGTTTGCTGTCGGGTGAAACACGGCATTTTCATGCTGCTCAGCCCTTTATTGCTCTAACTATTCCTCACCGGGAGTGGGAGACAGCTGTATCAGGCAGGATTTGGTTCTACCCAAGCACTCATCTGCCTTATTTAAGTAATTATCATCTTTATTAAAGCAATTAACCACATCTAGCCCGTTTTGAGAGCATTAGCGGAAAGTGTGCCGCAAATTCCGCTAAATGGTAGCTCTTGAGACTGAAAAGGGCCTGTTTTTATTCAGGCAATTATCACAGTTAATGGGAAAGGTTAAAGGGGGCACTCAAGGAAAAAGAAGAAACGAGAAAAAAAATGTTGTGACTTAGAAACAAGGTGACGTGCTTCCTGACACATCTATAATCGATCCTGTTCCTCAATATAGCCGTACCTTCCTGCCCAGGCAGTAATAAAAATGACAGCAGGAGAACGGATTTTTTTTTTTTTTTCCAATGGCTAATTATCACCTCCACTCTGGAGATATGACACTGACACAAAGACATCCCTAAGGCTGATGTGAGCTCTTGGAACAGGGATACGCTGTTCTGTCCACTGGCTTGTATAACAACACAACCACGATTGTGAGGAGACCAGAAACAAAACCCAAAAGAGAGCTGTAATCTACAGCCTCACATTCCATTAAGATGCATCTACACCATTATATTAGACTCTATTCAAGATACAAAAATCATGTCATATCACAATTGTATGCAAAAAAATATAATGACTACATTAGATACAAAATCGTGTTACTGAATAACTGTGATTTAGGTAAATGTAGGTAACACAGGACAACAGTCAACTTTTCCTTAATTACACATGTGGAATAAGACCAGCCCCTTTACAATGTTATAAAATGAATACTCCCATGCTGTAGAATGATAACTAGCAGCATAGTGCTCCTGATTTCTTAAATTTCAGCTGATTAGGAAGGAGCCTCACTTCTAAACCACACAAAGATAAAAAAGGAGGGATAATTTAAAGTGATGAATATGTAATTACAGATAAATACCTCTTTAATATGTAAAAAACAAATGTCTCTTTAAATTAAGAAAGCTGAGATATCTCTTTGTAGTGCCTTTTGCTTTCTTTCCATCGTGTGATATATTTTTCATACTTAATTTGAAGAAGAATAAAGAAACTTGCAGGGCTCAGCCATCATTTAGGATGGCTAGGTGGTCTCAGAAAGAATTGCCTCGGCGAGTTTTGCTAGCTACCCTGGTGCAGATGACTCAGCAAATGTTTATAAAGTAGCACAACCTGACAGAACCTGCACTCTCCAATTAACACAACTCACTTTGTCTGACAACTAAACCAAAGTAATTTTCAATCACAATCCATAGCAGGCTCATACTGCTCCCATTTTACAGGTGAAAAAAGCTGCCATCATGAGGAGTGCACCCAGTGACGGAAGGATCAGAATGGATCAAGGTGAGCGATTTCCTGCCTCTTTTAACCCCAACAGGAAGTGTGTCATCACTTTCTAACTGAAGAAGAATACAAGACTGCTGCTGCTCTCAGTTACTAATGAACAGCCAGGCCTCAAGATACTGATCAAAGATCTGTTCCATAGGCCTTCAATCAACCACTGAAGGGGGTGTCAAAATGATGAGAGAGAACAAATAACATGCAGTGAGATACATTCACCAGCCTGCATCTTAGAATAAGGGGGACTTCAACAAGAGAGCTGGGCTTATTTCATTATGTACCAAAAGAACTGTTACAAATACGAGCTTGTTATTTCCATAAGTATATATTCTTGAATTACATCAATTGTAAATTGTCCTATAACTACATTTGCTATTAGTTTTCAATAAAAGTGATATTTTTTAGATTTATTCACACGCTGGTTTTATTTTGTTTGTGATGGGAACAATTTGTTGCACCCATCACATACAAGCCTTGAAAAATAACTTTGGAAAATAGATAAAAATAAGATATCTGTTCAAGGTGGTAACAAAACTTGGGGCAGAAATATAACTTGGAAAGTTGGTTAGGTTTTAAAAATATCTTGATTGTTTTATTAATCAAAGACAGGATGAGGAACATGTTGTACAATGTGTAAATTGATGAGAGAAGTGAGGCCAAAATTGAAGTCAATCTAAAATCTGTATAAATAACCATGACGATGCCAACTACCTGGCAAAAAATATGCAAAAGCAGCTCAGCTGAAAATTTTCCTCTCTGATAATTATTACCTTTATTTTATGTGGGTCCAAATCAGCCATAACACAGGCAATATATATTTTTCCAGCTGTACTTTTGCTTTATTGAAGTAAATAGACAAAAACTGCTTTCCATGCCTCTTTTGTGTATAGAAAAATGTTCTGAGACTGAGAGGACTGTCTGTGATAATGATACACAAGGGTCAAATATCCTGGATTGAGTTTACTCAGAGTAATTATGATGGGGTCAGGGGCGACTGGGGGAAGCGTAAAACTAACCTTCATTTGATAATTATCTCAGAGCTGTTTACGACCCTTTTCCCAATTAAGAAGCATGATAATGTAAAATGGGAGTATGGAGCACCGTGTTCCATAGAACTGTATGGAATTGTGATTGCAGTGCCTTCCATTGCATACGCCATGCTGGGCCTGGTGTTTTCCAACTGTTTCCTTTCTCACTCCGACATATACTGGCATCGCTTCTGTTTGCCCTGTCTTTCTGACTGTCCCGTGGAAGCCCAGCTGGGTCTTGAGATAGCCGGTTGATTGGTTCTGTCATTTGGTTCTTTGTCAGCCTCTCATTCTCAATCAGTGAATCCATTATGAATCTGAATATAGTATCTGGCCATACAGGATGTAGGCCTAGGGTAGTGTTTTATAAGTACTGCCTTATGAGAGCAGGGATCTGAAATGCAATGCGAACACTAAATGCTTACAGAAAGAGACAATTTCTTGCTGATAGCTCCCATACAAACTTATGTATACAGGATATGTATGTATTTATGTATGTATGCATGTATGTATGTGACCGTCCATCCATGTAAAACTCTTAAACCTTGACATGTTACTTGTTACCTGAAATAAAACATGTGAAATATACTTTTGGACTTCAAATAACTTGAAAACAACTCTGATTACCTCTTGGCCAGGACATAGTATGTGCATGTTTTAGGATTGTTTCAAAAAAAAATGTTGCAGCCTTATGTCTTTTTCGGATTTTCGGTGAAATACGCCTTTGCAATTAACTTCACTTGGACACATTTCCTGCGACTTTGGTCCCCAAAAATAGCAAGTTGCACATGTTTTACTATTGTTTTAAAAGATAAAATAGAAAATTTTGGTGGCATCCCATTTTTTCACTTCCTGGAGGTAAGGCTATAGTCTTATGTCTTTTTCGGATTTTCGGTGAAATACACCTTTGCAATTTACTTCACTTGGAAACATTTCCTGCAACTTTGGTCCCCATAAATAGCAAGTGCACATGTTTCACTATTGTTTTAAGAGATAAAATAGAAAATTTTGTGGCATCCCATTTTTCACTTCCTGGAGGTAAGGCTATAGTCTTATGTCTTTTTGGATTTTCGGTGAAATACGCCTTTGCACTTTACTTCACTTGGACACATTTCCTGCAACTTTGGTCCCCATAAATAGCAAGTGCAAATGTTTGACTATTGTTTTAAAAGATAAAATAGAAAATTTTGGTGGCATCCCATTTTTTCACTTCCTGGAGGTAAGGCTATAGTCTTATCTCTTTTCGGATTTTCAGTGAAATACGCTTTTGCAATTTACTTCACTTGGACACATTTCCTGCACTTTGGTCCCCATAAATAGCAAGTGCACATGTTTTACTATTGTTTTAAAAGATAAAATTGAAAATTTTGGTGGCATCCCATTTTTCACTTCCTGGAGGTAAGGCTATAGTCTTATCTCTTTTTCGGATTTTCGGTGAAATACGCCTTTGCAATTAACTTCACTTGGACACATTTCCTGTGACTTTGGTCCCCATAAATAGCAAGTGCACATGTTTTACTATTGTTTTAAAAGATAAAATCGAAAATTTTGGTGGCATCCCATTTTTTCACTTCCTGGAGGTAAGGCTATAGTCTTATGTCTTTTTCGGATTTTCGGTGAAATACGCCTTTGCACTTTACTTCACTTGGACACATTTCCTGCGACTTTGGTCCCCATAAATAGCAAGTGCACATATTTTACTATTGTTTCAAGAGATAAAATAGAAAATTTTGGTGGCATCCCATTTTTTCACTTCCTGGAGGTAAGGCTATAGTCTTATGTCTTTTACGGATTTTCGGTGAAATACGCCTTTGCACTTACTTCACTTGGACACATTTCCTGCCACTTTGGTCCCCAAAAATAGCAAGTGCACATATTATACTATTGTTTTAAGAGATAAAATAGAAAATTTTGGTGGAATCCCATTTTTCACTTCCTGGAGGTAAGGCTTATCTCTTTTTGGATTTTTGGATTTTCGGTGAAATGCTTTTGCACTTTACTTCACTTGGACACATTTCCTACGACTTTGGTCCTAATAATAGCAAGTGACATGTTTTACTATTGTTTTAAAGATAAAATAGAAAATTTTGGTGGAATCCCATTTTTCACTTCCTGGAGGTAAGGCTTATCTCTTTTGTTTTTTGATTTTCGGTGAAATATGCTTTTACAATTTACTTCACTTGGAACATTTCCTGCAACTTTGGTCCTAATAAATAGCAAGTGACATGTTTTACTATTGTTTTAAAAGATAAAATAGAAAATTTTGGTGGCATCCCATTTTTTCACTTCCTGGAGGTAAGGCTATAGTCTTATGTCTTTTTCGGATTTTCGGTGAAATACGCCTTTGCACTTTACTTCACTTGGACACATTTCCTGCAACTTTGGTCCCCATAAATAGCAAGTGCAAATGTTTGACTATTGTTTTAAAGATAAAATAGAAAATTTTGGTGGCATCCCATTTTTTCACTTCCTGGAGGTAAGGCTATAGTCTTATCTCTTTTTCGGATTTTCAGTGAAATACGCTTTTGCAATTACTTCACTTGGAAACATTTCCTGCGACTTTGGTCCCCATGAATAGCAAGTGCACATGTTTTACTATTGTTTTAAAAGATAAAATCGAAAATTTTGGTGGCATCCCATTTTTTCACTTCCTGGAGGTAACGCTATAGTCTTATCTCTTTTTCGGATTTTCGGTGAAATATGCTTTTACAATTTACTTCACCTGGACACATTTCCTGCAACTTTGGGCCCCAAAAATAGCAAGTGCACATGTTTTACTATTGTTTCAAGAGATAAAATAGAAAATTTTGGTGGATCCCATTTTTTCACTTCCTGGAGGTAAGGCTATAGTCTTATGTCTTTTTTGGATTTTCGGTGAAATACGCCTTTGCACTTTACTTCACTTGGACACATTTCCTGCGACTTTGGTCCCCATAAATAGCAAGTGCACATATTTTACTATTGTTTTAAGAGATAAAATAGAAAAATTTGGTGGAATCCCATTTTTTCACTTCCTGGAGGTAAGGCTTATCTCTTTTTTGGATTTTTTGGATTTTCGGTGAAGTATGCTTTTGCACTTTACTTCACTTGGACACATTTCCTGCGACTTTGGTCCCCATAAATAGCAAGTGCACATATTTTACTATTGTTTCAAGAGATAAAATAGAAAATTTTGGTGGAATCCCATTTTTTCACTTCCTGGAGGTAAGGCTATAATCTTATGTCTTTTTTGGATTTTCGGTGAAATACGCCTTTGCACTTTACTTCACTTGGACACATTTCCTGCGACTTTGGTCCCCATGAATAGCAAGTGCACATATTTTACTATTGTTTTAAAAGATAAAATAGAAAATTTTGGTGGAATCCCATTTTTCACTTCCTGGAGGTAAGGCTATAGTCTTATGTCTTTTTTTGATTTTCGGTGAAATACGCCTTTGCAATTAACTTCACTTGGACACATTTCCTGCGACTTTGGGCCCCAAAAATAGCAAGTGCACATATTTTACTATTGTTTCAAGAAATAAAATAGAAAATTTTGGTGGAATCCCATTTTTTCACTTCCTGGAGGTAAGGCTATTGTCTTATCTCTTTTTTGGATTTTCGGTGAAGTATGCTTTTGCACTTTACTTCACTTGGACACATTTCCTGCGACTTTGGTCCCCATAAATAGCAAGTGCACATATTGTACTATTGTTTTAAGAGATAAAATAGAAAATTTTGGTGGAATCCCATTTTTTCACTTCCTGGAGGTAAGGCTATAGTCTTATGTCTTTTTTGGATTTTCGTTGAAATAGGCCTTTGCAATTAACTTCACTTGGACACATTTCCTGCGACTTGGGGCCCCAAAAACAGCAAGTGCACATATTTTACTATTGTTTCAAGAGATAAAATAGAAAATTTTGGTGGAATCCCATTTTTTCACTTCCTGGAGGTAAGGCTATAGTCTTATGTCTTTTTCGGATTTTCGGTGAAATACGCCTTTGCACTTTACTTCACTTGGACACATTTCCTGCGACTTTGGTCCCATAAATAGCAAGTGCACATGTTTAACTATTGTTTCAAGAGATAAAATAGAAAATTTTGGTGGAATCCCATTTTTCACTTCCTGGAGGTAAGGCTATAGTCTTATGTCTTTTTTGGATTTTCGCTGAAATACGCCTTTGCACTTTACTTCACTTGGACACATTTCCTGCGACTTTTGTCCCCATAAATAGCAAGTGCACATATTTTACTATTGTTTCAAGAGATAAAATAGAAAATTTTGGTGGCATCCCATTTTTTCACTTCCTGGAGGTAAGGCTATAGTCTTATGTCTTTTTTGGATTTTCGGTGAAATACGCCTTTGCAATTAACTTCACGTGGACACATTTCCTGCGACTTTGGGCCCCAAAAATAGCAAGTGAACATGTTTTACTATTGTTTCAAGAGATAAAATAGAAAATTTTGGTGGAATCCCATTTTTTCACTTCCTGGAGGTAAGGCTATAGTCTTATGTCTTTTTTGGATTTTCGGTGAAATACGCCTTTGCACTTTACTTCACTTGGACACATTTCCTGCGACTTTGGTCCCCAAAAATAGCAAGTGCACATGTTTTACTATTGTTTCAAGAGATAAAATAGAAAATTTTGGTGGAATCCCATTTTTTCACTTCCTGGAGGTAAGGCTATAGTCTTATGTCTTTTTCGGATTTTCGGTGAATTACGCCTTTGCACTTTACTTCACTTGGACACATTTCCTGCGACTTTGGTCCCCATGAATAGCAAGCGCACATATTTTACTATTGTTTTAAGAGATAAAATAGAAAAATTTGGTGGAATCCCATTTTTTCACTTCCTGGAGGTAAGGCTTATCTTTTTTGGATTTTTTGGATTTTCGGTGAAATATGCTTTTGCACTTTACTTCACTTGGACACATTTCCTGCGACTTTGGTCCCCATAAATAGCAAGTGCACATATTTTACTATTGTTTCAAGAGATAAAATAGAAAATTTTGGTGGAATCCCATTTTTTCACTTCCTGGAGGTAAGGCTATAGTCCTATGTCTTTTTTGGATTTTCGGTGAAATACGCCTTTGCACTTTACTTCACTTGGACACATTTCCTGCGACTTTGGTCCCCATGAATAGCAAGTGCACATATTTTACTATTGTTTTAAAAGATAAAATAGAAAATTTTGGTGGAATCCCATTTTTTCACTTCCTGGAGGTAAGGCTATAGTCTTATGTCTTTTTCGGATTTTCGGTGAAATACGCCTTTGCAATTAACTTCACTTGGACACATTTCCTGCGACTTTGGGCCCCAAAAATAGCAAGTGCACATATTTTACTATTGTTTCAAGAAATAAAATAGAAAATTTTGGTGGAATCCCATTTTTTCACTTCCTGGAGGTAAGGCTATTGTCTTATCTCTTTTTTGGATTTTCGGTGAAGTATGCTTTTGCACTTTACTTCACTTGGACACATTTCCTGCGACTTTGGTCCCCATAAATAGCAAGTGCACATATTGTAATATTGTTGCAAGAGATAAAATAGAAAATTTTGGTGGAATCCCATTTTTTCACTTCCTGGAGGTAAGGCTATAGTCTTATGTCTTTTTTGGATTTTCGTTGAAATAGGCCTTTGCAATTAACTTCACTTGGACACATTTCCTGCGACTTTGGGCCCCAAAATAGCAAGTGCACATATTTTACTATTGTTTCAAGAGATAAAATAGAAAATTTTGGTGGAATCCCATTTTTTCACTTCCTGGAGGTAAGGCTATAGTCTTATGTCTTTTTTCGGATTTTCGGTGAAATACGCCTTTGCACTTTACTTCACTTGGACACATTTCCTGCGACTTTGGTCCACATAAATAGCAAGTGCACATGTTTAACTATTGTTTCAAGAGATAAAATAGAAAATTTTGGTGGAATCCCATTTTTTCACTTCCTGGAGGTAAGGCTATAGTCTTATGTCTTTTTTGGATTTTCGCTGAAATACGCCTTTGCACTTTACTTCACTTGGACACATTTCCTGCGACTTTTGTCCCCATAAATAGCAAGTGCACATATTTTACTATTGTTTCAAGAGATAAAATAGAAAATTTTGGTGGCATCCCATTTTTTCACTTCCTGGAGGTAAGGCTATAGTCTTATGTCTTTTTTGGATTTTCGGTGAAATACGCCTTTGCAATTAACTTCACGTGGACACATTTCCTGCGACTTTGGGCCCCAAAAATAGCAAGTGAACATGTTTTACTATTGTTTCAAGAGATAAAATAGAACATTTTGGTGGAATCCCATTTTTTCACTTCCTGGATGTAAGGCTATAGTCTTATCTCTTTTTCTGATTTTCGGTGAAATACGCCTTTGCACTTTACTTCACTTGGACACATTTCCTGCGACTTTGGTACCCATAAATAGCAAGTGCACATGTTTGACTATTGTTTTCAAAGATAAAATAGAAAATTTTGGTGGCATCCCATTTTTTCACTTCCTGGAGGTAAGGCTTATCTCTTTTTTGGATTTTTTGGATTTTCGGTGAAGTATGCTTTTGCACTTTACTTCACTTGGACACACTTCCTACGACTTTGGTCCTAATACATAGCAAGTTGACATGTTTTACTATTGTTTTAAAAGATAAAATAGAAAATTTTGGTGGAATCCCATTTTTTCACTTCCTGGAGGTAAGGCTTATCTCTTTTTTGGATTTTTGGATTTTCGGTGAAGTATGCTTTTACAATTTACTTCACTTGGAAACATTTCCTGCAACTTTGGTCCTAATACATAGCAAGTTGACATGTTTTACTATTGTTTTAAAAGATAAAATAGAAAATTTTGGTGGCATCCCATTTTTTCACTTCCTGGAGGTAAGGCTATAGTCTTATGTCTTTTTCGGATTTTCGTTGAAATACGCCTTTGCACTTTACTTCACTTGGACACATTTCCTGCAACTTTGGTCCCCATAAATAGCAAGTGCAAATGTTTGACTATTGTTTTAAAAGATAAAATAGAAAATTTTGGTGGCATCCCATTTTTTCACTTCCTGGAGGTAAGGCTATAGTCTTATCTCTTTTCGGATTTTCAGTGAAATACGCTTTTGCAATTTACTTCACTTGGAAACATTTCCTGCGACTTTGGTCCCCATGAATAGCAAGTGCACATGTTTTACTATTGTTCTAAAAGATAAAATTGAAAATTTTGGTGGCATCCCATTTTTTCACTTCCTGGAGGTAAGGCTATAGTCTTATGTCTTTTTTGGATTTTCGGTGAAGTATGCTTTTGCACTTTACTTCACTTGGACACATGTCCTGCGACTTTGGTCCCCATAAATAGCAAGTGCACATGTTTTACTATTGTTTCAAGAGATAAAATAGAAAATTTTGGTGGCATCCCATTTTTTCACTTCCTGGAGGTAAGGCTATAGTCTTATGTCTTTTTTGGATTTTCGTTGAAATAGGCCTTTGCAATTAACTTCACTTGGACACATTTCCTGCGACTTTGGGCCCCAAAAACAGCAAGTGCACATATTTTACTATTGTTTCAAGAGATAAAATAGAAAATTTTGGTGGAATCCCATTTTTTCACTTCCTGGAGGTAAGGCTATAGTCTTATGTCTTTTTTGGATTTTCGTTGAAATAGGCCTTTGCAATTAACTTCACTTGGACACATTTCCTGCGACTTGGGGCCCCAAAAACAGCAAGTGCACATATTTTACTATTGTTTCAAGAGATAAAATAGAAAATTTTGGTGGAATCCCATTTTTTCACTTCCTGGAGGTAAGGCTATAGTCTTATGTCTTTTCGGATTTTCGGTGAAATACGCCTTTGCACTTTACTTCACTTGGACACATTTCCTGCGACTTTGGTCCACATAAATAGCAAGTGCACATGTTTAACTATTGTTTCAAGAGATAAAATAGAAAATTTTGGTGGAATCCCATTTTTTCACTTCCTGGAGGTAAGGCTATAGTCTTATGTCTTTTTTTTTTTTTCGCTGAAATACGCCTTTGCACTTTACTTCACTTGGACACATTTCCTGCGACTTTGGTCCCCATAAATAGCAAGTGCACATATTTTACTATTGTTTCAATAGATAAAATAGAAAATTTTGGTGGCATCCCATTTTTTCACTTCCTGGAGGTAAGGCTATAGTCTTATGTCTTTTTCGGATTTTCGGTGAAATACGCCTTTGCACTTTACTTCACTTGGACACACTTTCCTGCGACTTTGGTCCCCATAAATAGCAAGTGCACATATTTTACTATTGTTTCAAGAGATAAAATAGAAAATTTTGGTGGCATCCCATTTTTCACTTCCTGGAAGTACGGCTATAGTCTTATGTCTTTTTACGGATTTTCGGTGAAATACGCCTTTGCACTTTACTTCACTTGGACACATTTCCTGCGACTTTGGTACCCATAAATAGCAAGTGCACATGTTTGACTATTGTTTTAAAGATAAAATAGAAAATTTTGGTGGAATCCCATTTTTCACTTCCTGGAGGTAAGGCTATAGTCTTATGTCTTTTCGGATTTTCGGTGAAATACGTCTTTGCAATTAACTTCACTTGGACACATTTCCTGCGACTTTGGGCCCCAAAATAGCAAGTGCACATATTTTACTATTGTTTCAAGAGATAAAATAGAAAATTTTGGTGGAATCCCATTTTTCACTTTCTGGAGGTAAGGCTATAGTCTTATGTCTTTTTCGGATTTTCGGTGAAATACGCCTTTGCACTTTACTTCACTTGGACACACTTCCTGCGACTTTGGGCCCCATAAATAGCAAGTGCACATATTTTACTATTGTTTCAAGAGATAAAATAGAAAATTTTGGTGGCATCCCATTTTTTCACTTCCTGGAGGTAAGGCTATAGTCTTATGTCTTTTTCGGATTTTCGGTGAAATACGCCTTTGCAATTAACTTCACTTGGACACATTTCCTGCGACTTTGGGCCCCATAAATAGCAAGTGCACATATTTTACTATTGTTTCAAGAGATAAAATAGAAAATTTTGGTGGAATCCCATTTTTTCACTTCCTGGAGGTAAGGCTATAGTCTTATGTCTTTTTTCGGATTTTCGGTGAAATACGCCTTTGCACTTTACTTCACTTGGACACACTTCCTGCGACTTTGGTCCCCATAAATAGCAAGTGCACATATTTTACTATTGTTTCAAGAGATAAAATAGAAAATATTGGTGGCATCCCATTTTTCACTTCCTGGAGGTAAGGCTATAGTCTTATGTCTTTTTTGGATTTTCGGTGAAATACGCCTTTGCAATTAACTTCACTTGGACACATTTCCTGCGACTTTGGGACCCAAAAATAGCAAGTGAACATGTTTTACTATTGTTTCAAGAGATAAAATAGAAAATTTTGGTGGAATCCCATTTTTTCACTTCCTGGAGGTAAGGCTATAGTCTTATGTCTTTTGGATTTTCGGTGAAATACGCCTTTGCACTTTACTTCACTTGGACACACTTCCTGCGACTTTGGTCCCCATAAATAGCAAGTGCACATATTTTACTATTGTTTCAAGAGATAAAATAGAAAATTTTGGTGGCATCCCATTTTTTCACTTCCTGGAGGTAAGGCTATAGTCTTATGTCTTTTTTCGGATTTTCGGTGAAATACGCCTTTGCACTTTACTTCACTTGGACACATTTCCTGCAACTTTGGTCCCCATAAATAGCAAGTGCACATGTTTCACTATTGTTTTAAGAGATAAAATAGAAAATTTTGTTGGCATCCCATTTTTTCACTTCCTGGAGGTAAGGCTATAGTCTTATCTCTTTTTCAGATTTTCGGTGAAATATTCTTTTACAATTTACGTAACTTGGACACATTTCCTGCGACTTTGGTCCCCATAAATAGCAAGTGCACATGTTTTACTATTGTTTAAAGAGATAAAATAGAAAATTTTGGTGGCATCCCTTTTTCTCACTTCCTGGAGGTAAGGCTATAGTCTTATGACTTTTTCGGATTTTCGGTGAAATACACCTTTGCAATTTACTTCACTTGGAAAATTTCCTGCAACTTTGGTCCTAATACATAGCAAGTTGACATGTTTTACTATTGTTTTAAAAGATAAAATAGAAAATTTTGGTGGCATCCCATTTTTTCACTTCCTGGAGGTAAGGCTATAGTCTTATGTCTTTTTCGGATTTTCGGTGAAATACGCCTTTGCACTTTACTTCACTTGGACACATTTCCTGCAACTTTGGTCCCCATAAATAGCAAGTGCAAATGTTTGACTATTGTTTTAAAAGATAAAATAGAAAATTTTGGTGGCATCCCATTTTTTCACTTCCTGGAGGTAAGGCTATAGTCTTATCTCTTTTTCGGATTTTCAGTGAAATACGCTTTTGCAATTTACTTCACTTGGAAACATTTCCTGCGACTTTGGTCCCCATGAATAGCAAGTGCACATGTTTTACTATTGTTTTAAAAGATAAAATTGAAAATTTTGGTTGCATCCCATTTTTTCACTTCCTGGAGGTAAGGCTATAGTCTTATGTCTTTTTCGGATTTTCGGTGAAATACGCCTTTGCACTTTACTTCACTTGGACACACTTCCTGCGACTTTGGTCCCCATAAATAGCAAGTGCACATATTTTACTATTGTTTCAAGAGATAAAATAGAAAATATTGGTGGCATCCCATTTTTTCACTTCCTGGAGGTAAGGCTATAGTCTTATCTCTTTTTCGGATTTTCGGTGAAATATGCTTTTACAATTTACTTCACTTGGACACATTTCCTGCAACTTTGGGCCCCAAAAATAGCAAGTGCACATGTTTTACTATTGTTTAAAGAGATAAAATAGAAAATTTTGGTGGCATCCCATTTTTTCACTTCCTGGAGGTAAGGCTATAGTCTTATGTCTTTTTGGATTTTTCGGTGAAATACGCCTTTGCACTTTACTTCACTTGGACACACTTCCTGCGACTTTGGTCCCCATAAATAGCAAGTGCACATATTGTACTATTGTTTCAAGAGATAAAATAGAAAATTTTGGTGGCATCCCATTTTTTCACTTCCTGGAGGTAAGGCTATAGTCTTATGTCTTTTTTGGATTTTCGGTTCAATACGCCTTTGCAATTAACTTCACTTGGACACATTTCCTGCGACTTTGGGCCACAAAAATAGCAAGTGAACATGTTTTACTATTGTTTCAAGAGATAAAATAGAAAATTTTGGTGGAATCCCATTTTTCACTTCCTGAGGTAAGGCTATAGTCTTATGTCTTTTTGGATTTTCGGTGAAATACGCCTTTGCACTTTACTTCACTTGGACACATTTCCTGCGACTTTGGTCCACATAAATAGCAAGTGCACATGTTTAACTATTGTTTCAAGAGATAAAATAGAAAATTTTGGTGGAATCCCATTTTTTCACTTCCTGGAGGTAAGGCTATAGTCTTATGTCTTTTTTGGATTTTCGGTTCAATACGCCTTTGCACTTTACTTCACTTGGACACATTTCCTGCGACTTTGGGCCCCAAAAATAGCAAGTGCACATATTTTACTATTGTTTTAAGAGATAAAATAGAAAATTTTGGTGGAATCCCATTTTTTCCTTCCTGGAGGTAAGGCTTATCTCTTTTTGGATTTTTGGATTTTCGGTGAAGTATGCTTTTGCACTTTACTTCACTTGGACACATTTCCTGCAACTTTGGTCCCCATAAATAGCAAGTGCACATGTTTGACTATTGTTTCAATAGATAAAATAGAAAATTTTGGTGGCATCCCATTTTTTCACTTCCTGGAGGTAAGGCTATAGTCTTATGTCTTTTTCGGATTTTCGGTGAAATACGCCTTTGCACTTTACTTCACTTGGACACACTTCCTGCGACTTTGGTCCCCATAAATAGCAAGTGCACATATTTTACTATTGTTTCAAGAGATAAAATAGAAAATTTTGGTGGAATCCCATTTTTTCACTTCCTGGAAGTAAGGCTATAGTCTTATGTCTTTTTCGGATTTTCGGTGAAATACGCCTTTGCACTTTACTTCACTTGGACACATTTCCTGCGACTTTGGTACCCATAAATAGCAAGTACACATGTTTGACTATTGTTTTAAAAGATAAAATAGAAAATTTTGGTGGAATCCCATTTTTTCACTTCCTGGAGGTAAGGCTTATCTCTTTTTTGGATTTTTTGGATTTTCGGTGAAATACGCCTTTGCAATTAACTTCACTTGGACACATTTCCTGCGACTTTGGGCCCCAAAAATATCAAGTGAACATGTTTTACTATTGTTTCAAGAGATAAAATAGAAAATTTTGGTGGAATCCCATTTTTTCACTTCCTGGAGTGTGACGGAGAACTGATTTATATTTTATTCTCCGCCCCAAATATCAGCGTCGGCCGCGGGATGGGGAAATTTAAACCGTGAGGCGTATATTAGGGGGGGAAAAGGAACAGGGGAAAAAAACATCAAACTTTGTGTATGTATGTTCATTTATTTTTGGTTTAAAAGTGCTGTTTGTTCGTTCAGGGTGGATATCGGTGTTTGTTGTCTGGGGAAAAAATGTACTTTTCAAATGTAACCGTTTTAAATAGCGAACTACATATTCATTTAGCGGGTGCACGTTATCTGTTTTGTTAGTTAGCTATGTTCACATTTCACGTTCATCATTCATCACTCGAACTTTCCATAATTCATAAATCCCGGTTTACTCACTTGTGCGTCTGTGTCTGTTTCACTGGGGTGTCAAAGGAGCGCACGGGGAAAACATGGTGGTTTTAAGGATTATGGGTAGCGTAGTTCATTTTGGTTTGGAAGGTAGGGGAATTGTTTCAATGTTTTGTGTTATGTTATTGTATTGGTGATGTGGGAAAATGTATTTGTTTAATGTATTGTTTGTATATACTTTTGTTGTTTGATCATGAAAAGAATGGATAGATTATTGTTCCTTTGTAAGTTAATTGATTTTATTTTTGGAATGGTATGGTCGGGAGGGGTAGCTTTATTTAAGGCCCTCCTGCTCTTTATTAAAGAGAAGGCTGTGGGTGAGGCAGGACCGGGAAAGCCAAAAAGGAAATAATTGGGAACTGATTGCCCCAAATGTTTTTTGTAAATATTTACTAATAATTAGCACTTTATTTTGTGTACAGTTTTTTTTTTTTGATTAATCACTATAATAAAACCCACATTCACCCTATTTTTCTGTGTTGGCCTCTTGTTGACCGCTCGCCATCCTCACATGGAGGTAAGGCTATAGTCTTATGTCTTTTTTGGATTTTCGGTGAAATACGTCTTTGCACTTTACTTCACTTGGACACATTTCCTGCGACTTTTGTCCCCATAAATAGCAAGTGCACATATTTTACTATTGTTTCAAGAGATAAAATAGAAAATTCTGGTGGAATCCCATTTTTCACTTCCTGGAGGTAAGGCTATAGTCTTATGTCTTTTTTCGGATTTTCGGTGAAATACGCCTTTGCACTTTACTTCACTTGGACACATTTCCTGCGACTTTGGTCCCCATAAATAGCAAGTGCACATATTGTACTATTGTTTCAAGAGATAAAATAGAAAATTTTGGTGGAATCCCATTTTTTCACTTCCTGGAGGTAAGGCTTATCTCTTTTTTGGATTTTTTGGATTTTCGGTGAAATACGCCTTTGCAATTAACTTCACTTGGACACATTTCCTGCGACTTTGGGCCCCAAAAATATCAAGTGAACATGTTTTACTATTGTTTCAAGAGATAAAATAGAAAATTTTGGTGGAATCCCATTTTTTCACTTCCTGGAGTGTGACGGAGAACTGATTTATATTTTATTCTCCGCCCCAAATATCAGCGTCGGCCGCGGGATGGGGAAATTTAAACCGTGAGGCGTATATTAGGGGGGGAAAAGGAACAGGGGAAAAAAACATCAAACTTTGTGTATGTATGTTCATTTATTTTTTGGTTTAAAAGTGCTGTTTGTTCGTTCAGGGTGGATATCGGTGTTTGTTGTCTGGGGGAAAAAATGTACTTTTCAAATGTAACCGTTTTAAATAGCGAACTACATATTCATTTAGCGGGTGCACACGTTATCTGTTTTGTTAGTTAGCTATGTTCACATTTCACGTTCATCATTCATCACTCGAACTTTCCGTAATTCATAAATCCCGGTTTACTCACTTGTGCGTCTGTGTCTGTTTCACGGGGTGTCAAAGGAGCGCACGGGGGAAAACATGGTGGTTTTAAGGATTATGGGTAGCGTAGTTCATTTTGGTTTGGAAGGTAGGGGGAATTGTTTCAATGTTTTGTGTTATGTTATTGTATTGGTGATGTGGGAAAATGTATTTGTTTAATGTATTGTTTGTATATACTTTTGTTGTTTGATCATGAAAAGAATGGATAGATTATTGTTCCTTTGTAAGTTAATTGATTTTATTTTTGGAATGGTATGGTCGGGAGGGGGTAGCTTTATTTAAGGCCCTCCTGCTCTTTATTAAAGAGAAGGCTGTGGGTGAGGCAGGACCCGGGAAAGCCAAAAAAGGAAATAATTGGGAACTGATTGCCCCAAATGTTTTTTGTAAATATTTACTAATAATTAGCACTTTATTTTGTGTACAGTTTTTTTTTTGATTAATCACTATAATAAAACCCACATTCACCCTATTTTTCTGTGTTGGCCTCTTGTTGACCGCTCGCCATCCTCACATGTGGTGTCAGAAGTGGGATGAGCCAGCAGGGGGCAGTGCGGCACGGAATTATTTTTAAACGGGTTGAATAGAGTGGTGGATTATGTGGTTAAGATCACAGACTGGAAGAGAGATGGAGGACGAAGGAGCAGCAGCATTTCCCACCTCATCAGAAGAGCTTGCGGTCACATCTAAAGACAAAGATGTCCAGGAGCTGGCGAGGATGATGCAGTCCTTCATACAGCACCAGCAGGCACGTGATGAGCAGAGGGACAAGGAGACTGAGCTCAGGAGAGGAGATGGGATACCCTCCGCCACCAGTTCCAGCAACTTCAGCAGCAGGTAGGCTGGCAAGTCCGGTCTGAAGTGGGGGTGGAAGAAGAGGAGTGGCCACACCAGGGAGGTAGGCACTCACCATCACCCCGTGAATCCCCAAGCCAGCCATCAGTGATGTTCAAGGAACCTAAGCTGCAGAAATTGGAGGATGGGGATGACATTGAACATTTTCTAGTCACCTTTGAACGCATTGCGAGGGCGTACAGGTGGCCAAGGGTGGATTGGGCAATACGGCTTATCCCCTTGCTGACTGGGAAAGCTCGTAGCGCCTATGTGGCCATGGACTATAATGACACTTTGGACTATGACAATGTGAAAGCTGCCATACTGGCAAAATATGAAATTAACTCAGAAACATACAGACAGCAGTTCAGATCAACTGACGTTCGACCAGGGAGACGCCAAAAGAGGTCTACGTCCGTCTGAAGCTGCAGTATGAGAAGTGGATCCAGCCCGACAAACACTCCAAGGAGGAAATCGGAGAGCTGATCATCTTGGAGCAGTACCTGCGGATGCTTAATCCAGAGCTGCAAGTATGGATCCGGCAGAACAACCCAGGAAGCGCTTTGGAAGCATCGCAGCTGGCGGAGGCTTTTGTGGCGGCAAGGAGGGGCCCAAAGAAGTATACCTTTGCCTGGAAGAGTGCCAGTGGGGTAAGTCAGGGGGAAAGGGGGAGTGGTCTAAGCCTGGTAGTTTCACTAGAAACTCTTCACCCTCACATAGGCCTAGCACTAAGCCTCCACTTAAAGAATACCCGCTAGCACATAAGCCTAGCTCCAAACTTAGAGATGTGACACCATTGCATAGCGCTAGCTTTAAGGTAGTCCAGTGCTATCACTGTGGAGAGGAAGGCCACATTAAGTCCTCATGTCCAGCCAGGAGGGATAACTCTGTAAATATGTGCTATGTTCCCAGACCAGAATCAGAGGGAGAGGGAATTGGTGCAGAGCTATTGGTTCCTGTGGTGGTTAATGGCCAGTGCATGCAGGCTTTAGTGGACACAGGAAGCTCGCAGACCCTCGTAAGGCAGGACAAAGTTCAGCAGGATTGGTGGAATAGGGGCTCTGATGTTACCATTCGCTGTATTCATGGTGATGAGAAAGCGTACCCTACCGCAGAACATCTATGTGGTTGTGCAGGGGCAGTCTTACTTCCTCAGGGTAGGAGTTGTTAAGGGTCTGCCATACAGTGTGGTGTTGGGTCAGGACCTTCCAGTGTTGGCAGAGTTGGTGAACCCAGTGAGGCCTAGCTCAGCAGGGTTAAGTAATCTAGCCATTACTAGGTCCAAGGCGAGATGCAGTAGCCCAGACCCTGACTTGTTTGATGAGTTGCCTTTTTCACCTAGCCTAGATCCTCCTAAGTCTAGGAAGCAGAAAAAGCAGGAGAAGTTCAGGGGCACCATGAGGCAGAGTAATGAGGCAGACCTTCCAAAACCATCTCTACCTGATGTATTTGAAACCCCTATGAATATTGCGCAGCTCAGAGAGAAGATCCATCACTAAATTCATTGTTTGAGAAGGTGTCTTCTAGCAAAGCTAGTGAGGATTTGTTGAGAGGGGAGAGTTTTGTGCTTAGAGGGGAAGTGCTCTATCACAGACAGGGGGAGGCGGAGCGCCTAGTGTTACCTAAATCCTTGAGGCAGACAGTTCTTGAGGTAGGCCACTCAGTTCCATGGGCAGGGCATTTAGCAGCTCAGAAAACATACGCGCGCATAGCTGCTAGATTTTACTGGCCAAGTATGTATACTGACGTCACAACATACTGTAGGAGCTGTCCAGACTGTCAGGTGACATCAGACAGAGGCCCTTCTCCTGCACCTTTACAGCCATTGCCGCTTATTGACATACCCTTTGAAAGGATAGCCATGGACATTGTGGGTCCTTTAGAGAGGAGTAAGATGGGCAATAAATACATCTTGGTTGTCTGTGATTATGCAACCCGCTACCCAGAGGCATTCCCCCTCAAACAAGTAAAAGCAAAATACATAGCTATGTCACTCATTCAGCTTTTCTCCAGGGTAGGCATACCTAGGGAGATTATCACTGACCAGGGCACTAATTTCCTATCCAACCATCTCAAACAGGTCTATAGGTTTCTAGGGATTAAGGCTATTAAGACCACTCCTTACCACCCCCAAACTGACGGGCTGGTTGAACGTTTTAACCGCACCCTGAAGACCATGCTGCGGAAGTTCGTCAACGAGATGGGGACGGATTGGGACACGTGGCTGCCTTACCTTCTTTTTGCTTATAGGGAGGTTCCCCAAGCATCAACGGGGTTCTCACCCTTTGAGCTTTTGTATGGACACCAAGTCAGGGGGCCCCTGGACGTCCTAAAGGAGTCCTGGGAAGGAGGGAAGCCAGAGAGCCAGAGTGTGCTGACGTACATCCTCCAGATGAGGGAAAAGCTGGAGAAGATGACAACGCTAGCCAGAGCCAGCATGGAGGAGGCTAAGGTCAAGCAGAAAGCCTGGTATGACAAAAAGGCCAGGTCCCGCACATTCACCCCAGGCCAAGAGGTTCTGCTGCTACTTCCAAGCAGTGAGAACAAGCTACTGGCTAAGTGGCAGGGCCCATACAAAGTACACCAGAAGATGGGTCCAGTCACCTACAAAATTGCAATGCCTGACCGCCAGAAGCCTTTCCAGACGTACCACGTCAACCTGCTGAAAGAGTGGAGGCCGCGTCCAGAAGCAGTCGCCCAGCAGCTGTTCGTAAGAGCCATTAAGGAGGAGGAGGAAACGGCGGAACAGTATTTCCCAACAAGCAGTGGAGCACCACCAGTAGACCTCTCTCACCTGTCCACTCACCAGCAGAGGGAGCTAAGGGCAAGGTTGGTCCCGGGAATCATCCAGGAGAGGCCTGGATATACAACCCTGGTGCAACACAGGATCCAGCTCACCGAGAACACCCCAGCACGGCAGAAGTGGTACCGGATCCCGGAGAGGTTACTGCCAGACCTCAGAAGGAGGTGGAACTGATGTGCTCACTGGGAGTCATCGAGCCCTCCTCCAGCGAGTGGTGCAGCCCAGTGGTGTTAGTGCCGAAGAAGGATGGGAGCATTCGCTTCTGCATTGACTTTCGGCACATCAACGCCATCTCCAAATTTGATCCATACCCCATGCCACGCATTGATGAGCTCACTGAAAGACTTGGGAAGGCCAGGTATATCAGCACCCTTGACCTGAGCAAAGGGTATTGGCAGGTTCCCCTCGCACCAGAGTCCAAGGAATACACCGCTTTTCGCACTCCTTGTGGCCTATACCACTTTAATGTGATGCCTTTTGGTCTACATGGAGCGCCAGCGACCTTCCAAAGGCTCATGGACCAAGTGCTGAGGGGGATGGAGTCGTTCACTGCAGCATACCTCGATGACATTGTCATCTTCAGCAGGTCATGGGGGGAGCATCTTGGCCATGTGCAGCAGGTGGGAGCCCGGCTCAAGGAGGCTGGCCTGACCGTAAACCCCCGGAAGTGTAACTTAGGCCACCAGGAAATTGAATACCTGGGGTATGTGCTGGGTAATGGACTGATCCGGCCACAAGTGGGGAAGGTGGACGCCATCCGTGCCTGCCCTACTCCAACGACAAAGCGGCAGGTGAGGTCCTTCCTTGGCTTAGTGGGCTGGTATAGACGGTTCGTCCCTGACTTTGCAGATAGGGCGGCGCCACTAACTGAACTGACTAAAAAGTCTGGGGGCAATAAGGTGAAATGGTCGCCAGAATGTGAGAGGGCCTTTCAAGACCTGAAAGATTCTTTGTGCAGGGAGCCATTGTTGCAGAGCCCAGATTTCGACCAACTGTTCACGGTCCAGACTGATGCCTCAGGTGTTGGTCTTGGAGCCGTGCTCTTACAGGGGGGAACCAGGAGCCTATCAGCCGGTTGCCTACATCAGTAGGAAGCTCTTTCCAAGGGAGACCAGGTACTCCACTATTGAGAAGGAGTGCTTGGCGATAAAGTGGGCCTTGGACTCCCTAAAGTACTATTTGCTTGGCAGAGAGTTTGTCCTGGAGACGGACCACAGGGCACTACAATGGCTGGACAAAATGCGGAGACAAATGCTCGCATTACGAGGTGGTACCTTTCCATCCAGCCATATCGATTCACGATCCGGTACCGGACTGGTGCGGATAACACGACAGCAGACTTTCTTTCTCGCCTCCCCGAGTGCGAGCAACCAGAGGGGGTGGGAAATGTGACGGAGAACTGATTTATATTTTATTCTCCGCCCCAAATATCAGCGTCGGCCGCGGGATGGGGAAATTTAAACCGTGAGGCGTATATTAGGGGGGGAAAAGGAACAGGGGAAAAAAACATCAAACTTTGTGTATGTATGTTCATTTATTTTTGGTTTAAAAGTGCTGTTTGTTCGTTCAGGGTGGATATCGGTGTTTGTTGTCTGGGGGGAAAAAATGTACTTTTCAAATGTAACCGTTTTAAATAGCGAACTACATATTCATTTAGCGGGTGCACACGTTATCTGTTTTGTTAGTTAGCTATGTTCACATTTCACGTTCATCATTCATCACTCGAACTTTCCGTAATTCATAAATCCCGGTTTACTCACTTGTGCGTCTGTGTCTGTTTCACGGGGTGTCAAAGGAGCGCACGGGGGAAAACATGGTGGTTTTAAGGATTATGGGTAGCGTAGTTCATTTTGGTTTGGAAGGTAGGGGGAATTGTTTCAATGTTTTGTGTTATGTTATTGTATTGGTGATGTGGGAAAATGTATTTGTTTAATGTATTGTTTGTATATACTTTTGTTGTTTGATCATGAAAAGAATGGATAGATTATTGTTCCTTTGTAAGTTAATTGATTTTATTTTTGGAATGGTATGGTCGGGAGGGGGTAGCTTTATTTAAGGCCCTCCTGCTCTTTATTAAAGAGAAGGCTGTGGGTGAGGCAGGACCCGGGAAAGCCAAAAAGGAAATAATTGGGAACTGATTGCCCCAAATGTTTTTTGTAAATATTTACTAATAATTAGCACTTTATTTTGTGTACAGTTTTTTTTTGATTAATCACTATAATAAAACCCACATTCACCCTATTTTTCTGTGTTGGCCTCTTGTTGACCGCTCGTCATCCTCACATGGAGGTAAGGCTATAGTCTTATGTCTTTTTTGGATTTTCGGTGAAATACGTCTTTGCACTTTACTTCACTTGGACACATTTCCTGCGACTTTTGTCCCCATAAATAGCAAGTGCACATATTTTACTATTGTTTCAAGAGATAAAATAGAAAATTCTGGTGGAATCCCATTTTTTCACTTCCTGGAGGTAAGGCTATAGTCTTATGTCTTTTTCGGATTTTCGGTGAAATACGCCTTTGCACTTTACTTCACTTGGACACATTTCCTGCGACTTTGGTCCCCATAAATAGCAAGTGCACATATTTTACTATTGTTTCAAGAGATAAAATAGAAAATTTTGGTGGAATCCCATTTTTTCACTTCCTGGAGGTAAGGCTATAGTCTTATGTCTTTTTTGGATTTTCGGTGAAATACGCCTTTGCAATTAACTTCACTTGGACACATTTCCTGTGACTTTGGGCCCCAAAAATAGCAAGTGAACATGTTTTACTATTGTTTCAAGAGATAAAATAGAACATTTTGGTGGAATCCCATTTTTCACTTCCTGGAGGTAAGGCTATAGTCTTATGTCTTTTTGGATTTTCGGTGAAATACGCCTTTGCACTTTACTTCACTTGGACACACTTCCTGCGACTTTGGTCCCCATAAATAGCAAGTGCACATATTTTACTATTGTTTCAAGAGATAAAATAGAAAATTTTGGTGGCATCCCATTTTTTCACTTCCTGGAGGTAAGGCTATAGTCTTATGTCTTTTTTTGATTTTCGGTGAAATACGCCTTTGCAATTAACTTCACTTGGACACACTTCCTGCGACTTGGTCCCCATAAATAGCAAGTGCACATATTTTACTATTGTTTCAAGAGATAAAATAGAAAATTTTGGTGGCATCCCATTTTTTCACTTCCTGGAGGTAACGCTATAGTCTTATGTCTTTTTCGGATTTTCGGTGAAATACGCCTTTGCACTTTACTTCACTTGGACACATTTCCTGCGACTTTGGTCCCCATAAATAGCAAGTGCACATGTTTGACTATTGTTTTAAAAGATAAAATAGAAAATTTTGGTGGCATCCCATTTTTCACTTCCTGGAGGTAAGGCTATAGTCTTATGTCTTTTTCGGATTTTCGGTGAAATACGCCTTTGCACTTTACTTCACTTGGACACATTTCCTGCGACTTTGGGCCCCAAAAATAGCAAGTGCACATATTTTAGTATTGTTTTAAGAGATAAAATAGAAAATTTTGGTGGAATCCCATTTTTTCACTTCCTGGAGGTAAGGCTTATCTCTTTTTTGGATTTTTTGGATTTTCGGTGAAGTATGCTTTTGCACTTTACTTCACTTGGACACATTTCCTGCGACTTTGGTCCCCATAAATAGCAAGTGCACATATTTTACTATTGTTTCAATAGATAAAATAGAAAATTTTGGTGGCATCCCATTTTTTCACTTCCTGGAGGTAAGGCTATAGTCTTATGTCTCTTTCGGATTTTCGGTGAAATACGCCTTTGCAATTAACTTCACTTGGACACATTTCCTGCGACTTTGGGCCCCAAAAATAGCAAGTGCACATATTTTACTATTGTTTCAAGAGATAAAATAGAAAATTTTGGTGGAATCCCATTTTTCACTTCCTGGAGGTAAGGCTATAGTCTTATGTCTTTTCGGATTTTCGGTGAAATACGCCTTTGCACTTTACTTCACTTGGACACATTTCCTGCGACTTTGGTCCCCATAAATAGCAAGTGCACATATTTTACTATTGTTTCAAGAGATAAAATAGAAAATTTTGGTGGAATCCCATTTTTCACTTCCTGGAGGTAAGGCTTATCTCTTTTTGGATTTTTGGATTTTCGGTGAAGTATGCTTTTGCACTTTACTTCACTTGGACACACTTCCTACGACTTTGGTCCCCATAAATAGCAAGTGCACATATTTTACTATTGTTTCAAGAGATAAAATAGAAAATTTTGGTGGAATCCCATTTTTTCACTTCCTGGAAGTAATGCTATAGTCTTATGTCTTTTTCGGATTTTCGGTGAAATACGCCTTTGCACTTTACTTCACTTGGACACATTTCCTGCGACTTTGGTACCCATAAATAGCAAGTGCACATGTTTGACTATTGTTTTAAAAGATAAAATAGAAAATTTTGGTGGCATCCCATTTTTCACTTCCTGGAGGTAAGGCTATAGTCTTATGTCTTTTTTTATTTTCGGTGAAATACGCCTTTGCAATTAACTTCACTTGGACACATTTCCTGCAACTTTGGGCCCCATAAATAGCAAGTGCACATATTTTACTATTGTTTCAAGATAAAATAGAAAATTTTGGTGGCATCCCATTTTTCACTTCCTGGAGGTAAGGCTATAGTCTTATGTCTTTTTGGATTTTCGGTGAAATACACCTTTGCAATTAACTTCACTTGGACACATTTTCTGCGACTTTGGGCCCCAAAATAGCAAGTGAACATGTTTTACTATTGTTTCAAGAGATAAAATAGAAAATTTTGGTGGAATCCCATTTTTTCACTTCCTGGAGGTAAGGCTATAGTCTTATGTCTTTTTCAGATTTTCGGTGAAATACGCCTTTGCACTTTACTTCACTTGGACACACTTCCTGCGACTGTGGTCCCCATAAATAGCAAGTGCACATATTTTACTATTGTTTCAAGAGATAAAATAGAAAATTTTGGTGGCATCCCATTTTTCACTTCCTTGAGGTAAGGCTATAGTCTTATGTCTTTTTGGATTTTCGGTGAAATACGCCTTTGCAATTAACTTCACTTGGACACATTTCCTGCGACTTTGGGCCCCAAAAATATCAAGTGAACATGTTTTACTATTGTTTCAAGAGATAAAATAGAAAATTTTGGTGGCATCCCATTTTTTCACTTCCTGGAGGTAACGCTATAGTCTTATGTCTTTTTGGATTTTCGGTGAAATAGGCCTTTGCACTTTACTTCACTTGGACACATTTCCTGCGACTTTGGTCCCCATAAATAGCAAGTGCACATGTTTTACTATTGTTTCAAGAGATAAAATAGAAAATTTTGGTGGAATCCCATTTTTCACTTCCTGGAGGTAAGGCTATAGTCTTATGTCTTTTTGGATTTTCGCTGAAATATGCCTTTGCAATTAACTTCACTTGGACACATTTCCTGCGACTTTGGGCCCCAAAATAGCAAGTGAACATGTTTTACTATTGTTTCAAGAGATAAAATAGAACATTTTGGTGGAATCCCATTTTTTCACTTCCTGGAGGTAAGGCTATAGTCTTATGTCTTTTTCGGATTTTCGGTGAAGTATGCTTTTGCACTTTACTTCACTTGGACACATGTCCTGCGACTTTGGTCCCCATAAATAGCAAGTGCATATTTTACTATTGTTTCAATAGATAAAATAGAAAATTTTGTGGCATCCCATTTTTCACTTCCTGGAGGTAAGGCTATAGTCTTATGTCTCTTTCGGATTTTCGGTGAAATACGCCTTTGCAATTAACTTCACTTGGACACATTTCCTGCGACTTTGGGCCCCAAAAATAGCAAGTGCACATATTTTACTATTGTTTCAAGAGATAAAATAGAAAATTTTGGTGGAATCCCATTTTTCACTTCCTGGAGGTAAGGCTATAGTCTTATGTCTTTTCGGATTTTCGGTGAAATACGCCTTTGCACTTTACTTCACTTGGACACATTTCCTGCGACTTTGGTCCCCATAAATAGCAAGTGCACATATTTTACTATTGTTTCAAGAGATAAAATAGAAAATTTTGGTGGAATCCCATTTTTTCACTTCCTGGAGGTAAGGCTTATCTCTTTTTGGATTTTTTGGATTTTCGGTGAAGTATGCTTTTGCACTTTACTTCACTTGGACACACTTCCTACGACTTTGGTCCCCATAAATAGCAAGTGCACATATTTTACTATTGTTTCAAGAGATAAAATAGAAAATTTTGGTGGAATTCCATTTTTTCACTTCCTGGAAGTAAGGCTATAGTCTTATGTCTTTTTCGGATTTTCGGTGAAATACGCCTTTGCACTTTACTTCACTTGGACACATTTCCTGCGACTTTGGTACCCATAAATAGCAAGTGCACATGTTTGACTATTGTTTTAAAAGATAAAATAGAAAATTTTGGTGGCATCCCATTTTTTCACTTCCTGGAGGTAAGGCTATAGTCTTATGTCTTTTTTGGATTTTCGGTGAAATACGCCTTTGCAATTAACTTCACTTGGACACATTTCCTGCAACTTTGGGCCCCATAAATAGCAAGTGCACATATTTTACTATTGTTTCAAGAGATAAAATAGAAAATTTTGGTGGCATCCCATTTTTTCACTTCCTGGAGGTAAGGCTATAGTCTTATGTCTTTTTTGGATTTTCGGTGAAATACACCTTTGCAATTAACTTCACTTGGACACATTTTCTGCGACTTTGGGCCCCAAAAATAGCAAGTGAACATGTTTTACTATTGTTTCAAGAGATAAAATAGAAAATTTTGGTGGAATCCCATTTTTTCACTTCCTGGAGGTAAGGCTATAGTCTTATGTCTTTTTTGGATTTTCGGTGAAATACGCCTTTGCACTTTACTTCACTTGGACACATTTCCTGCGACTTTGGTCCCCATAAATAGCAAGTGCACATATTTTACTATTGTTTCAAGAGATAAAATAGAAAATTTTGGTGGAATCCCATTTTTTCACTTCCTGGAGGTAAGGCTTATCTCTTTTTTGGATTTTTTGGATTTTCGGTGAAGTATGCTTTTGCACTTTACTTCACTTGGACACACTTCCTGCGACTTTGGTCCCCATAAATAGCAAGTGCACATATTTTACTATTGTTTCAAGAGATAAAATAGAAAATTTTGGTGGAATCCCATTTTTTCACTTCCTGGAAGTAATGCTATAGTCTTATGTCTTTTTCGGATTTTCGGTGAAATACGCCTTTGCACTTTACTTCACTTGGACACATTTCCTGCGACTTTGGTACCCATAAATAGCAAGTGCACATGTTTGACTATTGTTTTAAAAGATAAAATAGAAAATTTTGGTGGCATCCCATTTTTCACTTCCTGGAGGTAAGGCTATAGTCTTATGTCTTTTTGGATTTTCGGTGAAATACGCCTTTGCACTTTACTTCACTTGGACACACTTCCTGCGACTGTGGTCCCCATAAATAGCAAGTGCACATATTTTACTATTGTTTCAAGAGATAAAATAGAAAATTTTGGTGGCATCCCATTTTTTCACTTCCTTGAGGTAAGGCTATAGTCTTATGTCTTTTTTGGATTTTCGGTGAAATACGCCTTTGCAATTAACTTCACTTGGACACATTTCCTGCGACTTTGGGCCCCAAAAATATCAAGTGAACATGTTTTACTATTGTTTCAAGAGATAAAATAGAAAATTTTGGTGGCATCCCATTTTTTCACTTCCTGGAGGTAACGCTATAGTCTTATGTCTTTTTTGGATTTTCGGTGAAATAGGCCTTTGCACTTTACTTCACTTGGACACATTTCCTGCGACTTTGGTCCACATAAATAGCAAGTGCACATGTTTTACTATTGTTTCAAGAGATAAAATAGAAAATTTTGGTGGAATCCCATTTTTTCACTTCCTGGAGGTAAGGCTATAGTCTTATGTCTTTTTTGGATTTTCGCTGAAATATGCCTTTGCAATTAACTTCACTTGGACACATTTCCTGCGACTTTGGGCCCCAAAAATAGCAAGTGAACATGTTTTACTATTGTTTCAAGAGATAAAATAGAACATTTTGGTGGAATCCCATTTTTTCACTTCCTGGAGGTAAGGCTATAGTCTTATGTCTTTTTTGGATTTTCGGTGAAGTATGCTTTTGCACTTTACTTCACTTGGACACATTTCCTGCGACTTTGGTCCCCATAAATAGCAAGTGCACATATTTTACTATTGTTTCAATAGATAAAATAGAAAATTTTGGTGGCATCCCATTTTTTCACTTCCTGGAGGTAAGGCTATAGTCTTATGTCTCTTTCGGATTTTCGGTGAAATACGCCTTTGCAATTAACTTCACTTGGACACATTTCCTGCGACTTTGGGCCCCAAAAATAGCAAGTGCACATATTTTACTATTGTTTCAAGAGATAAAATAGAAAATTTTGGTGGAATCCCATTTTTTCACTTCCTGGAGGTAAGGCTATAGTCTTATGTCTTTTTCGGATTTTCGGTGAAATACGCCTTTGCACTTTACTTCACTTGGACACATTTCCTGCGACTTTGGTCCCCATAAATAGCAAGTGCACATATTTTACTATTGTTTCAAGAGATAAAATAGAAAATTTTGGTGGAATCCCATTTTTCACTTCCTGGAGGTAAGGCTTATCTCTTTTTTTGGATTTTTGGATTTTCGGTGAAGTATGCTTTTGCACTTTACTTCACTTGGACACATTTCCTACGACTTTGGTCCCCATAAATAGCAAGTGCACATATTTTACTATTGTTTCAAGAGATAAAATAGAAAATTTTGGTGGAATTCCATTTTTTCACTTCCTGGAAGTAAGGCTATAGTCTTATGTCTTTTTCGGATTTTCGGTGAAATACGCCTTTGCACTTTACTTCACTTGGACACATTTCCTGCGACTTTGGTACCCATAAATAGCAAGTGCACATGTTTGACTATTGTTTTAAAAGATAAAATAGAAAATTTTGGTGGCATCCCATTTTTCACTTCCTGGAGGTAAGGCTATAGTCTTATGTCTTTTTTGGATTTTCGGTGAAATACGCCTTTGCAATTAACTTCACTTGGACACATTTCCTGCAACTTTGGGCCCCATAAATAGCAAGTGCACATATTTTACTATTGTTTCAAGAGATAAAATAGAAAATTTTGGTGGCATCCCATTTTTTCACTTCCTGGAGGTAAGGCTATAGTCTTATGTCTTTTTTGGATTTTCGGTGAAATACACCTTTGCAATTAACTTCACTTGGACACATTTTCTGCGACTTTGGGCCCCAAAAATAGCAAGTGAACATGTTTTACTATTGTTTCAAGAGATAAAATAGAAAATTTTGGTGGAATCCCATTTTTTCACTTCCTGGAGGTAAGGCTATAGTCTTATGTCTTTTTGGATTTTCGGTGAAATAGGCCTTTGCACTTTACTTCACTTGGACACATTTCCTGCGACTTTGGTCCACATAAATAGCAAGTGCACATGTTTTACTATTGTTTCAAGAGATAAAATAGAAAATTTTGGTGGAATCCCATTTTTCACTTCCTGGAGGTAAGGCTATAGTCTTATGTCTTTTTTGGATTTTCGCTGAAATATGCCTTTGCAATTAACTTCACTTGGACACATTTCCTGCGACTTTGGGCCCCAAAAATAGCAAGTGAACATGTTTTACTATTGTTTCAAGAGATAAAATAGAACATTTTGGTGGAATCCCATTTTTTCACTTCCTGGAGGTAAGGCTATAGTCTTATGTCTTTTTTGGATTTTCGGTTCAATACGCCTTTGCACTTTACTTCACTTGGACACACTTCCTGCGACTTTGGTCCCCATAAATAGCAAGTGCACATATTTTACTATTGTTTCAAGAGATAAAATAGAAAATTTTGGTGGCATCCCATTTTTCACTTCCAGGAGGTAAGGCTATAGTCTTATGTCTTTTTTGGATTTTCGGTGAAATACGCCTTTGCAATTAACTTCACTTGGACACACTTCCTGCGACTTTGGTCCCCATAAATAGCAAGTGCACATATTTTACTATTGTTTCAAGAGATAAAATAGAAAATTTTGGTGGCATCCCATTTTTTCACTTCCTGGAGGTAACGGCTATAGTCTTATGTCTTTTCGGATTTTCGGTGAAATACGCTTTTGCACTTTACTTCACTTGGAGACATTTCCTGCGACTTTGGTCCCCATAAATAGCAAGTGCACATGTTTGACTATTGTTTTAAAAGATAAAATAGAAAATTTTGGTGGCATCCCATTTTTTCACTTCCTGGAGGTAAGGCTATAGTCTTATGTCTTTTTTGGATTTTCGGTGAAATACGCCTTTGCAATTAACTTCACTTGGACACATTTCCTGCGACTTTGGGCCCCAAAAATAGCAAGTGCACATATTTTGCTATTGTTTCAAGAGATAAAATAGAAAATTTTGGTGGAATCCCATTTTTTCACTTCTTGGAGGTAAGGCTATAGACTTATGTCGTTTTTGGATTTTCGGTGAAATACGCCTTTGCACTTTACTTCACTTGGAGACATTTCCTGCGACTTTGGTCCCCATAAATAGCAAGTGCACATGTTTGACTATTGTTTTAAAAGATAAAATAGAAAATTTTGGTGGCATCCCATTTTTTCACTTCCTGGAGGTAACGCTATAGTCTTATGTCTTTTTCGGATTTTCGGTGAAATACGCCTTTGCACTTTACTTCACTTGGAGACATTTCCTGCGACTTTGGTCCCCATAAATAGCAAGTGCACATGTTTGACTATTGTTTTAAAAGATAAAATAGAAAATTTTGGTGGCATCCCATTTTTTCACTTCCTGGAGGTAAGGCTATAGTCTTATGTCTTTTTTGGATTTTCGGTGAAATACGCCTTTGCAATTAACTTCACTTGGACACATTTCCTGCGACTTTGGTCCCCATAAATAGCAAGTGCACATGTTTTACTATTGTTTTAAGAGATAAAATAGAAAATTTTGGTGGCATCCCATTTTTTCACTTCCTGGAGGTAAGGCTATAGTCTTATGTCTTTTTCGGATTTTCGGTGAAGTATGCTTTTGCAATTAACTTCAGTTGGATACATTTCTTGCGACTTTGGTCCCCATAAATAGCAAGTGCACATGTTTTACTTTTGTTTTAAGACATAAAATAGAAAATTTTGGTGGCATCCCATTTTTTCACTTCCTGGAGGTAAGGCTATAGTCCTATGTCTTGTTTGGATTTTCGGTGAAATATGCTTTTGCAATTAACTTCACTTGGACACATTTCCTGCGACTTTGGTCCCCATAAATAGCAAGTGCACATATTTTCCTATTGTTTCAAGAGATAAAATAGAAAATTTTGGTGGCATCCCATTTTTTCACTTCACGGAGGTAAGGCTATAGTCTTATCTCTTTTTCGGATTTTCGGTGAAATACGCCTTTGCAAGTTACTTCACTTGGACACATTTCCTGCAACTTTGGGCCCCAAAAATAGCAAGTGCACATGTTTTACTATTGTTTCAAGAGATAAAATAGAAAATTTTAGTGGCATCCCATTTTTTCTATTCCTGGAGGTAAGGCTATCGTCTTATGTCTTTTTCGGATTTTCGGTGAAGTATGCTTTTGCACTTTATTTCACTTGGACACATTTCCTGCGACTTTGGTCCCCATAAATAGCAAGTGCACATATTTTACTATTGTTTCAAGAGATAAAATAGAAAATTTTGGTGGCATCCCATTTTTTCACTGCCTGGAGGTAAGGCAGTAAGGTCTTATGTCTTTTTCGGATTTTCAGTGAAATACGCTTTTGCAATTTACTTCACTTGGACACATTTCCTGCAACTTTGGTCCCCAAAAATAGCAAGTGCACATGTTTTACTATTGTTTCAAGAGATAAAATAGAAAATTTTGCAATTTACTTCACTTGGACACATTTCTAATTACTTTTTGGCTATCAATTAGTTTGTACACATGAGTTACGACTTTTTTAAGAGGAAAAATAAAAAAAATTTCAATGGCATCCCATTTTTGCACTTCTCGGAGGCAAGCCTACAGCCTTATGTGTTTTTTGGATTTTCTGTGAAATACATCGTTGCAATTTACTTAAGTTGGATACATTTCCAATGAGTTTTTGCCCATGAATTTAGAAGTGCACACATTTTAGGATTGTTTCCAGACAAAAAATAAAAATTATTAGAAATCCTTTTTTTTCACTTCATGGAGGTAAGACTATAGCCTGGTTTTTTTTTTTTTTTTCAGTGAAATACATTTTTGCACTTGACTTAAATTGGAAACATTTCCGATATTTTTTGTACATGTTTTAGGATTGCATTCAGACAAAACATAGAATATTTTGGTGGAATCCCAATTTTTCTCTTCACGGAGGTAAGACAATCGCTTTTCGTGTTTTCTGATGAAATGCACTTTTTGATTTTCGATGAAATACACCTTGCAGTTTACTTAAATTGGAAACATTCCTGATGTTAGTATTACATTAGTATCACTTATAATTTTTCTTATTTCTTTTATTTCACTGCAGAAAATGTGTGGTCTTATCTTACATACAAAATAAAATCATGTTGAACTGATGTACATGTTTAGAAATGCTCCTGTTGAGATTATACCTTCTTTATGCCTTTTTCTCCTGATGGCATATATGTATATATATTCTGCTGCAACAATTTCAACATTTTGAAACACATTTGATTAAATATAGTCATTTTTATTGGGGGTGCCCTTATGCTGAATTATGTGCTTTTTTTGTTGTAAATTTATTCTTGTTACCCTTTTTAAATTGAATGTTTTTGCTTTTTACATAAGTAACAAGCAAAGCTCCATTTGAGGAACTACTGCAAGTTTTTTTTCATATTTTTTTGCAAGTATTAAGCTTTTATTTCTTTGGGCAGAGAGATAAGATGTACTTTCACACTTAAACTGATAATCTAAGTGAAGACTACACTAATTCTTGAGCTAACTGGAGGCTGGGCTACATTACCTTCACTGTGTTCACCTCCCAGCAGGCTCACACTCCACATCTCCACTGTACATCTCCAAATAACTAATCCCCTTTGACTCAAGAGCCGGGCCGTGAGAGGCAATACTGCCTCACGGATAATGGAATTTTATCTCCCGCCAATATTTTAGGGGTTGGACAGCTACAATCTCCTCACTTAGAAAGCACATGGATATCATTCCATCTTAAAGGCTTGGATCAGATCCCCCCCTCCCCCCCCCCACCCCTCCCTCCTTCAGTCAGTGTCAAAATAGAACGCTCCATTGTGGGACATAAAGTGTGTGTCACTCACACTGCAATAATGTTCCTGTGTCTGTCTGTTCCTCTAATCTTTCCATGATCATTTTATGAAGGATCGCTGCTTATCGGGCTACATTATTCATACACTCTTTATTTATGATCTTATTGAGAAAGGTATTATTGGGAGTTTTCAAGACGCAGCCCTCCCGCCCCCACCACCATTTCTGTCACAAACCATTGCTGTGGATGCTGCATAAACTGTATCAGTTATAGCACAATGTTGAACGAGGAAAAAAAAACTGGGTGGTAGCATCCTTTTTATTTCAGGCAATTTTGAGGCCTTTTTTGTCCCAACTACTTTTTTTTTTTTTGAAGAGTCACTAAACTTTCTTCAAAGCGCTACACCGATGAGCATCCAGATAAGTAAAAACACCGTTTAATCCCCTTTTGGAGCCCGGCACTCAGATAAACGTCCTGAAGGGGGTGGGGGGGGGGACGTTGGGGCTGTTCTTGGCTACCGCTTCTCACAACGCTTCTGTGATGCACCGGATTAATGCGTTATCACTTAGACACGGGCTGAATGAATGGCAAAGCGACGGGCACCAAACGACCTCAAGGCACAGTTTTTGAGTCTGCTCCGATTCTTCAGTGTTTCCTTTCACGCGATGCTCTATTCACTTCAATTAATCACACACACACACACACAAGCGTGCGCGCTCGCTGCGGAATTAGCTTGAAGCTGTGCTTATTTTGTAGCTGTTGCTTTTTCGACATGACTCACGCTAGCTTCTGTTGAGACACAGACAATCACACACCTTCAGCATATGTTCTACACCCCCCCCCCCCCTGTTGACTCACACACACTGTAGTGCCACAGGGTGCAATCTGGGAGATGTTCAAACCGAGGCCTAAGCCAAGTTCTCTAGGCCCATTGTGGATGGTGCTCCTCTCAGAACTGACATCAGCACTGTTCTATTGGCAAAGCTTACATAAGTGCCCGACACATCATTCCGACTCAAACGGAGAGCTCGCAACAAAAAGGTCTCCATTATAAATAAAAAGTGTTTACCACTGCTTGTCTGAAGTCTGTCGCTGTGACAGGCTGAAATGCAGGAGAGAGGGCACTTCATAACTTTGGCTATTAATATTTGCATTAAGAGCGAGTACACACAGGATAACACTTTTCCTTTTGCCTTCCTTCTCAGAGGAGAAATGGTAATTGGAATCCTGACATTACTTGTGGGGATTAAATGAATTATACTTTCCTAGCATTATGCTACTTGCCACTTTTTTTAAACCTGTAGATGACTTGAAATGAGCAGAGGATGATGGGATACAAGCGATTCTGGTCCTTGTTTCTACCATGTCTGCTTTATTTCCCAGCTCACACCTTTATCTTCAATATTGCTTGTGACACTCGCCTTTGTGCCTTCTGCAGCAATCACAACCGCACTGTGAAAGGAACGTCTACAATTGCATTTTTTATAGATAGACTCAGAAAATGTAATTGTTCTGTCGTATAAGGCACTACCATTATTCAAAACAGGAGCTTGGTACCTCCACAGATGGCAATGGAGCAATTTCTCTGAAAAATAGTCATTGTTGTTGTACTGGCTTAAAAATATTGTTTAATAATGAAACTACTGTCTGCCAAGGCCTTCATGCTGGCTAATCAAGCTATTTGATGTCCAACTTGGGCAAGTAAATTTCAAAATTACAAGACAGGAAAATAACTGAAGTCTAGAACACTTTTCTGTCTTTTATCAGAGCATCTCTGGCGTGTCTGTTTCTTGCAGGTCGAGCTAAGCTAATGGCAGCGTAATTAACCCCACACACGCTTTCTACAACTTAAGAGTTACTTAAAAACACACTGGTTGCACCTTAGAGAATCCTGTCTCTGCAATAAATGAACTCAGTCCTCTTCAGTGCTGTCAAATATCACAAACCAATCAAGGGCCTGCAGCAAACATTCGCAAAACACCAATTCAGGAAACAATACTTAAATCACCCAATCAGGGCCCAATACCCAAATGTCTGCCTCAGTACCACCCAGTCAGGAGCCAGTGTATTCATTCTGTGCTGTAAGAGGTAGGTGAGATTTAGTGGCATTATATTTTATTACTACTGCTCTTTATTTTTCTCGTATCCAGATAAATCCGTATTTAGTTTTGAGTCTCATGTTGATTCCACCATTTTACTGTTCGCTTGTTTTTTTAAAATATTATCCTTCATAACAATTTAGAATTTAAATTGCAATTATATTTTAATATATGTACAATATTTGGGATTTTTTTCCCCCTGGGGTACTGTTTGTAGGGGGAATTAATGTTGTTAATTAAGAGGATAATTAATATAGCCTTCTGCTGCATGTGTCTATGGATTGGCAGAGTGCCAGTACCGCCCCCCTCCTAAACAGTTCCTCTTCCCAGCAACCCCTGTGTAAGTCAGTGGCCATTCCGAAGCCTGACTGCTGATACCAATCTCATAAAGCTGCAGGAGCTCAGATCAAGTTCATTATCCTGCTGTCCTGCAACAGGCTCTATGAGATTTTCCAATAATTCATGGTCAAAGAGGGTTACGCAATGCAAATGTCATTATATTTCAGACTGTGGAATACCCACATCCACCACCCAATCAATCAATCAATTAGTAAATCAATCAATCTGTAATGAATGTGTTAAATTGTGTTGGTGCATTTGCTAAAATGTGCATAAAATGTGAGAAACCAACAACGGACCATCTTCGGACAAGAACTTTCCTGTCCCATGTGGGCTCGAATGCTGAAAAGTTGAAGGACCCAGGTCGAAAGAAAGTCTGTCTGCTTTCTCAGTGATTATCATCACGTTCATGTGTTCATCTGATTGTGACAGATGTATGAACTGGCTTGTTTGCCTTGCACCCATTCAAGCAGTAGCAAAATGCACTGATATGTACCAAACTGGTGGTTTCAACCTTGGTACTAAATAAGTAACTATCAAGCAAAACCCAACCTGAGCATCCACACCTGGTCTGATCAATATATTGCATCTGATAACACCACTGGCTTTATCCATTGATTTCTCCAAGCAATATTCTTTTAGTCCCGACATGTATACATTAAAAATATACAGACACCACCAACTTGAAGTCAACTGATGACAAGTAAGTCTGTCAAATATGGTAGCAACGCTATTATTTTAGGATTTGTCAGTTCTTCTCGAACAACTCTACTCTCCTGACAGACATCAACATGTATCCAGTTACCTTTTACAAACTTCTGTGTCAATTTTACTTTCCATCAGTGAGCGTAATCAGTCTTCATTTCTATCAATAAGCTGAAAAAGGAAAACATGGAAACTCCAAATTTGTCCTCTTCTGGGAGAAATCGGGTAGAGTAGCTTTGGTCTTTGCCAGTACATTTTGTTTTAAATCATTAGTGGTTTTTGAAAACAGAATGAGTTACATTTTTTTACTGCCACAAAACTCGTTTTATTTCTGTTTGAGAAATGTGCATGTGCTTTGTATGCTAAGAGGTGCTTTTAGACCAAAAGAGCTTCTATCTGTAATAATTAAATTAGAGCAGAGCTGGTGGGGTATGGGGGTTAAGGGGGGGGTGGATTCGTTGATGTGCTGGATGAGCAGTTAATGGATATGCAAAAAAAAAAAAAAATTAGGCCATAAAAGCCTGGAAATAAATCCATGTATTTCACTTGCTTTCCTGTCGATTTTATTTTAAATTTAAATGAATAATTCCCTTCACACAACTACAGGCCTATATTGCCCCATGTTGCACTGGCAGCTCAAACTTAAGTTGCTTTACTAGTTTCAGACTGATCTATTTGTCTTAATTTTCCCTTCAGCAACCATGTTCTTAAAACAACAAATGCACTTGATATCAATATCCATATTGATGGGTTGGTCTTAAGATGAGTTGTAGTCAGGCATGTAGTTGGCAAAGGCAGACCAAAACCAAGTTGTGGAAGTTACATTGTTACTTGAAACGAGCTGTAAAGATTGTGTGCATACTCACACACACACACACACACACTCACAGACTGTCACAAACCTGAAACGTCCCATTTGTGAAACATTATCCACCTAAAAGCCTATATACAGTGTGAAGCCAGTCATCAAACTAACAGTAAGTGGAATCTGAGTAGTTTGTTGATTGGATTTTTCGGCTGTTCGGCTGAATGTTATTTTCGGCGAAGAAACTACTGGAGGTGCTGTGAATTAGTATTAAGGCCCTTAGCCACTCTGGGGTCCCCCTAAAACCAGCCTTTCCCTTTATTGCACCTTACTGGTGAACCAAATGGTGGCTGTGTCTATTTTCAATGTGAGCAAGACTTGACACCTACAAAGGCAGGTTAGCAGGACATGTAGCCAATAAAAAAACATTCATATTTGGAAACCCTTCAGAGGTGGCTTGTAGGTCAACGCCATCTATGGTTTATGATGTAATATACTGAAATCATAATACATTTAAAGAACTAATCTAACAGAAATCAGGATACATCACAAAGTCCCAGTCATCAAAATGTAATGACATTGCTAATTACAATTTTGAGCAGGTAATCAGTAATGAATTATGTTTTAAAAGAAACTCTCCCAACATGGACCACAAGACACTCACAGATTTTACGGATTTCTTTCCACATATATTCAGCATTTTGTCCACCTACAGTCAAAATGTATTCAGGCACTCATTTGTTTCCTGGCATAATGCATTTCAGAGCTCATCTTTTAACAGTGTACATGATCCTGACATGTACTCCAAGACCAACTCAGTGAAATGTGGTCCAGTCATTTTCATTTAATCCATATGCCAACCGTGGGCTGTAACAAAGGGGAAGCCGTGTTCATCATGTTCTCTGGAGTCACCCAGAGAACTCAACCAGTTCTGGTTCAAGTCCAAGACCTTTTTGCTTGCGAGTTCCATGTCTGTTCTGCCTTCAGTCAAACTTAATTCAAACCGGCGTTCCATGGACAGTACAGTTTGAACTGGACGGCTGCCATTTCCTGTGAGTGGGAACTGGAGTTGTGTTACACAATCATGCTGCATACGGATTGGCTGAAGGGGCCGATGCTTTATAGCGCTGGCAGAGTCATTGTTAGCACGTTAGCTTCATTAGCAAGGGTAGACTAGAGCAAGGTCACGTTAGAGGCAAAGCCAATACCATTCTGCTACACTGCTGTTAGCTGACCACTCTCATAAAGACATGTCTTGACCCCTGAGCTGTGGCCAACATTAGTATATGATAGTAGGCATTCAGCTATGAATTTAACACATTTAACACTATATTAGAATTCTATCTACAATATCTGATTTTGCTATATTTGCTTTCAGTTTGAATGCACAGCTGGAGAAATGTGTATAAGCTCAAGTGCATGTCTTCAGGGTGGGTTTGATCCCCATTTTATTAGAGCTGGAGCCCAAATTTTAGAGCCAAATTTCCAGTAGCAAATGATTTACAGCCAGCTATACCAGGCAAGGTGACTTCCTATCCAAATAAGGACTTTAATTAAACCATTAAAACCTGAGGCAGCCCAGACCTGGCTGACCCCCGTGTCCGCCGAGCTGCCGAAGCGACCCATCCCCGCTGTAGAGGGGAATCAAAGGCTTTTTCGGAAGTTGGAGAAAGTCAGCGAGGGAGGGCGGGGCCGCCACGAAGCCTGTCCCTCCTCCTCCTCCTCCTCCTCGCAGCCTGGAGATCCGTCCTTGAATTTCAGACGCCCTCTCACTCAAAAACGCAGCGGCTGCCAGCGACTCGGAGGTGGACCCTGCTACGCACGCTTCCCACAGGCTAGACCCAAGCAAGGGGTGAGCTATCTATAGCCTGCTATGCTGTTCTGAGCCAAATCAAAGTAATCATCTGGAAAATGTTTGGACATACTGGCCTGGCCACCTGAAGTAATCTCAAAATCCAAGGAAGAAAATGGTATTAGGACAGGTAAAAAAAAAAAGAAAGGAAAAAAGAGGCCTAAAGGAAATGGGATTGAAGAAATGGCACACCTGTTCGCGATGAGGTAAATTAACATTTTTTCCCCCTTTTGATTTCGCCCAACGGCTATGAAAATCACTGTCCATTGAAATATTCCAGCAAGGAAACGGCAATCCAGCTCAAAGCTGGCAGGTCTCATTTGGTTTACAATCTACAAAGTTGGCCTCAATATTTTTCCCCCATAATCAATGACAAACCTTTTTTTCCAGGTGTCCAAATGATTGGTTTTCACTTGTGTGTGTGTGTTCAAACAGTGCTTTGTCTGTCCCTTCTCCTTCATCATCAGAATATGGCATTTTCCATCTTGCGAGTCTCTTGTTAGCGGCTCTCTGAAGCGGCATGTCTCTCATGCAGTCAGAATGAATAATCGTTCCTATTTAGTGAAACACATGGACTTCCTAAACAGTGACTTACAGTGGCTATGTTTTATTCTACACAGTGCAAGACAGGAAATAAATGGGAAGCATTTAAAAGAGGAACTGTCATCGCATATCACCTGGCAATGAATGGCAAAACACATGAGAAAAAAAATCACAAATATTGAAAATAAAACAGTTCTGTATACAGTATTTTACATATTTAGTCCCGAATTCAATTAGTGAGCATTGAATCAGACCATTTTGTGTCTTGTTGTTAGAAACAGGCTTTATTTCATATACTTCTGTCCAATTGTAGTTAGCTCCTTACGAAGTAATGGAAGTCCAGAAAATATACAACACCCTCTTGACGAATGTTCCCCTTTCACTAATCAGTAGTAGGAAACCTCTTTGCCTTACCCATTCATTATTCATTTGAATTGTGCCCTGTGCGGAGAAACGTGCAATGTGGATCGAAGGGTTGCTTTGGGTTACTCCTGACATAAACCCTTCCGAACGAAGGAGCGATATTAAAAGACAACTCATCAGACCATATTGCCTTCCTCCACAGCTCAGAGGTCCAGGAACCTAGCAGTGTATCATCTATTAAATATAGGGATTTGAGAAATAAAGTTGGCATGCTCAGAAATTTCTCCTCTTTACTCTTCATTTCCATAGTTGGTACGAGTCCAGATGTGTCAAAACGACATTGTGTAATTGCACTTGATTATATAGTCCTACCATAATAGTATGGGCTATCAAGTATTATATATTGTAAAATTATATATACTACACCAGCAGTCAAGACTAATTACACTCAAAAATAATATGCCATAGAAGATAACCACTTGGAAAAGAAAAGTATGGGAAAATAAAATGATAACAATGTTATGAGTGATACTTTTCATATGAAAGATAGATAGCATAATGACGTATAGATCCCCTTTAAGGTTTAATTGCGGCTTCACGCCCTGGTGCTGCGCCAGACGAGCCCCACTCCCCAGCTCCGCAGCTGTGTTCTCCACAATTTGAGCTTTCCTCTCCCCTCCCCGGTTCCCAGGGTCCTTCTCAAACACACAACGCTCGGCTGACAATCCATCCCAGGGGTTCTCAATTGAATCTAAGTCAGGTGACTACAGATGGCCCACCCGTGACCTCAATTCCCTCTCCCACTGTCCATTCCTTCACATCTCCCGCCAGAAGCAAAAGGATATTATCCTGTTATCTTATGACTCAAATATATTCCGGCTGCTCTCATTTCAGCCAAAGGATTAAGCTATGGATGGTTTTGTAGGATAGAGAGAAATGCTCTGAACAGGAATGGAGAGGTGAGAGAAATTAGCTTTGACTTCTTTTGTATATTACTGTATAGATGTGAAATATTTATATTGTTTTCAGTATGATCGTGGAGTAGGTATGTGGATTACCATAGAGACACAGTATGAGTTGCTGTTGACGTACTTTGAAGCTTTGCGGCAGTGTTTTTTAAAAATAATGTCAGCAGTTATTGTCTTCATATGTCATAAAACGGTTTCGTATCTGATGCTTTGCTGGCATATCAGGCCAAATTTCAATTTTTGGGAAAGAATTGGTGGAAATTATACTGCAGAAAACATTTTAGTGGCTTTTAAAACAGGTTAAGATGCTATTTGAAAAACTGTAAAAAAAAAAAAAAAAAAAAAAGCAAATGGTTGTGTGTAAATTATTTGGTGTGTCTCATTGTTAAAATGTGCCATCCAGTCCTTTCAAAATCAATATTTCAAACTTTAGATATGTAAACTTAATTTGACGGTATGTGGCGAATGACCGAAGGCCATTTTCCAGCAAGGTTTGGAGTGTTCTTTAAATCATTCACTCACACAGAGCAAAATGATAAATTGGTTCAGCCAAACCCATAATTCATTTAATCAAGCTGGGTATATGTCTGTGCGGTGCAGAAAACCTCATGAGAAGTGGTTTAGATTAAACTGCTTTGCAGGAATAATGAAAACACGAAGTTAAAGAATAAAACCTCACTCTGTTCTGACGCATACTCGTCAGCGTGGAGAGGAGGGAGCAAAATGTCAGACTTGAGAAAAGCAAAATGTCTATTATAATTACACAGTGATGTTCAAAGACTCCATTTACAGCCAAAAGAGGTCTTACTCTTCACCTCTTCACCAAAATTCCATTTGCTCCTCTTTAGCCAGGAGGAAGTACAACTATTTGTAATATGACAGATTTTGCCAAATATGATGAGTACAAATCTGTATTTTAAATATAAAAAATAGAAAATAAAAAAGGCTTAAGATTTTTTTTTTATTTTTTGCATTACAGGTACAGACAAAAAGAAAAGAAAATGACAGAAGCTTTAAAAACAGAGGAGGAGCGGAATTCTCCGGGGTGGAGATAAGAGCTCAGACAGTCAGTCGCTAACTGACAAGCTTATCTGAGCTACTCAGCTGGAACGGAACAATCCCGTAGTTCAGCCGCTGTCTGTGACACAGTCGAGTGGATAGACCAGCGTGCGGGCGCCGTCTCTTACGCCCTTTGTGCCAGGTGCAACTCACACCCCTCCTCTGATACTCGCATGCGGCGTTTCATATTTCCGCAAATTTATTCTGAATGCGGCCATTCCCCCTTTCATTTCCGCAAGGACAGCCCGTTGTATTGGTTGACCACCAACATAACTGTGCCAAACTATTTGGGATGGAATAAAAAAATAATGCTACTCTAATTCAGCTGCAAATGAAAGTTAACAACAAATGTTTCTTGAGTCTGAGCAAATGTTGCTCAAAATCTCAGCAATCTCACACATTTAAAGATCATGAATTTCTTTTTGCAAATACTTCATGAGGTTCTGTGGGTTTAAGAGCTGGTTCCCCTACTAAAAAACAGCGTTGATTCTTCATCAACGAGTTTGATAGTTAACTCAGTTTATGGAGTTCAGCGATCCACTTTAAATAGCAGGCTTGCATTGCAGGAATGACAGATTTTGATTGATCCCAGGTCAGAGTTAACATATTAGGACCCCTAACGTCATAGATCATGCAGGGAAATGCAATTTGGTGTCTGAAATGACGTTTTCTCCAATGGCGTTCACAGTAATGCTGGGACACATTCCGAACCACATGCAGGAAAATCACATTTACTCAAAACACCCCAAAGCACCGAATTCATTACGCGCCGTGCTCCTATTCAACCATTCAGACGAGGCAGCGCCTGAGCCATTTTCTCCACCAGAAACATTTCTGCCTCCATATCAAACGCACACAGCTCAGTTCTAACATTGCCACTGATGATCAATAAAGGAGCAAGTAACTCACAGGGGCGTTTTCCAGGGAGCGGTGCTGCTCATTTTACACAAAAATCTCGTTCATTTTCACTGGCACGGTTTTATGGAAAATGTATTTTTTTTCCCACTGGTTTGAATCACCGGTTGAGTCAGCGCCGTGCCACCCACGGCAGCAAGCAAGCAGCAGTACGCGCTGTCCTCAATGCACTGCTGTGGCACTCTACAGGGAACCAGATAACACCTAGATGGGGGGGAGGTTGTTGCCTTTAGGTAGCACTAAGGACCCTCTTGTACCCGTGATAAAATAATAAACTACCACTACTACCACTGCACAGTGCACATCAAAGCACTGTTATACATAAAGTCCATGGGAGGGGGGGCATGGGGAGTGGGCTGTAATACACATTTATGTTGTCATTTAGTAAATGCAGTTGTAACATTAAAATATACAGTTGTATTCTAAAGGCCTGACATTAGCATGGGAAACATGCAGTGTGGGTAGTTAACATAGCATATTGTGCATTCGATCAGAGCGAAAGTTATGTCACAGTTACCTAGATACCATAGTTATGCAGCTGATGCATTTATCGAAAGCAACCTACAATTGCCTCCACTATGCAGGGGCCAGTCCCCCATGGGAGCAATGTGGGGTTAAGGGCCTTGCTCAAGGGCCCAACAGCTGCGTTGAACTTCTTGTGGCTACTTTGGGGCGTGACACACCAATCTTCTTGCTCTTTATCAAGCACATTTGCCAACTGGTTTTCTGCCACCCTTTTTGTCTGCTCAAATATACAGCGTTATGTTACATTAACTAAATAGCTAAATCATTTAGTTCCACAAAATGTATTATGTGCAATGCTTTTTGCCAACAGATATTGACACCATCTAAGACAGCAAACTAAATGATGAAGAGATTTAGAATGGCAATAATGGCATGCTGTTCGGGGGAAAGATCTATCATCCCAAAGCAGGTTAACTCCTTTGCTAATTTGTGCATTAATGCAAGATGCTCCATATTAAGTATCTATGTTCAAACCCTTAATTTGGTTTAGGTTAGCATATAAATAAATTGCAGACAGTTGTGACAATAAATATAACCATTTCATTACAGCCATGCTAGCTACACCCAGGTCTAGAATACCTGACCTATAAACTTGTGGTTTAATGTATCTCAAGATAACACTTGCTTAATGATAAACTCCACTGTCACTTGTTTCATTCTCATGGAAAATATAATGTCAATAATGAAGAAGGACAGCACTCTTTTCCAGTATAATTCTGCATCACATCGACCTGCCTGGACAGTCAATCATGAATGCAACCAACATGGATCTAGAGGAACAGCACTGGACACTCCTGACAGGAGACTAGATCTACAGCCTTGACAGCATACAGCAATGGACACCAAGGCAAGTATGAATTGTACCCCATGACACATCTTGGAAAGGCAGAAATGATTCAGTAAAACTCCTGGCCAGTAAAACCCCATGGCTGGTCTCCAAATAATGGTTAAATCTGCAACGTCTGGGAAGCAGACACATTTACTGTCTTGCTCACTCAAAAACCTGTCAACTTGTGTTCTGAAAAGACTCAAAATAAACAAAGGGAATAGTTCAGGCACATTCACTCTGAAGCCCCAAATTTCATTTCACAGGAACACAAAGCAGAGTCTTTCCCACCTCAGAAGTGAAAGCTGTCATCAGCTTGACCTTTGACCCCTTTTCCATTGCTGTCACTTAAGTGGTACTTACCTAGAAGAGAAAAGAGAAGAATTGTAAACAGATTGCATATTGTCACATCCAGTAAACTGTGAACAAGGAACATGTCTGCACTGTTATAACCTGGTGCTTAACTACCCATTCCTTTTAAACAGACACATCAATATATAATGTATCATACATTTTTGTGAGATTTTAATGTTTTATTTCAGTTTGTTTGTGCTGTAAAAACACTTTTTTATTATAATTATTATTATAATGATGACTTTGGCGATTATTATGATTATTTTATTTTTTTTATTATCATTTGATTTTATTTTCTACAAAGGCTGCTCAAGACAACGACTAAATTGCCAGCAGCAGCTCTTGTTTTGTAACATGATTTATAATTAGCCTGAGATATTTTCGTTGAGGCCTGCTAAAATGATTGGCTCTTTGGGAACATCAGTGTAGTGTCACATCACATCAGCATTTTGCACAGAATTAGCGACAAAGTCAGCTCGAGTATCTCAACAGACCAAGACAGATTTCCAAACCGCATAGTGTCATTTCTTCGCACTTGGAAAGAATGTATGCAAAGTACACTAATTACTGGCTGACAACTGAAATATACTTGAAAAGCATCCTCGGCTTAAAACACATTTGAGGCGTATCTCTCTGATTTTGATTGCCTATGTCAGCTGTTGAATAAAACTGAAATCATCTAAATATGAAATTAAAGGAACACGTATTTCTTGTTTTTTTGATAGAAAGAAATGGAATGTGAATCCCCCATCATTCCTCTTTTCATCAGTTTAAAAAAAAATGATAGCCAAGCATACGGTAGCAGGACTTCAGAATACATAATGTCAGCTCAAAGCTGGCCTTGCATTTTACAAGACTTGACATTTAAAAAATGAATCTGAAGCATAATGTCTCTGAAAGAGCATTATCAATATTAATCAAAACTGGCCACGACCTGTCCATTTTTTAATGCAGTATATAATTCTTTTGTCAAAAAAGTCATTTTTTTGGTATACCAGACACATTTGTCCACCAATGAAATTTGTGAGAAAAATGTACATCTGAAACTGTTAATTGAAGACTCAAATCTGGTACTGCATAACTGATTGCTTTCTCGCACATACTGTGTGCACACACATACACACACTCACACCTCAATGAATCAGTTCATCCAAAAACCATCAAGTTTTATTCCATGAATTCACTCCGTTAATGAAAAGAGTAGTGTATGACTGCATGCATCTATTAATCTTACTGGAAGTGATTTTTACAATTTTCCTTGTATGAGAAGGTCTACTCTGTACTGAATTAGGTCAAAGGAACTAGGCCTTAGTTTTACAGTTGATTGAAAATCTACATGAGAGCACTCAACAGAGAACTTCAGTTTCAGCAATGGAAGGAGAAAAAAAAATATTTTCTTCTAACTGAGTGGTCAGTAAAGCCACACAAAAGGTCTCCTTCACAGCCATGAACCTCCTTTTTGAAAGTTCAACCAATTTGCATTTAGAATGGAGTCTCCCCATTTTTTTTTTTGGTCTGAAAGGTTTAAAGGAGGAAACTCATTTGCACCTGTAATTGTTGACCGTGGAACATTGGGGGTTCGAAGTTGTCAGACTGACATTGAAAAAAAGTGCACCTTAATGGTCGTCAAGTATGACATCCAAATTGCTTCAGAATTGTTTCTCTGTCCTTTTCTATTTTTTTTTTAAGTGGAGAAGTTAATTGCTCACCATTAACAACCGATAAGAGCATATCGTACAAAATGACTTTAATCATCGCTTGGAGTTACTGCAAAAGGTTGATTCACAAATTTCCTTAATCAGACAGGAACATCTAAAAGCGTTCTCGAGGGAAAAAAAAAAGGATGACGTTCAGAATCTGTTCCTGAGAGATCAATGTACTGTAGGAAAGACATAGTCCTATGGGAGATGCTATTTCAGACCAGCTTTAGAAGAGTGGCTCTCTGTTTTAATTAACACAGCACTGGATACTTCCAACGCCATCAACCCACCGAAAAGAGATGCACTCGCAAGGTTTTTCTTATTATTTTTTACAATGGAAACTGCAGACGGGATAACAGGAAATGAACTAAACAACTGAAATGACTCAATGTATCTTCTTTCTAATTTATTTTGCAAATAGAGAAATAATTGTGTGGTTTAAATGGCTTTGCTGGATAAAGTGCCTTTCCGAAAAACCGTTCTCCTCATCTTTTAAACAGGTCATATCCTTTATCATCTCTAAGAAGCATATTATTATGAATGGAGAAAATGCTGCCTTCATTTTGTTTTGTATGGCTTTCCCAATGACTTCCACAAAATGCACATCTTGCCAACTTCAGGCACTGATAATTCCGAATTTCAGTACAGCGGCTTACTGTGTTAAATCTTGCCAATTCACAATATGTTGATAACTGATTTTCAAATACCGTTTTGTATTTTGTCACCACAGTTTGTCCAAATATTGCAATAATCTGTCAAACATAGCTCTGATTTTATTTATGCACAAACAATACAAACAAAGTTAATGCCGGGTTATATTTGTGTAAAGTCTGAAAACACTTTGTGGAACCATGGAGATAAACAAACTGACACGCTAAAAAAATCATTTTTATGTATTTGTTTTCTTTCTGGGGCTTCTACCAAGACTTGTGGCCTTCAATTTTAGTTCTAATGTTTGGCAGCAGCTTCTTCCATTTCTGTCACTATGCATTTGCGTGACACCAACTGTCTGGATGTTCACTGAAGCCCTAGGCATCCTACAATTTGTGTGGATTGGTCTTTATCAGTGGCGGTCATAAAAATAAATTGTATTCTGAATTTGGCTGCTGCTTGTTTATTGTTTATCAAAAGAGACAGTGCCTCCCCCACCCCCACCGCCTTCCCTCTGAAGCTGCGAACACCTAGGGCATTGCAACCCTTCCGTAATCTTTACTGAGCCAAGTGTGACATCTCTCTTCTGATTGATTTTTATGCAATGTTTTTTTTTGTTGTAGTGAAAGGTTCATTTTGAATAAACAAGTCATAATTGCAACCTCTAACACACTTTTTGAAACCTATTCCACATTCCTTGCAAAAAAAAAAATGTTTAGTAGTTTGTGTACGATTTAAGAGATTAAAAATGCTTCCTCCACACACATGAGGGAAACAGCAAACAAAAAGGTAAAGTTGCAGATTATCTGAATTCAGATATCAGATTTCACTATCCACAAAGATGGGAAATGTTTATATATATAGCAGTGGAGTAAGTGTTGTACTGACTCCCTGTCAGAAAATATGAATTGATGCTTTCGGCCATAGATGGAGGTACAATAGTAACTCTAGGTAATGCAGACAGTACAGAGTTACTGGAATTGTAGATTTTCACTAAAGGCTGTTTGGGGAACATTGACACAATGCTTCACTGCACACATCTGACAGAATGATTTTTAATTAAAATTATTCAAATTATTCTATGTGCTTTTCCCATGATAAGGATATCAGGAGGACAAATCTCTTATTGTTGAAGTAGGTATACTTGTTGGCAAATCCAGAAGTTTGTTAAGTCTCTCGGCTTTGCATGAAAGTGCAAATGAAAATTTGTATCCGGTCTGGTGCACCCAAGGAAAAGCGGAAAATAAACCAACAATCGGGCAAAACCGAGTTAATTAATTAGCCTGAGCTAACGGGTCCTCTATGCCTGTCTGGTAGAAATTAATCTCTCGTTCGTTCATAACTTGTCGGGGAGCTTTTCGCGCTACCATCTGGAAAAAATACGCCGTTTGGGCCCTCGCAGTCTCGTGCCACGTTATATCCACCCATTATGATTTTAATTACTGTTAGTAAAGCTGGCGCCTACATCATCCGGCATAACGTTCACTGCCCACATTTTTACAAATCGTCCGTTTTACAAGACACTTTTGTTTTACTGAAGCAATATATTTTAAACAGTTTGCCCAAAATTGAAACAGAACCAAACCCTCATCCATCACAAATAAACACACACACACACACACACATACAAACATACTCCAACACACACACTTAAACTTGCCACGACAACGTGCGGGTTGCAGTTTTTATGGTTGCCCTGTCCACAATTCTACATATTTATGTTTAAATATGCATTCATCAGCCAACCATCAAAATATTCATGCATACATTTGAATGGATCAAAGGGCCATTTGTAGGTAGTGATGATCTGAATACAAACAAAGCGGTTTAATTATGCATGCAAAGAACTCTGCCTCGCTGCGGAGGCAGCGACTGCCATGCGCTCAGCTTAACATAGGGCCCTCGGGTCACCACCTTCAATCCCCACAGTTAACACAGCCGCGTTACCCTACAAGCTAAACCGCCAACGAATGATCCCCGCAATCAGTTACTAAATGACCGGGCTAATCTGGTGTGCGACACCAACAACAGGACAGTTAAATTCCAGAGTGAGAGCAAACTTCAACAGCCTAGTCCTCAAATCTACTGTTTAGTGACACTCCAGGTTTAACAGTTTCCCATTCTCTTTGTAGTGAGGGTTGATAATTAATGTCGGAAGTGTGAAAAGCGGGCCTGTCTTTAACAGCATGTAACCAGTATGAAGGCAGACGCATGGAGTGCTGCGTTACGGATGTTTGCTTTTAAATTGTAGCGTAGCTGGCACTCTTATCCAGATTGGCTGGTGTCTTACACTGTATTTTACACCCTGTCCATTTATGAAGCTGGACATTTACTGAAGGAAAAGTTGAAGTTGTTCAATGTACAATGAAGGGTACAAATGCCATACTTTAGCTGGCAATCAAACTTCCAACCTGATTTACCAGTCAAGCTCCTGAATCGTTATACTGCTCTGGAGCTATTGCTGTCAGCTGGATGGTACTAGATTGGTAGGTTCAGGCTGAGACTCCTGGATTTTAAAACTTGGCTATGCTCCCTCAAAAATACATGCCGTTCTTCAGAAGACATACCATCTTTCAAAATGTGATAGAAGTGACAGTCTCTTCTCGCTCTGCATTTAGAAAAGAAAGAAACCAAGTCATTTAGAAAGGATTGAGAACGTCATGTGCAGATCTCTGTTGCCATGTTATGTGGTATATAGACTGAAACCCTACCCTCCCCAAGTGGCACCACAGCCAATCACACGCTGCCCTTCTGGGCCTCTGGCCACAGACAGGACTAGCACACCAATCAGATTTGGTGTAAGACCGTGGGGTCAATCCAGAATTCATATTAATACAAATGCAAATTTTAATTTTGCCTAATACAGGGACTGTATAGTCACTCAGCAAACATATAAATCAAGTGTTTGTGAAAGATTTTCATCCTGGATATATTTGTTTTTAAACTGAAATAAATAAAGAAACTGCATTACACTAATGAGTTAGCTTGGTTTATTTACATAAGTACAATCATTTTCTGAATGAAAATCCGAGCGACATGAGAAAAGATGAAATGCAAATTTCAAATTATAACAAGCATCTGCAGTCATACAAGATAATCATGCTGTAATTTCATAATTGCCAAGTTCAGTTTGTTTCTTAATAACTGAAGCTTCATCCCCTTTCAGCTCTGTGCGACACAACGCATCTTAAGCAATGATGTTTGTCACGGCGGAGAGTGTTCATGCTCCCTCAATCAAGAGTCGAGATGAGAAATGATAAATAACTGCACCTAATTCGTCTCCTGCGTAATCCCAGCTATTCTACTGTGAACGGTAACAACGTTTTAGAATCACTAAGCATTTTCAAAAGACATAGCTGAACAGATTTTATGAACTATAGCCAGTTCTTGGTTCAGCACAAGCAAAATGCTAATTTTTATGATTTGAGAATCACCAAATACAACTAATGGCTAAAATCTGATGCATTAAATGAGCAAAGTACAATTTTCCAGCAATATACCATATTATACATTCTCATTTGTGTACCATAAAGGCAAAATTTGCAGTGGGACATGGTGATTATGTTCCCTTCATATTTGCACTGCAGGTAAATTGATAACATTCAATGCTATATGTGCAAACCTTCCCCAATGTGAATATGAAATTTTGGAAATCAGCAGATATGGTTGTGGACAAGAGTGTGGCATTTGGTTATGGAGCCAGTTTTCTAATTCAGACATGACAGTTTCAGCTCTCAGGAAGGGAACTGCTGACACTTAATCCAAACGACTTCAGTAAAATTTCGAGCTGTATAAACTCATAGTGTGTAGAAATGCATGCTGTTTTAGTTGTTCTGGATAAGAGTCATCTAAACACCTAAAATATAAACCATTTGGCATTTTATTTTGGAATCACACATTGTGATAACAGAAATACACCATGTAAACTTTGGTATTATAAGTAGTTGGAGAATGATGATACACTATATTATAATCCCTTAAACAATGTATACATGCTGTATATATTCTGTTACATTGATATGCAAGTTGTTATATGTATCACATTTGAGTCATATTTTTTACTTGATTTAGCGTAGCTAAATGTCATTGGTGCTTTAGTTAAGTTGCTTATGAACTCACTGGTCTGGAAACGTTATTTGGCAGGTCTGTCACTGTAGCTAATATTAGACAGGTGTATGCGCTATTGTTCTCCTACTTTGTAAGTCGCTCTGGAAAAGAGCAGCTGCTAAATGACCATAATGTAATGTAATCACATGTTGTTATACACGGACAGTGCATCCTAATAACAGGATTATGACAACTGGGCTTATTTGAAAGAAGTGAGCCGGTGAATACCCAAGACTTTAGTAAGGCAAGCGTTTTTTGCTGCAACTACACTGTTAACTTCAGTTAAAATGCAATAAACGCATTTGCGCCGTTTTATCAGATTCCCAAGCTTTTAAATCAAGCCGTTCAAATGCAAGGATGCACAAACACGTGTGTGAGTGAGAATGCGTGCACACACACACGCACACACATACACACACACTTCATCCAGAAAACAGAGGGAGAAATCTTGTAGAAGGATGGAGAAAATGTTATGGTATAATTGAGGAATTAAGAGCAGATATAAATATCCGACGGTCGGAAAATGGCTATAATTACACCAAGCTGTCAGCTGCACCGGTCAAGGCTATAATCACAATTCTTGTTCCATATAATTGTTCGATTAAAAAATGTTGCTACTCGAGGGGAAAGTTAAAGCATTTTGATCCGGGAGAGTGAGAGTATTTTATTTAAGATGCCCATTATAATAATTAAACACATTTTTAGAACTACGTCAGTGAGAAAGTCATTTATACGTCTTTATACGTGTTTGTGCTTTTTTATGCAAGACATGTATGTTTTTTTTTTTTTTAAATTTGGAGTGTTCCCTTCAAAATCTTGCCCTATGCAGCATATATTTTCAGTCTGAGTGAGGTGTACAGAGACAGCATAAAAATGTAAAGCAAACGTGGGCCTCCCGTATGGACGTGGCTGATTGAAACCACCAATTTATGTGATTTATAGCATGTATTTAAAAACACTTGGAGACACTATGCACAGAGTGCTGAGAAAAAAATTTGAATCCTGGAGTATGCAAAGTACTAATTAGACAAATGGGAACTCACATTAACACAAACAGAGGTGCAAGAATGATTATATTAAATTCAAATATTTCCATTTCCCCATATGGTGTTTATAGACCACTGATTATTGTTGTTTTCTTCACAAATGAAAAACAAAAACAGAAGTCTAACTTTTACAACTTTACAGTGTACATCTGTGTATTCACTTATATGAATGTATAAAACTGGGTGTAATGTAATTTAGTTACATTTAATTTTCATAATGACATGAAATCCAAAAAAATGGACCATTTATATTGCCTGTATTCCCTTTGAGGATGCTATCTGGTAATGACTTCAAAGTTTATTTGTTACCATGGTAATACCATTTGTGACCATGGTAACCCCCATTGATTGACAGCCAGTGGTGCCTTTCACTTTCTTGCAGGTGCCTCATCAGTGACAGAAATATGTTTTGAAAAATGGGAAAAATATATAAATGTGTGACAGTGAAAGCATGAAAGCCTCGACAAATGGTTGAATTTTTCTGCCCCTCTGCTTGGACACAATGCTAAAAAGCAACTCCATGGCCGCGTCCTAAATGACATACCACGTCCTATATAGTCAGCAAAAGTCAGTGCGCGTAGTATGTAGTCTGTCCGAAATATCAAACCAGCTGAATCGGTATGTGAGCATTACCCAGATGGCATACTGCTTCTGGTAAAATTCTGCAGTGCGCAAGGACTGCACACTGAGCTATCCCACAAGGCCGTTGGGATAGATACCAAGGAGGAAGATGGCTGAAACGCAGAGTTCAGTGAAGGTTGTAAGTCACATTTTGCAAGTCAGTTGTAAATTTCTGATTACCATACTGAAGAAAATAGGGACCTATCTATGGTATCTATTGGAAGTATGTCTGAAAACTTGTGGACTGCACTGGGTAGTTGGCACTATGCAGACGTAAGAGCAGTACGCTTTTGTTCGAATTTTGTAGGCCCTGATTAGTATGTGATTTCAGAGGCAGCCCCTGCCTTGCAAGATAACTAATTTTGTCTTATCATGCTCTATACTAAAACCTAGACAGCCTAGTAGTAAAACTCTTGGTTAGTAATTGGATTTATTAATACAATCACTTTTTTTTTCCTCTAACAGTACAGGGAATTATTTGAGGAACTCTTTCTGTCAAGTATGTGTCTTGAACAAAAATGTTAGTCCTTAGTGCCCCAAAGTGTTTATATTTCTTTTGAAGAACTACAAATCCTATTATCTACAGTTCCCATAGTTCCTTGCATCTATATGACATATTCAGTGTTTGCACCTCACTGGGCTTCAGGGTTTACACTTTTCACTGTTTTCTAAGCATGAAACTAACCATAAAAATGGTTACTCTAAAGCTGGTTGAGCAACATGTACAAAACACTGCTCATTACCGCATAATAAACACACCCATACCAGCACATGGCCATACTACCCATGATAAAAAGCGTGTCAAGACAGATCACACTCCTCAGCAAGATGTACCTTAAACACATTAAAATGGGACAAACCCTAGGCATATATCAGTTATAATGTAATTTGAGCTTGTGCTAACACCTCTATCATGTTAAAAGCCAGCTGTCCCTGGAAGTCATTTTCCCTGGGCTAAGCACTACATTCAGTGTCAGCTTAACACATTTCATAGTACAACTCTACATCATAACCTTGAGGTTTACAGTGGAACGACAATAGACCGACACTGTGATAATTTGCCTCCAAAAAAAAAAAAAAAAGAACTGACATTGAAGAATGTTAAATGAAGGTTGACAGGGAAGGTATTACAGAAGAGATTCTAGTCTTACTCAGATTTAAATTAAAATCAAATCACTGTACATGAGCACCAGTCGAGTTATAATCAAAGTATAAAAAGCTTGGGTTGATCCCATAAATATTAATAACTTAAAGCCAAAGCAAAAACATGAAATTGATTCAGGTTTCTTATTCACTAAGTACCTCTAAAAAGCCAAACCACCTGTACTGTGACAGTGACATTTTTCTCTTTTCCTCTACAGGTCCTAAATCCAAGATTATACTACATATCCCACCATCCCTTTCTCAGGAAGTGATGTGGTCAGACTTTTGTACCATACACAGTTACTACAGTGAGTAACCATGCATGCAACCAACAAACTTCACTATGGAGAAGGCAGAGCTACATTATTGGAGTTAATTCACCAAGGGTACAGTGTGGACTTGGTTTTGGGTTCTTTGGTGGCACTTCCTGTTTCATCGTTGGGTCGGTGCTGTGACGAAACCCAAGCTCTGGTCTGGTTTTAAATCTTCATGATAAGTGGAGACATTACGGAGACATTACGATTTCACATTTGTCATCTCTCTCCAACAGCTCTCCTGACGGCCTGAACACCTCCAGTCGAACTGCGCCAGCAGAGAGCATGCAGAGAGCACAAAAACACGAAACACCCCAGAGCTGCGAAGTGAAAAGAGAGAGCAGCTGGCAGGCCCGTGAGGAGAGAACATGTCTCTCTGCATTCTTCCGAATCGAATGAGGCCAAACAAGGGGGAAGAACTTGAACACAAGGGCACTTTTTACTGCCTTTCAAGAACACAGCTAATTACAATGTAGTCTCTTGTAGAAAAGTTTGAACGAAAATTATGGGTTGGATTCGGTGATGCTGAACAAATCACTAAGAGCAAGCCACGCCATGGATATTCTGACATTTTACAGTCTGTTACAAGTATTTCATTTAAATAAAACTGGGTAATGGGTTCTCTGTAGGACTATCCGTTTAATTCAGTGAATCTTAACCTGTCAGAGGCCGACATGCTTGAGCTATTGGCTGTTCTTGCAGTGCATGGGTGGAACAAAGATGTGGAAAGTCTTTTACTCTCTGAACCTGGGATTGTCCACCACTGATCAGAAGGCAAGAGAAAATTAACCCAAAATCTTACAAGTTTGACACCAAAGTAAATACTGACTGATGACAGATGTCAATTGTTTTCTAATTACATGAGCAACAAAATGATAGTAAATTATAGTAATTAGTAGCGATAAGGCCTATCTTCCTCCCGTAGTGCGTTTGTACTAATAACATTCGCCTTAATAGTTTAGAAAAGGGGATGAAACTCATGAGAACCTTAATTTAGGCCTGTGCATAGAGTGAGGTATAAAATGTATGCATCGGGTACCCTCTGGCAGCAGAAGTCACAGAAATGTGTCTGTATTGTACAAACATAGCAACTGAGTTATTGGAAGTCATTACATTATTGTACCCAATTGCTATTGTTTATAAATATTGCACACGAGTTACATATTGTGCACTTTTCTGGGGTCAAAATGATTTATGATGCACCACAAGGTACAAGGAGCCCTCGTAAAAAGGACTAAAGTTAGTTTGATCATTGTTCTTACAGGCGGCTGGACACTTGTCTGAAATGTGTGGCCGTGCTGGTCTTTGGTTGTGCTGAGAGGGCACTGGTTTTGAACCCGCACCCTTGGTGTTGCTGGCATCATTCCCTGTCGAAATGAGTCGCTGTAATCGGTTTGGGATGACTGGCTGTAGATAGGAGGAATGGTATTCCAATCAAAAGTCCATGTCTGGTTTTTGGTGTTGCAGCTGGTGGGTGGAGCCTCTTTGATTGGTTGATGGGCTGGGTCTGTGTGAGTTGGGCCACCTGTAGCTAATCAGCCACAGGGTATATATGCAGGCCTGTGTGAAGTGTTAATTCAGTTGGAGATTGTGAGTAGTTAGGGTGGGAGCTCTGTTAACTGTGATGTTGGTATTAGGTAGTCAGTCCCAACTGAGTTTTGAGACTTTTTGCTTAAAAATTTAAGTATGTCAGTGAGCTGTCCCAACTTTGGTTTATTTTTCCCTTGTGAAAGAGATCCTCAAATGGGAGGATGTTTGAGTTTTTGAGAAAACCCCTGTGGTAGGAATTCTGGGTTCTTAAATTTCTTTGTAAATTAAACCTATTCTCTCTTTTCATTTCTCCCCTTTATGTGTTTGAGAGCCTTCAGTTTATTTTCTCCATTTAATTAAATATTTCAATTTAGTGGACACCACTGCAGTGTCTTTTATAACCACGTCCCCACACTTCAAACATCGCGATTATTTGGTTTTCTTTGTCAGTCCCCAGAAGGGCACTCCTTCTTGTGAGATGTGGTAACATAGCGTTGTACTTGTGTAATTACCCCTTTGCTGCATGTTCTAGTTTCCGTCACCACCACCAGGCCCTACCCCATCACTCCCACCCCCTGAACTATCAGGTGATGCCTACATCCAATGTAATTGTGAGCCTTCCACATCACAAACGATTATCATGCCGAATGAGTGCCAACAAGTGTTAATTTGCCTGGGTTGAACACATTGCACACCAGTATGTATGACTGTGTAAATGGCTTGAAAGAGGCCCAAGCATGGTGGAAGTTAACATAAGTGAATGCAAAGGTTAAACTTCTATGTAGAAGTACAAACTTCAGACAGTGGTCCAACTAATGGAATGATATATAATTGTTTGAACTAAATGAATGGCAAGTACAGAGTAAATTGTTTAAGGTAAAACACCTTCTGTTGTTTCAACAAAATGGTGGAGTGCAACAAGAGTGTGCTTCCTCTCAGGAAGATTATTAAATTAGCTTTTAATCCAGAAAGATGGAAATGCTCATTGTGTGTGTATATGTGTGTGTGTGTGTGTGTGTGTGTGTGTGTGTGTGTGTGTTTCCTTTATTCACTGCATAACACGAAAATCTTTGTTCCTGTTTTTGCTTTTAGCTGCAAAGTCAAAGTCACAGTGGTATACCGAAAGGTCAAAGTAATCATTAGGAATGCCCCTGAGACCAACAAAACAATTAACTTTGCCACTTAAATTGGTTTTACCGCTTTGAAACTCCGAAGCCCTGCCAACGGTGACAGTTAATGAATTTATTTTCTTTTTATTGCTTTAGTATTTGAGTGTGTTTCTTTTTGCATTCTCCAATGAGTGACAGTCTACAGTGAAGCTGTAATAACATTTGTCCTTGTTCTCACTGAGAATTGATTAATTATTAATCATTAATATTAATTATTCTTGGCTATATGCAGTTTCAGTTGATCGTTCTTGCATTCAAAATATTCACCGTCTTTTCCACTCCCTATTCTGGAATCAGCAGTTGTGTCAGCCGATCATCAATTCACCCAATGGTTTGTGGAGCATAGCGCCAACATATTCTATATACAGGTGACCCCCCCACATCGCAGGGGTGAGGGGCTCAGCCCCCCTGCGATGTGGAAAAACCGAATAAAATTTCCGGGCCCCCTAAGCGAGTAGGCGAGTGTAGCGAAGCGGAGCACGCACCTCCAGCTGGAGGGTTTGCAGGGGTGCTGTGAACATTTTAAAACAGACTGTCTAGTGCTCAAATGATCAGTCCGTTTCAAGGGATAGTTACGTTTTAAAAGGAACTTATCCCATAACTAAATTGTTTGTTGCCGACCCGCGAAAAATCAAAGCCGCGATGTGGGTCACCTGTACCATGATCCTTCCTGGCTCAAGACTTGAACACACCTGAGCCATCCTGGGAGACTTCTATCGACTATCTCAGTGTAAAATGACTTCCTCTGCAGAACTGCAGTCACTGGTAGACTCCGTCACAATACATCAAGGCTGTAGGGTCACATGCGATTGGCCAAATCCCTATTAATTGATTTCATATTAATGTTTCCCTTTTTTTTGTTCACTGCTCGTGATCTGAATTGATATTATCTAGTTCCTTGGGAGGTCTTTGGAGAACTATGGGTAATTCCACATTTATCAACAATGTACAATGTGGACTATGTTTTAGGGGCATTTGTATAACGGAATATTTTATTAAACAATTACAGATGCAACTGAGAGCCACTACTCAAGCATGTTTAATTATGAAATTGTAATTCCCATCTATCTATTCAATATATGTTCTGGGAAAAAAAACATATCACTTGAGTTTTCCTCCATGGTAACTCCACATGGTACAAGTTTGTTCTACAGTGTAACAACTTATACAGAAAATGAATAGTGTATTCCAAGACATGGTGATAACTGGAAAGGAACACAGACGACACCCACTGAGAAAATTATATGCAGTGCCTTCGGAAAAAAAGGGATGGTAGAAGCCTATGTGTTACAGACAAAAAAATAGTATTTGCTGCAGAGAATGTCAAGCAATAATCCCTTGCAACGATTCTACTTATGAAGATGGCCAGTGAGAAAAATTGGTTGTGTACTTGTAGGGCTGATACAAAATAAGTAGTGAGACGTTGTTTGGGATTAACTGTCCTACAGTATTGGGAGTGACTCCAGTATGCCACATTCAGACACAAACTGGCAGGGCAGTTGTGATGTGCTGTGGACTGGGGTCTCAATCGAAGCCTTTATCAGCAGATGGACATAGTATCCATCACAATATTACCAGCCCAACATTAAACGAAATGGGTCCAAACAGACTGTACGCGCAAAACCTCTCCGTTAGAATCCTGGCAGAGACACCTGCTCATGGCTCTCTCTCTCTGTCTCCCTCCATATGTGTACCCTTTAGACTTCTGTTCAGACAGAGTCGATCATGTGTGACGATGCCATACAATTCTGTGCAAAATGCCCCTTGGGTTATAGCTGAACACATTTCACTTTATCTTTAAAAAGCATATAAGCCTCTCCAGTGGGAGAAAAGAGGCTCAAGTCAGAGTTCATTTAAGGGCATAAAAGGCGTGAAGCTCATTTAAATCCAATGCTGCTCTCTTTTATACACACAAAATAAAAAAAACATTGTATTATACTGTCCGTACAATAGTGCCCTGAGAGGTGGAGGAAGGGGAAACTCCTTGGCTCCTCCCATGGGAGTGATGTCAGTTCCTGTTCCCTCCCTCAGCCTGAGGAGACTGCAGGAACTTGAACAGCAGTGGCCTCACAAACAGGCAGGCTCACCTGAGGGTGATTTCCAATCAATCCAGGTGCGAGCGCTTGCCTTCAATTAGACCTGATATTGAAAGCACAGCCTGTTGGGCTGAGAGAGGGTGACTTTTTGAGCTTTAGTTTTGTTTGTGCCTGGCTGTACTGTGTTTTTTTGTGACTGTGAACCTAGTGTTTGTGGTTAATCTTTGGTTTTTTTGTGGTCCCTGCCGAAGGCAATTAATAAAAAGGCCTTTGGGCTATTTCAGTTCACCCTGTTGTTGCATTTTCCTACCTGGTTCAATAGCCACACCTGCAACTGAGCCACAACACATAGATTCCATCTCTGTAATCCCTCTGTAAACAGTGACTGTGAATTCTTACACGTGGAGGTCCGTATCTAATTCAGTGTGCCGAGTCTATTCAAAACAGTCGTGGATAGCCTGAAATGTGATGTGGAGTAATGTTTGTTGTGAAGAACTGAAATCCAGTCCATCTCTCCGCAGAGTCCTGCAGATAACACAGAGGACAGCGTTGGGTGAGCATTGAGGGAGGTCTGCAACTCGGCTCTCATGATTCTTCCCTGTGATCGTAAAGCCTTCAGGCTACTATGCGGTCGATCTCTTCCTCCGCGGTGCCGGTGGCGGGTTTTTACACGTATGATGATCTGGCGCCTCAGCTCCGAGCCAATCGGCTCACGCGAAACTGCCCGGGGGCGGAACTCTTTCTGGAAACAATGTTACATGCATATTTGATAGAGCAGAGGGAAGACCAGAAATGATGCAGACAAATCCCGCTGTTCTGAACGTAACACTCCAGGCATGGAAAAAATCTGCACATTGCACCATTACTGTAATTATACATAAACCAAAATCATATGATTGATGTTGTGGGCTTTGTAACTGGCACATTTTCCTCTTAAGGCAGATTAAATATTAATGTGTTATCAATTAACTAAACTGTGAATTTTGTACATTTCTTTTTGTAGAATTCAGGCAGAAAAAACTCAGACTGAATTTAAAACCATAACAACCCATAGCTACGCACCATTAATTCTGAATAAATATAAACAACATCTTTGAAGTGGCTACAATATGAGCAGATAATTAATACTTAAGGCCATAAACACCCAATCTTCATTTCTAGAATAAAAGCAAAACACAACATTGTTGGGGGAAACAAGTATAACTTGCCGATAACAATTCTTCTCAAAATGTATATAAAAAACACTGTTACAGACAATGAGACAGGATCAATGAAACCGATTTAGTGGACAGAAGGATGGACAGACAGACAGACACACACACACTTGACCACATGAGCTCATGCTCACACCAGCACACACACCAACTGCATGCAGGCATACACTTCCATGCACGTACGCACGCGGACAAAATACACGCTCATGCACACTTGTGCACGTATGCACAGACACACGTGAATACGAGGTGAACCATATAATGGATTAAGCCACACTCCCATTGCCTTTATTTCACTTGTATTTACTTGAACAGCATTGAACTTCTCCTCAATTGATGACGTTAACCAGGGCGCGTTCGTTGAATGCAGCAGAGCCTGGCTGGCTCTGCGAGGCTACAGATTGAGGCGGGGAGAGTTGATATTCAAGAGCAGTCTCTCAGAACACCAATTTAGAAATGCCCTCATTGGGCTGAAGAAAGACGTCAAGCTGACAAGGTGAAAGGCAAATGTAAAATGACAACTAATGCTGAGGAGGAATGAATAATAAGGCTTTTATGCGTCCTGACTGCCGAGAGTCACTGCTCCACTTGCGAAAGACAATAAGCTAAATACTGTTCCCTTTCAGTGTTTTTTTTTTTTTTTACACCGCTTTTCCTTAACGCGTATTTACAATGTCAGACTCCCCAGCCCTGCCTCCCCCGCCAGCACAAATTGGAATGGGATTCACTTTGGCACGATTTGATTTAAATTTACTTGGGTGGAACATACACTTATAAAAGACAGATGTAATTTCAAACGGTGACTCCTGAGATGTGACGACTGGGATGTGGGAAAAACCAACACGAGGAGACTCGCGTAAAGGACTTTGGGAGAAAAAGAGGGGAAAAATGAGAAGGTTGTGCAGTCGGTACAGAACATGAAGCGCTGCGGTTTTCCATTAACTCAATAGCTGGAGGTCGTTCAGTCTACACACCCAAATGGACGGAGCAGCAGGAGGATTGAAAAGATGTGATTACGTGTAAAGAAATAAAAGCACGCTAGCTTGCATGATAATGAACTGAAAAAGAAAATGGAAAGAAAAAAAACCGTTTGTATGAAATTGCTTTTATAGTTTGACCAACTGCACCCTCTCATGGTGAAATTTACAACACTGGATGTAACTCAATTTAGCCTAGGCTAAAGGTGGAAGTACTGTCCAGAAATGTACGATATGGATATTCCATTACCAAAGCCTTACCAATGTGTTAATTTATAACACTGCAGTTTTCTCACAGAAATATTTATTGCTATTTTTATAAATAAGCCTTTTCTCCCTTTTTAGGCTATAACATTTTTCATCTGATATTTACCCTTCCAAGTATTAAAAACAGATGAATAACACCTGATAACGAATGGTCTTGAGAACATACAAAACATAATCAGCCTACACTAATAACACATATATGCACACACACTCCCTCACACTCAGACACACAAACTAATTTGTTCATCAGTGCCGATTCATCACTCAAACATAATATGTTTTTGGAAGTGTGTTTTGTCTTCCATCGAATAGGACAGTTCAGAAAGTTTAATACAGTTTTCTTGCAGCTCATGAAAAAACGAATGCAAGAAAAGAAAAATCATGAAACGTTTTGCAATGTTCCTGCACACTGAATAGAGGCCACAGTCCGTGAGGTTAAGTCTCTTTATTATACGCTTTCCCCAGTGCAATTCCTCAAACTGAACCTAAGAATACAAACCCTGGGTGTATACACATAAACACACACACACACACACACACACACACACACACACACACACACACACACACACACACACACACACACACACACACTCTCTCTCTCTCTCTCTCTCTCACACAGAGCAAATAAAAAATACCAAACCTCTGCCATTCAGGAAGTCTAACAAAATAGATTTCTCTTCAATTTTCTTTGGTCTATTTGAAGGAGATTTAAACAGCTTTGCAACCACAGCAAAAAATATATTATGATGCATGAATTGTAATAGGGTATTGCCATTTGTCATCAGCTGTAAGACACTGTAATGACATCACAATAGTGGGATAAGCACCCAGTGCTTTAAAGACATCTAGCTAGCTATTTAGTCAAGAGATAATTTAACTGTATAGAATGGCTAACTAGCTCAGAGGAAAGAGGTCATGTACTAAAATGTTGCAATCTTTGGTCATATATCAATGGCAAAGAAAATAAAAGCTGTCTTCATGCATTACTTTTCTGCCTAGCCTCCCGTGTAGCTTACATTCACAATGCAAAAGAAAGAAAAACATATTTTACTGTACACTTCAGAGATGTCACTGAACAAACTATTTTGACATTTCTTCTTCCTCCTCATTTACAGACAATTCAAGTCATATTTGGGCATATGACCCCATTTTTCATCCAAAGGAAAATGCTTTTACATGACATCTATACAAAATGAAACAATTTGAAATCAAATCAGACATCTATGCTGATGGAAGCGGCCCAAGGTAGTCTGGACCTGAGGTCATTCCCAGCCATCCGTACAATTACAAAATGCACTCGCTTTCACCGAGGGATGGACAAAGAGAACCACAGACAGTTCCATTAAGAAGGAACCGAATGTCCTCTTCAGCTCTATTCTGTGTTTACAGACTTTCACAGAACCAGATCATATTCTTTTCATAACATTTTGTATCTTACAAATGCACCTGGTTAGACATAGACTTGAAATTGATATCATATTATCTGTATAGTGTTTTATACATATTATAATAACTCAGTACTCAGTAGTCATTGCATTACAGTCATTTAGCTGACGCTTTTATCTAAAGCGACTTACAGTTGATTATGCTAACCAAGAGCCAATCCCCCCCTGGGAGCTATGTGGGTTTGGGGGCCTTGCTCAAGGGCCCAACAGCAACGGTGTTCTTGCTTAGGCTAGAACATTTTGATTGGCACGATTCCACAGTTGTAAATAACGGGCTGTATAAGTGAAGAGAAAACAAAGGGAAAAGTAGGTTGGTCTGTACTTGTAGGGGAGTCAGTGGTATCTAACAGCTGGTGAGAGACTTGCCTATATAACCATGGCCCGCACCTTTCTCATAGGACTTGGCAATCCACGTCCACGACAGCTGTTCCTTTCTGTTGGGCCCGCTCAGGAGACGAATGGCTCGCCTCCCTGCAACACCTGGGCTTGTCTTTTGGGCATCTGTCTCTTCAGTCCCAGCTCTCATCTAATTGACAAACTACCCTCGCCGTCATTATGGCTGCTACATACATCATGCTCCGAGTGCCTTTATCCATACGCTTTTGCTTTTTTTTTTAAAAAAAAGTGGACTTTACGTTTAATTACACCGCCTGAAATGGCCATCGTTTAAAGGCAATCATGGTAAAGGAGTTTTTTTTTGTGTGTGTAATGTAGTGTAGTTTCATGTCAAACGTCTTTCTTTAGGTGAAACTAGTGGCTGCTGGCATCAAAAGTTCATGATTTCATGTATTGCGGGACAGGTGTAATTTATTACTACATTAGAACTATTATTAATTACTATAATACCACAACCATGCCAACAGATTTGGGTGGATCACTTAGAAAATGCAGTCTGTCACTGATAACGAATAACATTGGGGAAGCACTAATTAACAACATAATTCAGTGGACTACTCGAAACCAGCCTAACTTGGACTATTCATTATTGTTTTGTGCTTCCCCTTGTTTATTGGATTTCCTCCTGGGATTTGTATATTGCACACTTTGTTTGAGTAGCTGATTATGTCATCCAAATTACATGCAATGTTTTCATACGCAACCCTGCATATCAACCATACATAAACAATTTCACAGCCGTAATGTCCTCATTTCCATGTGTTGGACGGTCAAATGCACGGGTTGAAGGCACAGAATGAACATTAGGGGAAGGACTGGTTGTGTGTTGGTGAAACTATTATGATTGGATGAAACTCCCTCGTCCCCTTGAACTGAGACTGCTTGAAGCAAACAAAATTAAATAACAGTTATTCGAAAGTATATAAATAAATGCTGCAAATCACTTAAGACATGACTAAGTACTGCATTTTCACAAGTGCAATCAGTTGACAATTTGTTCTGTTAAGCAAATTAAAAAATAAAAGCAATTAATTAATTAATGCATGTAATTCCCCCCCCCCCCCACAGGAGACAGAATTCCCTATTTGCTTTTAAAGTGAGATTGAGGTTGTGGCTTCTGTCTGGGAGTAGCTAGCAGAACACGGTCCATTGGGCATGGTTCCTACCACGGGCTGTTTTCACTGCGCGTGAAAGAAACTGGAGGAGTCAGTGACCTTTCTCTATCAGTGGACTCAGTTCTGGTTTCAGTGACTACCTGGTATTCTCTGAGAACCTGGAGCATAACAGGGTTATTTTTCTGCCTCCGGCGGTATTCAGTGACTGTAGGAGTAGTGAAAAGCCACTGGCCTGAATCTCTTGTACTATATTGACGTTTTATTACCTGGTTGAATTCTGATTTCAGACTGGCTGGAGGGCATACGTACTGTATTTTTCACTAAGCAAACACAGCCTGTGAAATAGTTCATGCGAAAGCTGTGTAATCACTGTTCCAAAATTAGTACTCTGCCTACACTATCTGCTACACTATCAGATATCTATCTGTTATCATCTCTTGGTTTATCAACATGCAGATGGGGAAACTAGCGTTAAATGGTATCGTTGCCATTAAAAGTTGTGCAAAAACAGCAAATGTATGGATGACAAAAATAAAAAATAAAGTTAGAAAATCTAACTCTGTATTTTCCCTATGCTCTGGCAAGCATCAGGGCCTTTGTACCACATGCTAGTATGCTAATGTATATCATCCAGCCATTCATATTATCTACTATAGTAATATGTGTGACGAGCCAGGCTTTTGTACAGTTTGTGTATCTGACTGCTGTCTCTCCACACTGTATGATCACGTGATTGAAAGCAGTGCAACCTGCCCTCAACTCTATTTATTTATCCACAACAGTAAATACAAAGCAGGTCTGTGATTTGGGGCGCAGTGTTTGTTTGGTCAAAAAATATTGATGTCGGTAACAATTCAGCTAGCATTAGCGACATGCCGAAATGGAGACTACATGGCTTGGTTACTTTATAGATTTTACAAAACCTGGTAATCATCGAATAAACATTCTTAAATCCAGTGAATGTCGTCTTAAATGTGCATTTTCCATTGATGCACGAATGGAATTGTATGTGTGCTTTTCTCTAGTTCTTGTATGAACTTGATAAGCAGTGAAATACACTCAGAGATGTTCAGTTATATGAAATGAACATACTTCACTGAAGGCTTATGTGGCTCAACCCTTGGGGTGTTCCTCACCTCCATACCATACATTAATGTGATATAACTGGACACTTCATCATGCTTTGTCCCTTACGTATAGTCTCTGTGTCTAGTTAGCTGTTATCTTGCACCCTCAGCAGTCCTGATAGTCAAGGGTAATATTCACTGTCATAAGAGCAGGCCTAGTAACTTTTCATGTGACACATTTATCGTGTTTTATGCCTGTGCATGTATTTTTGCACTGGCGTTAGAATAGATAGGTGCTGCTGCTTCTGTGGGTTCAATTCTCTCATGCGCGCAAGAATACAGTCGTCCCAAATCACGCAGCGGATCTGAATTGGTTAAATTCTTGGCATTGTGGGGAAAAAAAAGTGTTATGTCTTTGGTGTTCATTTCAGAAAATATAACAATGACTTGTTAAATCAAACTGGAACAGGAGTTCCTTCACGATCAAAAGTGTTATTGTGGCAATCTTTTGGTGAGGTCCAGATGTACACCCAAACTGTGCACATTTGACACTCAGGGAGTGTAATTCGCTCTTGGGGATTGTTCTGTGCAGCAGATCACAAACAACATGAAGTTCAAGTTCATAACGATGTGTTTGTGAGACATGCAGTCACTGAAGCGTGGAATTATGGGTTCCCTCCAAGACGAATTTTGGACCCATGTATACAGACACTCCTCTTCCCAGCAGCAAAAGTTACATTGCAATGCCTTTCTCTGCACATCTCGATTTCCAGAATTTCTAAATCAGGTCAAATAAGTCTTATTTAAATGTCCCCATTACGCTAACAATGTAATGTATGTTACTGTTCCCACAAGGCCCGTTGGGCTGCACTTGCAGTGAAAGTTCTGTGGCGTAAGACTTGGATAACAGCTCATTATAGGGGCCTTAGGGTTTACAATAAAGAGGGCTTCATGTTTTATACAATTATTAATCTGATTTCCATCCTGCTTGTCCTTCATTCTCTAATTATTCATCTGTTCTGTTCTGCAAATCGCATGATTACACAATCTGATATCGCACCATAAAAAAAGGCTTCAACCAGAGATGGCTATCTAGGCCGCAACCCCGCTTTGATCATCCCCTTCGACGTCTTGATTAGCACTAATTTAAAGGGGGCACTAATGTGCCAATAACTGTCTGTTAAGATAACGTACGATACAGAGGGAGAATGAATATTTAATGGAGCTGAGCTTGCTTCCCTCCAGGAATCAGTACATTTGTGTAAGATATGCGTACGGGAGTTCTGTAGTGAAGAAAAAATATGTAAGTCTTAGCCGCGCATTTCGAAATGATACTTCAAAAACACAAAGAGGATAAGATTGTGTTCAGCGCACTGATCCTATTAGCCGAGATGTTCCTGTTAGCATAATCGCGCGGTGTTATTTCATAAGCCGTTTTTCTTTTCGAATCCCAGCATGCCGCGGCAGCGATGAAGAACACGGCACAATTCAGTGCTTTTCCACCCCCTACATCGCGACTTCTGCTGAAACTTGACGGGGACAGAGGTACGACAACCCCGTCCCAAAACCCAACCCCCAGAAAACAGACACAGAGGTGGTTTCTGTAGCTCCTCCATTCGAGTGAGTCGTTACTGTGATCTGACTTCCGCTCGGAAAATGAAAAGCTTCCCACCAGCTGGTCCATGTCCATTTCCTAGCAGCAGATAACCATGAAAGAAAAGGATTCAAGGAGCTCCCTTCCTTTCCTTTTTTTTCTCCTCAGACAACTGCCAGGTTTGCCTTTCAAGTGAATCAGAGAGAAATCTACAGTCTCCCGTTTGAAAGTTGCTCCCACCAGTAGGTCTGTAATTCACTACTGTGGCCAGTCTCAACTATATCGAATCCAGGAAAACTAAAACTCAATGACATAGATTTGTTTTCGGACATCAAACCGCTGGTTTGGCATCGGATGAAAGCTACCATTACCTGACAATAGAAGAACAAGATATGTTGCGTCTGTCAGATGAGAAGCCTTTCCTTTGTGTGGGGCCGCTGCAATCAGCAGTTCTTTGTAGTCAGAGGATGTGTCACCTTGAAACGAAACCTAGAGCTGTGTTTGCTTAAATGCCAGGATCAAGTGGAAAGCAAAGAGGCAGTGTGCGGCCTTTGACTTCGCTGGGAGCGTGGGACATTTGTCAGATTGCTTGAGCCGCTTGTCGCCGAGGAGGAGGAGGTGTACGCTTCACGGTCCCCTCGTTCCACCCGCAAGGGACTTGTCTTGATTTTTTTTTTTTTTTTGTCTTGACATGGAGCTCTTCGGAGACTCTGCTTGGCTCCGGAACGAAGATCTTTCGCGAGACGCGGCTTGGCCCGCTGTTTTGATCCGAGCGGCGAGCTGCATCTGGAACCAGGCAGAGCCAGGGGAACTCTGGGTAATTGTGTGCCATCGGTTCATGTAATGTGTCCGGCTCATTGACTCCCCTCCAAAAACGTTGGGGGAAAAAAGACCCTGAAATAACCCGAGTGACATAAAAATGTTCGCGTTTATTCTGCTCTGGTTTGGCACCATTTGATTTATTCATTAAGTGATTTTGCACACTCATTTAGTATGAAAAAAACCCTGATGGTGAGGACAAAACCAGCCTTTATGAGACAGATCAATCATAAGGGTGAACTTTAGGGTTGAAGGGGTCTCTGGCAAATGATCAGCTAACTACCCTGATGTCACTGTGTGAACATCAAGCACAGAACACAGCAAACAGATATATACTTTTTTAAAATTAATTTTTACATTTAATATGACAAGTCAACAGGCATGTGGGACCTTAAGTGAACAAGTGTTCAGTTAATAGGAATGCTCCTTTGAAGAGAAAATGATATTCTGTTCCATTTACAAGCAGCACTGCTTTACACTGTCAGGTTTTGTTATTTTCAGTTTTCGATTTGTTTTTACTTCAGTTTAGCATAACAATTGCTACTGTTCTGCCAGACACTGAACTGTGTACTGAATTAGCCACTTGTCCATTTTGACTAACATGAGTACAAATTCACTTTGTACTTGATTTGGACTGCTACTCACCGAACAGACTTTATTACTATTTCTGTATTACCAGTTCTGAATACAGTTTCAGTCATGTCCATTCATTTGCCGGCAATTTCACCCTTGTCTTCTGTCTGCGTATTATCAAAGGTAGCAAAGCAGAAGTCGCATAAAAAAACAAACCAACCGCTGCTGATGGACTTTTTTTTATACCCATGTGACATGGACTTTCAGATTTGAAATAATATAGCATTTAAAATTATTTGCATTTTAAATAAACATTGCTTTCCTTATGAATAAAGTCTCTCAGTAGGTAGCATCGTTAAAAAGCACAGTTACTCCTCCATTCTTTCACTAAATTTGGCACTGCGTATCTCTGTCTCACCAGCACAGTATCCTACAGCCTTTCTGTGAGATCGGTGTGCTCAATCTTGGCAAGTATTTCAGCAGCAATGAAGGTCGGAAGAAATGTTTGTTGTAGTAGAACAATTGTTTAAATTCACATTGTCAGTTTCCTCCCACAGAAAACAGTTGGTTTCTGATCACAGGTCATGTAAATCTATACAATGTTATTATTTTCAAATATTGTGTTAATGGGAAAATGACAGAATGAAACGTTTATTTTTGCAGTTTCTAAACAAAAGTCATGACCCTTGATGCACAGATATTGTGCAAATAATAAAAACATGTTATGACTGGTTAATGATTTATACATAGTATTGTTTGAAGAATTGCATATAAATCCTGGTTTCACATTTGGTTTGAAATGCAAACATACATTCACATGTACTGTTGCTTATGTAATATCCTTTGAGCCTTGCACTTTATACAATGTCTGAACATATAAAGTGCTATCTTCTACCACGATTTTGAGACACTCAAATGATTCCATTCCCATTTTGATGTGAGAACATGTGTATGGGGAAAAAACCAAGGCAAGAAGAGACAGATGCAAGTGAACCAACAACTGCAAGGAAACATGGGTAACATTGTTTTGGAGTAGTCCTTGTGGCTGTGAAACATGGTGAAAAAATAAATATAAATTGGGAGATTCTTGAAATTTGTGAAAAAAGGGACCAGCAGCACATATGAGCTGTGGGTGATTCATTGTCACAAATTACACCCGTCATATTCATTGTTGTAGGCATTCTAAAGCAGAACCTTTTTTTAATAGCTAGCCGAATGACAGAAACTTGTTGCTACCCATGCATAGACCTCAATTTATTTTTAATGAGGTCTCGCAGAGTCTTTTTGATGGACTATTCAAATCTGCAACTACACTCTGAAAAGGGCGGTCACTATAGAGTCAAAGTTTCCTGAGGTGAGAAAGTTAATGGATAACTTTCATTTCTACACTGATTTTTTGCCTTTTTTCTACTCTAGCTTTGCTAATGATAATCTTTTCATCATCTTCTAAGTTTTTATTCCGCTTCATTTTGTTTCCACCCTCTCTCACAGTGTTGCCTTTCACAAATAAATTGCATGCATGATTTATTCAAATATTATAAATAACATTGTAAGTAAGTACTCTTATGTTTAAAAATGAGTCTTTAGCTTTCTCGAATCTGAAAAGTTTTGTTCAATTCTGAGACACGTTATTGTCGGAGGTCTTTGGTCATCACAAACTTGCCTTTAATGGATGTTTATTAAAAAAATCACGTTAACATTGTTCAATAAGGTTGTGTCTGAGAACTTGGGAGTCCTGCAGCTAAGTTCTGAGATACTTTTATACTTTCTGAGATACTTTCTGTACTTATTTTCCAGCAAAATGTCTTCAGTGGCACTCAGAAGCAAGTAAGACTTTTGTAGGTGATCTTCAGGGATGGCATAGCAATTATTCTGTCTATGAATAGAGCAGTTACAGTTCTAAATATTGCCATACAGCCATGAATTCATATGACAATTATCCAATAATTAGGCATAAGCAAAGCAAACACAGAATCTTAAATAGACATTTCATCAATGTAGCTTCATAACAAAACCAGTACATCTCTCAATGCATGACATGACTAAAATTAAATTATAAAAATGGCTGGATAGGTATTTTATCTAATAATGCACATTTCACTCTATTTGATACAGCATGGAAAAGTACAAAACACAGACAATGTGAAGATAATAAGAATATCATATTTTCTGATGAGGATATACTAGCCTGTTATACATTTTGACCTTGCATTTGTACAGATTGATCCATAAATGGTAATAAAGTTTTTTTTTTCAGTCTCTGTTAAATGTCTTGAAGACATTTACAAGGAAATGTAACACCAGGCATTATCATAAATGTTCCCTAGCCAACCAGAAAAAAACAAGTGAGTGTTAATGTCCCTTTTACACAGGTAGTGATTACACCAGATATTTGAGCTCACTTACGTGTAGACTGTGGATTTAATTTAATGTTAAATGCAATATAGTGGGTATCTGATATAGTCACTGAACCAGACAAAGCTGCCCAGGTTTTTGGACTTAGAAAATAGTCTCTTTGGCTTCAACAAAATAATACTCAACATGGCATTTGTGATTGTAGGCTGGACTAAATGAGATGACCTTATGTCACGGCAATTAATACAATCAACACCATATTGTGATTCACCAATACAAACCTACGACTGCATGCAAAGCTTATGAATATACAAATCTAATAATGTGTAGCTATACAGTCAATGTGGATCATTGATGATCTTATTTATTATAGAGGTTACAGGAAATGAAAGAAAAAAGATTCCGTTGCGACTGTGGAAAGGTATCACCCAAGCTATCATCACAAACTTGATTTGACTGATTAATGATATAATGACTGGAAACATAGTTTGCCAATTTTTTGCTTTCTAACATAATCTGAATGATATCCTCAGAAACGTTTCACCTCGACACCATCTTTTCATTATTTGTCTGTGACGCATTATTAAACAAAATGATAAAGTCTCAGTCATGACGTCTGACCTGATGTGACCTTCCAATTAGCAAACAGCTAGTGCTGGAGTCCGCGCTCAGATGCATGCTAACATTTAATTTCATCTGCGATCAGTCTTCATGAACATGCTCGGCTAAAGCTAATTTGTACCGTTTAGCATTGTTCTTTCTTCTGTCATTCTTCATTAAAATGGATGAGTGGCGTAATAGCACAAATAAAAGCGGTTATCCTCTAATGAGAATGGAGCTTGATCGCATTATGTTTATTCTTATGTACAAAGCGAGCAAGTGCTTCATAATTGCATCATAATAGGAATGTCACTACATTACATTATGTCCCATTACGTTGCATTACAGGTATTTAGCAGACTGTCTTATCTGGAGTGACTTACGACGCAGAGTGAGTATGTCAGGGACTATAGAGCTGAAAGTCCTACGGGGAAAGTCGTAAGGGAAGTCCCAAGTGCGGGAAGTAACAACATAAAGACCATGGACCATGTAAAGTAACCTGTTCATAAAAGACTAGCATCGCAATCATACACAACTACCAATACAATTACAAAACAACAGTCATATGCTAAATACACTGGTGGCAGTGTGCCATATGCTTAGCCTGCTCCAGCAAAACCTTCTACGGATCTTGCAACCCTGAAACAAATGCACTCTCCTGAATCTTGTGTAAAAGACAACAGGTTCCTTTTTGAATGTTAAGTGGATTTCATGCTTTTACAAGCTCTGGACCGAATGACCTGGCATTTGGACCCAGTGTCAGAAATCCTCTGTGAATTTTCTCAGCAGTTTCAGCTCTGGGGAAAGACAGAATTAAAATCAGTGTTTGCTGAGCTGAAACCGATAGTGACTATTGCCTTTATATCATTAAGTAACAAGCCCATAAACATTTTAAATTTAATGTGTGTTTTGTATTATGGATATATCTATGGAATTAATATATAATTAATATTTGAAATTATGTGCAAAAATACCTTGTGCTGCCAGAACTGTAATTAGCATTGCTTATTATTTCCTCAATTGTATTTTTTTCTGTGTGATCCACATAGAAACATACGAATACAAATACAACATGAATACAAATGTATTGCGATATACAGATACCCATTTAGCACTACCTTGTGAAAACTGATTCAACATAATTGAAATTGTATAGATGGGGGAAAAAAGTCACAAATGAATCATAAACAAGAGAGGTAATGTGTATGCCTCAACTATATATACAAGCATTGTTCATACAACCCTGAATGGCAGACTTCTAAATAGATTTCAGAGAATCGGACGGAAGCCAGCACCCTCATGAAAACAAAATGTACTGTAGCAAAACAAGCACATCCTTTCGTAAGTTTGGCCTTCATTTTTCAAGAAAACAGAAAAAAATCCGCCTCACTGAGCTCATGTCCTATGTCTGAACAGTGACTGTCCATCTACGACCAAGCTGTCATACATTTATATTCGTGGCTGTGGCTTGTCATTTTCTCGATCCAGCCGAAATGTGTAAGCCATTTGTTTTATGCATCACAGAGGATGCTTCTTCTCCATGCACATCTCTTGCTTTCTGTAGGACTTACTTTCTTAGGAATATGTTTATCTCCATGTACCCCAGTTCACCATCTAGGTACATTTCTATCCACTTTGATGAAACTTTTTACTCCTTTATTTTTCTTTTCTCTTTCCATCACACTACAGGGCAGGACCTCTCTCAGAATCTGTTTGTTTGAACAAAGCCCAAGACTTTTGTTTACCTCTGGGTAAACAAAATCTAGGTTTTATTCTTAGACAAATAAATTAAATGCAATGAAATAAATAAATGGGCTATGAGTGAACAGGCTATGAAATACACCTGCAAATAGACCACAAGGTAGTCATAAATCTCACTAGGGTAATTGATAGGCCAGCGGTAGCTTGAAAGTAAACAGTCATTAAAGCTACTCAAGGGAACACTGCAAATGTATAATGCATCAATAAATGGTGTGTCATGACTCCTGAGGTGCAGAAACACAGAGCCTTGTCCAGTCAATGGATCCCCAAGGTGAAATGTTTAACTGGACATTGTGTTGCCCAGGGAGTGAGGGCTGCAATCTGCAGGGTAACACCTGTCTCATTGCTCACTACTGCCCTCTAGTTATTTGAATTCTTGTTCTTTGGTACTGCCACTGAAGCAGCTCAGCCAACGGACTGAAAAACAGATACTAAGCAGCCAACAAGCTGAAAACATTTTGGTGGATACATGCACGTGAGTGCACTCACCACCCCCCGAACCCACACAAACCCAGACACCCACATATTTCAACGATGCTTCAACAACATACCACAGCGGTAACACAGAGGTTACCAGGTAAAATTCAGATATAAAACTGCTATTTTTTTCCTTGAGCAAAGTTCTCTTCCAAAAATGTGCTTGTAATAACAAAAAAAAATTCAATTAAAAACAGATGTAGCCGTGAATGTCTATTAAAGCTGTATTAAAAAAAAAAATCAATGCAGAGAATGTCAAATCAAGAATCAAATGAATGATAAATGAATGATGAACAGAATCAAATCCCAATTTAAGAATTGATTCTCTTTCTCACATTCGAGTTAGCTGAATTGGTCAATAGTCAAATTTGAAAAGGCAAACTCCACTGAGTAAATTACACCGTTCATCATGATGCCAAGAGAAATAAATCAAAGGTCTTCAGGTTATGTTACATCGTTGAGATTCAGACTGTGAATAACAGTTTTTTTCCCTGCTTTAACTTGTCATGCAACTCCGATGTCAAGACAGTTGAGGCTCCTCGTCTGAGACAACACGGAGTGAATAACTAATTACCGTCTTTGGAAAAAGATAGTGAAACCAATAAAATACTAAATAAATGCAGTCCTTGTATCCTTGTATGCTCTGAGACTTATATTTTCAAAACACGTAAGGGAAATAAACAGCTCTCACATTAATGATGCAGTATTTACTAAGTGGCCAAATTCAGTCTTATGCTTAAGTGCATTTTCCACATAACTTATCGTTATGGGAATGGGAGACTTCGGTGGAAAATGCACTTAAACACAGGACTGAATTTGGCCCTAAGGGAACACAACCAGTGGTGGGTCACGTCCACTCACAGAAAACCAATTACATTCTCTGGCCACTAGGGACACTTGTGAGGCACATATCCACTTGAACACTTGAATAGTCATTCATTGTATTTCCACCAAAAAGTAAATTCAATCTTTTTTTTAAATTATTTTGAAGTTATTCAGGTAATTTTAATAAATAAGCTGTCATAATATATAATGATCTAACTATAATAATATTTGTCTGTTTCATATATTTTTGTCAACTATGGTGCGGTCAAGCCCATTGAAGCCAATGATTTAATAAGGAGAATATCTGCCATTAAGACAGAAAACACGTACATGTCATAACATTGCCTGATACAGACATCTTAAAGCTATTCAACAAATGGATTTGGATGCTGCCGGAGTATACCTCTCTGTTTCCTCTGACTCTTTTTTTACTTTGACTTTCAAAAAGTTATTGGATATATTCCCAGCACACTGTGTTAGAGGTATCTTTGAGGATTATGAGAGGCTTTCACTGTTTATCCAGGATGAAAACCGAAGCCACTTAAGCGCTAAGTGACTTTCCTCCCAGCATGTATACAACTGTCATTACCAATATTACCGCACCGAGGTAAATATACTACCTACAATATCTGTACTCACTGTTCTGTCATTGTATTGGTAGACTTGGATAATGTGAAACCTCTCCTTTTGGGGTTTTTAACTGGTGGTGGCATTGAAATTTCAGCCCCGAGTACTATGCTCTAACTGGTTCTGGTCTAGAGAAAAGATGCAACAGTTTTACTACACATATCTCTGGCATAACAAATATTAGAGGCTTATTTTCACTGCTAACGGTTCCTATTTTGAGCAAATGAATGTATGCAAACCGTAGATGTATACATGCACTGAAGGGACAGAATCACCATTATATAAGGCTAAAGATGTAACTGCAACATCATATAATACATTGAGTCCCTGGCTAAATGGTGCTGGAACCCTATCTCTGTTATTTCTGAATGTATCTATGTACATGTACATAGGATTGCATGTATGTATGCATGCATGCTTTATTACCTCCTCTTGGTAACCTTCAAATGTTAGGGGAAAAATGCAAAAGGAAATAGAAATAAAACGCCATTTGGTTAAACATCTGTATCTGTATCGCCTATCCTATAGTCTTAAAAAAGACTGAAGGGACAGAAAAAAATAACCATTATGTCTGTGCAGCTTCTCTGCAAAAACTGTTACAGTGCAAGGTCCAAACGATTGATGGTAAAATTGTAGACTTCATGATCTGTGATGTTTTCAGTTGCAAATGGTAGAGGTTTCCTCAGCCTCATTGAGTATGCATGAAACGGAGTCACACTCCACAGCGGGCATATTTCCCAGAATGCACCTCAGCAACAGTAGGAAATGGATACCATGAGCACCATTTCACTCACAGACACCGTTGCGCAGGTGAGATGAACATCTACAGACAGGTGGAGCTCGGATGTGTCTACCGTTGAGTTCAACCCAACGCTTGATTGACAGCGAGGTGAAACTACAAAAGCCAGTTCTGCATGCCCATGAGTCCAACGGCTCAAACACAACCAAAGCCATTTCGGTCTTTTTTAAAAAATATGTCCGAGACATAGGAAATCCAATCGTTGAGAGCTTTACTTATAATCCCCTTTCCTCTCATAGCAAACGCTAAAGCACAGAGGATGGCCTCGGTTTAATCAATATGTGTTCAGAACTTTGACTTAAATTTTTAGACAACTTATGCACATATTTGTCCTTCATAAACCCAATTCAGTGATATCTGTGATCACTTAAATAATGGATTAAATAGTTTGAACTGCAAAAAAATAACACCTCTATGCACCTTAAAATGGGTAGGGTAAACACAGGAGTCGATTAAATCTTTGGCAGCGATGTAATGGCTAAGTATAATCTTTCACAAAACTGGAGAACATATGATTCCAGTCATAGTGAAATCCACAGTGTGTGTCCAAAACAAATCTTGGAATCTGATAATACAGAGTATCATACAATACAGGTATGCACCACACAACATCTGTTTGGGCAACGTCCGACCACATATACGTCTGTGGTCCCATAAGCTTGTGATATAGAGTTATAACAGAGTTCAGAAATCCTGATCTGAGAACGGAAGGTAGCAGACGTAACCAGACGTAGCGAATGCTACAGCTTCCCACACGCACACAACACATGTATCTCCATATCTCTATTTAGTCAACACAGGTACACTACAGTATTTGATATAGCTTTGCTAAGTATATACAATAATATGGTGTTCGCACAACACCCAAATCACATAACATCATATGTCACAGAGCATATCCTGGATGTTAAACCATATATACCTGTACTTTTTTTTCTCCGAGTTACAGTTATCTATTCTCCCGTAGGTTAGCCCTCAGGTCAACATCATCCTGAAGCCCCCTGTGTTGACAATCAAAAGACAGACAGGCCTTCTCATGATGTCTCATGAAAACATGATTTATTTTGACTTTTTCATACAAAATGTTACCTTTTGCCTTGTTTTTAACCTTTTTGAAGATGTAAACGTTACATCACATTGTCCTTTTGAAATAAACAAACACATAAAATAAATGAATGAAATAATTCCGCCCAAATGTCATCTCACTCAGCCTGGATGCTCCGGGACATTGACATTTGCCATTGAAAGGTCCATTAGTAGTGTAACTGCATCTTCTCATTTTGTCCTTTTTACTTCAACGGGAAAAAAAGGGTTTAATTTAATATTCAATTAATTTAACATTCAAGTGGTTGTGCCTCTGAAACCATTGTTTTGATATTGCTGAGCTTAATTCATTCGACCGTTACCTTCATAGTCTTCTTTATGCAAGTGTTTTGGCAGTTTGTGAATTTGGTTCTGCTCTCAGGAGAGAGTACCAAGCTGCAGCTCATTTGTCTATGAATATTAATGAGGGGTCATGGTAACTTCTGTTGCCTTGGTGTTTCTTTTATGTTGATAGCGAACTCAATGATACTCATTTGTCTGTTAGCCAGCACTAAAATAACTAATTTCAGTAAAAGAGCAAATGAATAATTGAACCACAGTAAACATGAATTAGGAATGTCGCCATTAGTCCATATTCATATTCAGCAAACTGAAGGTTTCTTACACTAGTGGAATGATTATGTTACTGTAAATAATTACAACTGAACACAAAGTACCAGAACTAAAATTTGAAATCCAAACAAAAAAAAATTATCATTAAATCTTTAACTGTACTGCATCAACACCCACTACAGTATCAACACCCATTCCACAATACTAAATGTGCCTAGACTTTATCATATGAAATTCACCTGTCCAATTCACCAGTGCACACCCACATCTATGTCACATGAACCCAGTGATAGCCTTCATAAACATTTTATCGAAACATAAAAACAGTTCCTCTTTGGACAAATCACATGACCTAACCCAGAACAATACTGAAAACACTAAAGGCATTCATTCGGAAAATCATTGTCTATTTACTATGTCACTGACCCCTCCTTCTCAGCAACTAATTGAATTCATCCTCTGTAATGTTTTGCTCAGCACACACTAAACCATCTTCATTATTTCCCGAACAAAGGTAAGCCATCTCACTATTTGGTGCAAACTCATTCATAATTCACATTTTTGCCAACGGACAATGCACCACGCAATAAATTCATGCTATTTGTTTGGTTTATTTATCCATCTGCTTGAATTCTAATGAGTCCTGACCTGAATAGAAATGCAATGAAAAGTGAAAGGTAAATAGAAAATGCAAATAAGAAGAAAAAACATTACAATAACAGAAGGAAAACACATGCACACACACTCACGCGCACACACACAGACTCACAATTTCATAAAGTCTGCCCAGTTCTGCTATAGGTCTGATATACTTCTGGGTTGAACTGCTCCTTGTATTTACTATGTCTGTCTTTAAGCCTGGAATTTAATTAAATGGTAACCAGACACTGAGTTATAGATTCCATAAAATACAGTCAATGCTTTTTTCACAGTTCATTCTATGATCAATGGCCATCCAAATATGAGGTATTTCATTTTTAATTCTGTCTTTTACACATTGCAAGCTCAGAGATGCCCTTTTCAGGTCTATCTGTGGTTCTCTTATGCCACCTATTGCAGAATTTTCCTAGACAACAGACCTGAGCTTAAATAAAACGACAGCATGTGTTATTTGATAAACTGTGTAAATTGAAAGGCGTCCAGAATTTCTGCTTATAGTTCCAGATGTTCTGAAAACCAGCTGTGCTTACATAGCTGGGTAATGCAATTTGACAAAGATGGATATGGTACAGATGTTACCTGTTACCTTAAAGTCTTGCCTATTAGTTTCATCAACAACTCATCATTGTTTTAGTTTACTAAGCATTTGAGACAAACGTCAGGAACAACCTAATTTGGATATCCACCAAATTGGTTTGAAGGAGTTATAACAAGTCGATGCACTGCAGAAAATTGGATTTTGCGGGGATTGTGATGTTGCCAGCTACATTTGTTCTAGAAAGGACTAAATTACCCTCATTTAACCATACAAGTAGCACCAGGATGAAGAGCATAGAGAAGAACAGAAGTGGTTATTGAAGAGGGATTACTTTCTATTGTCCAGGTGGGACATTACCTGGTTTAAAGACCAGCTGGAATGTCCAGGGTGGTAAATTAATAATCCACTTTGTTGCTGAGAGGATAATTATATAGATGAATGTTAACATAGTACGGTTGTGTTGATACACCCGCCATTTATTTTGATACATGAGCGTACTCATGGGATCCAACTTAAATGCAACATTAGATGAGCAAGATCCATTTTAACGGATGGTGATACGTGGGTGGAAATCTGATTTCAATGCATGACCACTGTGCTTGTGTAGAATCCACAATCCAGGCTCACACTTTTGCTTTCTGAAGAAGAGTCTCAACAGTGGGAGCTTGTTTGGAACTGTGACGATGACCGCATTTTCTGTCCGCCATCATTCCCTTAATGTAGGAAAGTGAATGTTGTTGGTTTTGTTTCTGAGTGTCATTAGCAGTTAATGTTCGTTAGCTGAAGCTAAGTGCTGGTCATTGCTTCAAATGTTCATACCAGTTCAGCGTTCTATTTATTCTGCGAGTCCCTGGATGAATATCATTGGGTTCATTTCTGAGTGTCATTAGCTGCACATCAGCTATTCCTGGGTATGGTTGGTACGACTGTGGTTTTTGCTGAAATTTCTCCTGTACAGTCGCACCTTTACCCTCATTGTTGAGCCCATCCAAGCCTATGATGTGGACCACTGAGTGCCAAAACGTGTGTGTGAAAGCAACACTGTGCAATAGTCTCATTCTTTCTACTCCCAATTTTACTCAGCCGTTTAAATTGCAGGTTGATGCTAGTTGCACTGGTGCAGGTGCGGTGCTGTTGCAGGAGGATGACTGTGGGATCAATCACCCAATGTGCTACTTTTCAGAGAAATTTAACAAGCATCAGGTGAGATATTCCACCTGAGAAAGAGATGTTGCCATTGTTATGAGCATGACAGAATCCTGAGGTATACCATGGTTTCTTCTTCTTGCCCATTGTGGTGTACTCTGACCACAATGTGCAATTTTGTTTTTTTCACTGCATGTGCAACCACAAATAGCAACTAGTCAGAACAGGAGTCCAATTTAGATATCCAGCATCAAAAGAGAACAGAGTATGTCATTACTGATGGTTTATTCTGTTTGTTTTAAGAAGTGAATGTTGTCAGACTGACAACAAATTGCATATTTGTCTTGAAGAGGTGTCTTGGGTGGGGTTCAAACCCACGACTTTGGGGTTATTAACACCTTGACCCAGCACAGTGAGCTACTATGTTTGGGTGGGTGTAGCTCACTCAATGGTGAGACCACTGCAGTGTGGAGAAATGGTTTTCCATTACAAATAATCCATGTCTGGTTTTTGTGCGAGTGCTAGTGGGCGGAGCACCTTGATTGATGGGTGGGGCCTGTGTGAATTGGGCCACCTGTGGCTAATCAGCTACAGGGTTTATATACAGGCCAGAGTGCTGTAGTAACTCAGTTAGGAACTGAAAAGGTCAGGGTGGGAGCTCTGCTCCTGGTAAAGGTTTGGCTTAGTTAAGTCCCAACTTAATCAGGGTGGGAGCTTGGCTCCTGGTAAAGGTTTGTATAGTTAGTCTATCCCAAGTGATTTAAGGCTTGGGTCAATTTATTTTGTTTCTTCAGTTTAAGGAACTGCCCCAAAGTGGGCTCATTTTTGTCTTCATTTGCAAAAATCAACCCCATACAGGGTATCTTTTTTGTTTCTTTTCTTTTTGAGTGATGGGACTTTGAGTTAAAGTTTACCTGGTCAGATCTTACTCTCTCCTTTTTATGTTTTGTGTTGGAAAGTTTCTTTTCAGTTATTCTTTCTAAATTCACCAATTTAGTGGACACCAACGGTGTCTTCTACAACCCCTTTTCCCCAAGTTCAAATATAGTGGTTATTTTATTTGTTAGCTCCCAGTTGGACATAAAGTGAAGTGGGGTCATAACATTTCTGATTAGGGAATCCACATAAAGAATTCAAATGCAAATTGAAAGCCCAATTTTAAAACATAAAATCAACTTTATAAAACTGCATATAATTTAATGGATTGTGAATTTTTGCATGGCCGATTTCTCATTACTGAGGAAGGGACTTAGTAGGTAGTAGGAAGTAGCTGGATACATTATTGTATGTAAGAGGTCTTAGATAAAGTACACACTGTACAAAACAACAGAAAATTCAAATAATACCATTTAAATGCAGCAATGTAGTGTAACTAAGACAATGTCTCATTATGTTAAGAGCCAATGAGGAATAATGACTCCTGTGCTGCCAATTCATCTTCATGGTTTGTGCCTTTGTTTGGGTACAATTCCTTGTCTTTTCAGGGTTCTTTTATTTGTATTGTATCTGTCCTTACCATCCATTTTTCTGCAAAAGTGAAGGCTCTGAACAATTCAACAGTTTTCCTCAAAATGTGACTTCCAAATTAATGTTTTCTCTTTTGACAAACGCTAAAAAAATCTCATCAAAAAAAAAAAAAAAAAAAAAAAAAAAACCACAAGGCAAAACCAAACGCTGCTTTTTTTTTTCAAGATTCAAAGTGAAATTCATATCTGGGTGGAATGAAGGCTTTAGTTCAGTAAAATATGGCATACAATAGCACATGATATCATTGCCCTATTTATTTTCATAAAAAAACATTTGAGAAGCTGCATCCTTCCACCAATGACAAAGCAGTAAAGCGTTCTGTTTTCCCCCCTGCAGGAGCACAGGGAAGCAAGCCAGATTAGATTGTATTCATCCAGAACTGAATGTATTCAGGACCCAGGAGTTACTCCACCTGCTCCTCTTTGAGCCTTAGCCAGAGGAGCTTGTGTATCGGTATAAGAGGCAGAATCCAATTGCTGCCCCCCAGCATCTAATTCAATAGAGCAAACGTCCAGCCCGTGGCAAGACAACACACGCGCCGCCGTCGCTTTTCCCGCTGGGCAGGAAATATTCCCATAAACAAACCAACCCTTTACCCTGTACGGCGCGGCCCCGGTATAATGCGATCGTTGAGGCCCATAAAATGTCATCGCAAAAAAAGCGGGGTTGTGCTAAATCAGGGTTCAAGAAAATCGCCGTTCAAACCCAATGTAGACCTAACATCCTAAAACGCCCCTATTTTCACCCTATTTGACCTCTTTTTGTGCATGTACAATCACAACTAGCAACTAATGCACTGGTCACGGGTAGTACAGGAGTCCATTTTAGACATCTAGCATAAAAAGGGAACAGAATATCATTACTGACACTTTGTCATGTGTGTTTTAAGGAGTGAGTGTTGTCAGGCTAACAACAAATTGCATATGTGTTGCCTTGAAGGGGTGTTTTGGGTGGGGTTCAAACCCATGACTTTAGGGTTATTGACACCTTGCCCTAGCACAGTGAGCTACTGTGTTCTTGTGGGTATGGGTGTGATGGATTTCCTTGGTGTAGCTCACTTATTGGTGAGACCATTGCTGCATGGAGAAATGGTTTTCCATTACAGATAATCCATGTCTGGTTTTTGTGTGAGTGCGAGTGGGCGGAGCACCTTGATTGATGGGTGGAGCCTGTGTGAATTGGGCCACCTGTGGCTAATCAGCTACAGGGTTTATATATAGGCCAGAGTGCTGTAGTAACTCAGTTGGGAACTGAAAAGGTCAGGGTGGGAGCTCTGCTCCTGGTAAGGTTTGGTTTAGTTAAGTCCCAACTTAGTCAGGGTGGGAGCTTTGCTCCTGGTAAAGGTTTGTGTAGTTAGTCTGACCAAGTGATTTGAGGCTTGGGTCAATTTATATTGTTTCTTTGAAAAGTTTATTAAGGAACTGCCCCAAAGTGGGTTCATTTTTTGTTTTCATTTGCAAAAGTAAACCCCAGAGAGGGTATCTTTTTGAGGTTTTTTTTTTTTTTTTTTTTTCCTTCCCTTTTTGAGTGATGGGACTTTTCCTTCTAAAACGTTTACCTTCTGGCAAGTAAATTACCTTTTTTTTTTTTTTTTTTTTGAATTAAAGAATTCCACCAATAAATTGTTGTAGTTATAGTAGAAATGAAAACACACATTTTGAAAAGGTCCGAATTTGCATTAAATCAGGGCATGTAACATCAGGGTTTCACTGTACCTGAAATGTGAGCTGTATTTAAATTACTGTAAATGATTTGTGTGTGCCAAAATTCAAAATCTGGTTTTAAAGTGATACAAGTACCATAAGGGAGAGCTTCACAGAACTTTCAAGAAAAAGTGCAAGTGACTATGAAATACAGGAAAACATTATTTGCATGGTTAAATCTCAAGCACTGAAAAAGCGACCTTTTTTTTTTTTGTAAATTCGCAGCCAATATAAAGGTATAGTTAGATTTCTAAACACCGGGTGGTAGGTTTGGAAAATATTACCATCAACAAATCAAGATCTACTTTTCTTTGGTGTAGTTCTCTGTTGTACCCTGCCAGCAAAACATGTTACAGCTTTTTGTCTCTCGCTCGTCCAGCCTACGTAACGACTGTCACACAACACAGACCAGGTGACTAACGGTTCTTAAGAATGAAAGGTACACAATGGCCCAAAAAAAAAAAAAGGCCCGGTGGATGGACGCTCCACCAATGCCAAGATGTCAAGGTGACGGTGGTCAGGATGACTGGGCTGTTTGGGTCCATTCAGCCCGGCTCACCTCAGGCCCAGGTCCCTGTGTGATACAGCAGATAAGGCGTGTAACTGGCCACACTGCCCATACGAACGTGCCTTCCAACACATCTGCCAGCTCCCATGCCAAACCAAGCATCAACTGCCAGTGTCTATGGACATTCGGCTTAGAGAGACTGAGCACTTGGTTTACAGTGTCTTTTTTTCCACAGAGTATGACAAATTTAATCTTGCACATGCAGTTCAATCCTTACTTTTAATTAGATGTATTTGTAAAATGGCATGAACTGATCTGTTTATGCTAATTGCTATATTAACACTTTATAACTACCTTTATAAAATTCTATAACAATGTAATTTTCAAGACTGTAAATATTACATGTTATTTATGGAATATGAATGTGGTGGCAATACTTGAATAGTCCCAATGTTTATCACATAAAAATACATATAATTTTGGCTGATCTGCTTTTTCAAAAGGTTATTTGTGCTTGAAATTCCCTCGATTAAAACAAATGAAATCCGTCCACTTCTTGGTCTCCCCTGTTATCTTTTTGACAGCTTCCCCCATCCCTCCCCCCCAACACTTTCATGTCAGTTTATTGTCAACTTGAAGATTAAGATGCATTACAAGAAATGCAAAATAAGATCTACCCGTCATTGTGTAATATGATGTCATTTCGTTTGTCATGAATGGAAGAGCACCTTGACGTTGATGTGTGCTGACACTTCTTATCGTCCATATTTACTCTTAAGAGAGTTACTAGAACAGGAGTTTATTCTTTTGCACCAAGGAGCACATCATAATTAGTCCCACATACAACAATTATTAATATGTCTGTGCTGTTTGTCAAATGATTGCTGAACTCGGAATACAAATTTAATAGCTCACAATTCTACTGTATTTGTGGGTGTCAGAGTGTCAAGCAGACTGACTTGGATGGGATGAGATTTTTCATGGTTCATATTTATGAAGTTAATAGCTTTTATAAGTTTCTGTGGGAGGTCCTTCCCGAGGGTAAGCTCCTGTGGTTTTCTTGCCTCCTGCACACATTCGTTAACGGACCTCTCGTGATTTATTCACAGTTTTTAACAATGCATGCCAAATAACTACACATGAATCTAAATCTAAGGTTAGGGGCCTGCACAAAGCACATCAAATCCTCTCTGTTCCAATTCGTTCCATATTCAGTGGTATTCCGGGACGAATATTTTACACCACATGTCAAACTGGTGTTGAATAGTTCCAGATTTTTGCTTATATTTCTTAACTCTATAGACCAGCTGGCCTGGTTGGCTTTCTTGCCTTGGCACTCTGTGCCATGAGCTATGAATGACTGTATGTCCTCTGTGGGGTAATAAAGTGTAGAAATTTGATAAACTGACATCTCCCATGCCATAAAAATTTTACGAGTGTTTAACTACTGTTTACCAGTGGTAATTACCAAATGGTTGCTTGACATATTTACCTGGTACAGGTAAATTTAAGTACGTAGTCCTTAACAGAACTGTAAAATGAATGACTGTCTCATTTTATACAAGGGCCAGGGCACTTTGGTAATGTAGTAACAGCTAAATGACTGCATGTGTATGTGCAGCCTAACCATAACCTTAAGCTGTGGCTATATGTGTATTATACTGTGGACTGTCAGGCTTGATTGAAATGAACAGGTAAATTGACAAAGACAACAGTCCAGACCTAGTCTCCTTCAGTCCTGCTAGTGCTCTTGCTGGAGAAACATTGGTTTTATAGTTAAATTATGGTAAAACTGATTTCTTGATCATTTGTTTAAAATTTGATTAGCAAAACTTGTTAGAGAATAATGGTTTTCTTACGTTAAGTTTTATTTTGAGTCAACAGAGTGTTGGAAAGTTATATTTAAAAAGGTGTATTTGTTATAAAACAGTGCATATACCAATTCAAAAATGAAGTAAGCTGAAGGTGACCATAACAAATGGATATATCTTAATCCAAGTCATCATGAAATTGCAGGGTAAGAAATGTAATCAAACATTTCCTAAATATATAGAAGAATTCCTGAATATTTCTATCTTGGCACACAGAAATTGATGAGCAGATCAGAGTAAACAAACATTTATTCTTCCACAGTGTTTACTCATTTGAAATAATTGTGCATATTAACGTCCAGCAGAGAGCCGGAGGCGGTCGATTCGCACCTCCCATTGCAGGTTCTGTGACCCCAGTCGCCCGCGGCTCTGTTTACAGACCCGATTTAGACAGGGGGATGGGCTGAACGCACCAGGGGGCGGTCAGGTTACAGACGGACAGACTAAAAACGATCATACGCATTCCTGCCATCCGCCAGACACTTTTAAAACTCATTCTGTGGCACACTGCAAAAAAAAACAAACAATAATAATACAGTCATTGTGTGACACATGATGCCAAAGCAATATCTCAACGGATAAACGGGCTTCTAGAAACGGCCTATTATCAGAAAGGAAATGTCCAATAGTTACTTTGTAAAAAGTTTTAAGGGTGAGTGAGGACACCTTGGCCGAACTTTGGACTCGTGCAAAGCTTTTGGAAAAGATAAGATGTTATAATTATGGGCTAGCTGCTAGGACCTTATCTTATAAATTAATTTCGGTAAACAGTCTGTCAACTTTTTGACGGCTAATTACATTATAGCGTAAATAAATAAACCATCTTCTGGAAAATCGTTGTTCAGTCTCACCTTATGTCAACCATGGGAACAAGTTTTATTCAGGTGTGGAAAAATTTTTAATCTATGAATTAATTCTTTAAATGAGGAGAAAAAATGTAAATATTTGGTTGGATGTCTTGGTTCAAAGCTTGGTATGATTATAAAAATATGACAGGACATTATTTAATCTGGCTCATGGTATTTTACACTCAGAAGCTGTGTGTGTGTGTGTGTGTGTGTGTCCCTACAAAGCAGATGGTATGTGAAACTGCCTTTTCATTTTCATACCCCTTAGCAGCTTCCACTGGGGGGTCCCCACACCTTTTGTGACATCATCTCCCAATTTGGAATCAGAAGATAGCGGAATGCTGAGATGACGTCAAGGCCATACTGCACATTTTGTAATTACAGTATTTATTACATAGATGAATGACATTAAATAAGTAGCTCAAATAATCATTGCTTTGTAAGCCTGCAAACATGATGGCCCATTAAAAAAACAAAAACCACCAGTGCCTTCTTTATTAGATGTGGTTCACTATAGTGCATGGTACAACACTTATGCACAAGTGTTAAAATGAGCCAACTTCTTTTAACAAAAGAGTGTCCTGAGTGCAGCATACAACAAAACAAGTTTTCACATTCCCTTTAAAAGCCGCCTGTGTTTGCACCCAAGCAGGTTGCCACTTCATGTTATGATCATTCATCTGTGATAATTTTCCCCTGTAGCTCTTTGTGCCAGCAGGGTGTAAAATTCTCCAAATCCATATTCTACACTCCAGTCATACACGTCCCATTGACTATTTTAAATCAAACAGGCTATGGTGTACTACATGAGAACTAGAGACCTATTTTAAACCTACAGACTGCACACTGTACTACAGGAGTGCTAATGACTATTTTGCACTCTGTAATCCATATCGTCATACAGGAAATACGATCTGAAGAGGAGGTATCTCTCACTGATGATGAGTGCTACATGGTGCGGACCTATCTTTTTCTGGGAGGGATTAATGTAGCTGTAATCCAGAGAACCCTGACTGACTGAAGAAAAGTGCCCACTGAACAGCTATATGGAGTTCATTTCGAGAGAAGCCCTGCATTTTCCCAGTAATGTGAATGTTTCAAACGGAAAAAAGCATCTGTTTTATATCCTGCAGGTTAGGTAGTAGGTAGCACTGTTCGGAGGGGAGATACAACATGCACTAATGAAAGCTCGGTAGCCTGTGGATAGATGATTCATTTGGAGGAGCTGATATCTTTGTTCCCAACCAACGACCCCCCAACACACACACACACCTCCCCATCCCCTTAAAACTCAATGTTTGTGTCACTCCTCTGCAAGCTCCAAAATACAGAAGGCGGGCCGTGACTCAAATCTGTGGCTTTCAGGTATATTACAACCAAATTTTCGGTATATTCACCAACTGAGACAATCGGTAGTCCCAGTTAAAGTGTTCCCACTACTGAATTGTGGGTGCGGTTCACTTTGTTACAGCGCATTTCCACTGTCTCCTTTACCAAACCATAACCATGTTCAGTTTTGTGGCTTTATTTATTTTGAGTTGACTAGAGTTAAGCTTTTCTATAACTTCTGGAAAGAAGCACAACCAGTACAAAATATACTTGGATAGAAATATACCAAAAAAATGTAATGTATGCAAATAATGTATAGGTTTGACCTATTTAGTGAATGCACATGCTTTTACTACATGCCAGCCTGATTGTAACATGTATTTTTTCTGGACCACTTTACTAAATCGCATTATGGGATCAAATACAGCATAAAGTAGCATGTGAGTGCTTTCCTGCTGATGTCTCAAGCAGGCACTCTATTATGAACGACAAAAGAAATCAATCGTACAATGGCGGATCCCAGTCAATTCCCAAGATTCTCTTAGGTGAGCGATTATGAAACATGACTCACTAATACGGATTTGCAGAGACTGGCGTTTTGTCTTTTGTTTGGAATACAGCCTCTGATTTTTCTCCTTTAAAATGTCGGACTGTGACAGTGGCTGCGACAGTATAGTGCCTAATATGAATTTATTTTAATCCAACCTTTTTTTATGACGGTTTTTTTGTCTTAATACTCTCATTTTGTTTGATTTATTTATGCACAAATGACAGTTCTTGGATGTGTATTTGTATTGGATGTATTTGATGGAAACTATTGCAAAACACTATCAAAGTGGAACTAATATATAAATCCTATGTCTTAATATCTCTCTCTCTGTTGAATGTCAAGGTGAATGGGATACAGTGCCAAAATAACGACGACGATGATGATGATGATGATGATTATTCAAAAATATTGACCGGTAACCTGTACACTCTCTCCCCCTTTTCGTTCATAGCCATGCCCATGTTGATTAGTCTAAGTGTATAAGTCTTGGTGTATAAGCTCTTTTCATGGTGACTTTGATGGCATTTGACCATAAAACTACAAGGCGTCAAAGTCACTCTTAAGGGCCTTCTACAAAATGCCAGGCGGCACTTAACCTTCACTCAGACATGACGAGGCGGCTCCCAGGGCTTACGGTTTTATGTTTTCTGCAGTGCTTAGCCCGTCCCTACAGCTGAGGGCTTTTTTCGCTGGAGCAGCGAATGTAAAATATCTTGTTCAAGGGTATAACAGTGCCCCCCCCCCCCAGGGATTAAAACCCCTTTCATTCGGGCCTATTAATTATTATGATTATGAAAATGATGGCGAGGACCAAAAGTGAGTGTCTTTTAATAGGCTGTAATAAATACATGCCTGTGTCTACAGAGGCGCGGAAACAATTAAGAAAATAATTTGCTAAGCCGGCGTTAGCCAAGGAACTAAGTAAAGTCACTAAGCTGCTTTTCGCCATAAAGGAACCACTTCAAAATCAAGTATTTTATGAATGTTTAATTACATTTAACACATATCAATTAAAGTGTCCATCAGCCTTTCTTAAAAGCGGCACACTTCCATCATACTAGAACGAACGTAGTTTTGAAAACTAATCAATTAAAACTCTTAGGTCTTCAATATTTATTGGTTTTTAAGTCATAATTCAGAATTGAAGGGCCACATTAAGCTCACTTCAAACACCCAACACAGAACTGTAGTAAATATATCTGAATTGGTCTGAGGATAACATCGTCAGATTCACGTTTGATTTTTATCACAATTGATGTATAAAAGCAACATCGTACATTTGCTTGTTTTGACATTGAACTGTTGAATTTAAAAACCCTGAAATGATGTATATGTTTGAAACAGAATGTCACACTCAGAGCTACATGGCTCTTATGTTTGTACTTGGAATAGCTGAATCCTTTCACTGGCACAGGGAAAAAAAAAGAAAAGAGGATGGCAGGCATTTTTCAGCCAAACGTAAATCTAAGCACGGTGCATTACCATAATGAAGACGGCAAACAGAACGTGAGGAGCATGGGCATCGGAGTCGCCTCCCTGGCTGAAGGTGGCGGCGGAACAAAACAAAACCATGACCTCCGGTGGAAACCTGTTCTCCCCTCAATTACAGAGTCATGAGTTATTTATTAGCCATCTGTCAGTCAGCAGTCAGGAAGCTGAGTGTTCCTCCCCAGGGAGCTGGGTTACCTACTGCTACCTGCCACCCCCACCCCCGCGTATAACCTGGAGGGAAGTCTAGCACGGTGAAACACCCCCTGGCACTCCGCGATTTCCCCCGTGCCAGCGCTGCAGTATGGCTCTCGCGGTTTTTACTGTTCCCCTCACCCCAGCGTCACGCCCGAATATCCGAGCCAACACAGCCAGCGACATGGCCTTAGTCTTTATGATGATTACAGCAGTAATGACTATTACTGTTGCACCAGCCTGCGTTTGCTCACTCATTTCATGCCGTTTACACTGGTGTGACATCACAACCTGTGTACTCTTAGCTCTGTTTAGTGTAATGGCAATATGACAAGACTGGAATATAATAATAATGATAAGCGTTATGTACATATCACCTTTCAAATCATGAAATGCAGCTCAAAGTGATTTACAAGAGAAACAATAGAAATCAAGGTTATAACGGGAAACAGGATGTATCCCAATGCCAGCTATGGGCAAAGAATTTGTTATGAAACAGTATGTGTATTAAAATGTTTTAATCTGGAACTTGAAATCTGAATTATGTGTTTTGTTTTTCATTACCTTATGCTAGTATTAAGCCAATTCACACCCCACTTGGTGCCAAGCTAAAATGTGACAGAATGTCACGAAAAATAAACCAGTCTCGGTTTTTTAATCACACACTGTAGGGTGGACTAAGCTCAAAACACCCCCGCCTACATATTTTAGAGAAATGCGACTGAAATTTAACACAGTAACTTCCACAGACTGTTCCAAACAATAACAAGACATGCTCTTTTTTCCACTCTCTATCTCACACCATCTCTCTCACACACACACATACACACACACACCATTGTGTATGTTTCTTGTGTCAACAAAGCATTAAGTGTCAAAGATGGTTTGTACAACACCCGCCACCTCACACCCACAGTCACAAAGACATCCACTCTACACTGACCACCATTTTTAAGCAGAAATAAAACATCAGTTATCGCTCTCTCTCTCACTCTCTCTCTTTCTTTCCCCCAAGAATACCAATAAAGAAAAGCCCTTTAAGCCTCTTAAAGGAGAAAAAAATCAGCATGGAAAAGAGATTCCATTTCTGAACATTGTTTAAGTATCTTTAAATAAATCATTACAGAGACCATGATGTGGGCAGGATAAAAAAAGGCAGAAGACTGCCTGGATTCACATCAAAGAGTATAATAATAAACCGCTTGGAGGGCTATTGTGGACATATTCAGGACTAGCTCACATCATGCATTTTCACACAATGTGTATACCCTCTCTGGTTAAAAGACTCATATGCTGTACCATCTTCAGAGAATCTAACATAAAGAAGTCCTTCAAGAGTACTTTAAGGTATACCTTAAAAGGATCCTTGCTTTGTGCTCAGAGTGAAGATAAGACTTATTTTGAGACTCGAATAAAAGCGTTTGCTTGCAAGGTGGGTTATCAGAGAATGTCCATGTAGGAAGAAACCCACAGATCACTGTTTTTATACATTTCTTGCAGCTGCAATCCAGCAAAAACTATTTTAAAAATTTTAAAAAGTTGGAATGTTGTATTTTTCATGAGTACTTGCTACTGGAACAATAACAAGGTTTATTTTATTTTTTAAAATTTTTTTAAAGCTTAATGTTTCTTTCAGTTTTGTTTTTTTCAGGAGGTTAAGTCACACCACTTCATGTACTGTAGTTTCCATCACTATTGACAGCAAGCAACATAAACCAAAATAAACAGGAAAGTAAATAAGAGAAACATGAAAAAATAATATGCAGTTCTGGACAGCACATAAAGTAAACAAGCAAAAAAAAAAAAAAAAAAACAAGCAAGTGGACCACAAAAAGCAAGAAATCGTTCAGGGTCCTGCCTCTCCTATTGATCAGACCAGAAACTTTCATCTACATCAAAGACAATGTTCTCCAGAGCCATGCAGCCGGGTATATGTACTCTAGCTTAACCCTTCCTGCCCTGGCATGACCCTTCTTGTGTCTCCCCAAATATCTCCTCCATCGCTTGGAGTAGGGGGCACACGGGCATGGGAGGGTTGTGGTCCTACACCCACCACTGTAGAAAAAAACCTCCTGTGTTGGATTCATAAGAGGTGAACCGAAAGGAGATAAAGAGAGAAAAATGTATTCTATGGTTTTAACCAATTGCAGGCCAGGATGGAACGGCAGGGCCATACAAGCTCCTCTGGACCGCCTTGCTCTCTCTGATAAGATGGGATAGGTCCATTGCAGATGGCGTTAAATGAAGTGTGGAGAGGTGCAGTGCTGGTGTAGTGTGCCATGGAGATTGACCACACCCTAGTTCAGTTGGATGTTCAACTGATAACTTAAGTTTAGCATATTAACTTACAGAATTGTAAACTACTTATCTAAATTGGATAATTGTATAAACTACTTTGGAAAATGGTTGTACATGAATGTAATTGAGCTAATTGGGTTCCTAGCAGCTGTTCCAGTATGTAAACAAATGAAGGGCAATTCAGAGAAGATTATGCTTAAGGTTTGGCCAAATGATGCACACATATTTTCCTCTCTTTTTTTTTTTCCCCCACGAGCACTGTCTCACAATATTAAAGCTGAATGCGAATGGGCCATCAACAAAGCACAGCATCAGTGTAAAAGGTAGATCAACTGCACTCAAAATGAAAGCGGTCTGATTGTCATGTTCTCTCCTGGTAAGACTGGGGGTTACTTAAAACAGTGTGTCCCTAATACAAATTTTAGAGAGATATACTCAGTAAATACACACTATTCACATGGAGGCATTCAGTTGAAGCTCTCCAGAGTAACTTGCACAGTAACGCACTATTGATTCATGCTGCAGGGTATTTATTGAAGCAACTCGGGTTAACTGCCTTGCTTAAGGGTACAACAGTAGTGCCCTACCTGGGAATAAACCCCACCACCCAGCTAAGCTCCTTATATAGAGATGTATACATACTCTATAACTGTATATTGATAAAATATTTGTTTCTTGTTGTATACCTAACTAAATATCATTTTGTGGTGCTCACTGGCAAGCAATATGGCCCAAAATTTGATTGTTAAAATGATATCATCATATTCAATATCACTCTTGGCAGGTGGGTTTCTGGTGTTACCTTTCAGTGCAAATAAAACCATAATTTCCTGTTTGGTGATAACCATTATTTCCTCATGTATGTTGCAGGACACAACATTTACAAAATGATTATTAGAAAAAAAAACTGCAATTTGGTAATTAAAATATATTCCATGTCAGTTGTAGGATTGAAATTGTTAAAGTATTTCTTGCAATTACGTTTTTCTCATGACTGACACAATAATAAATCTAATCATTCCAACAGTGTGTGATCGTAATCCCGAAACACTTTCGATTATTCTTTACTCTGCTTATTCTTTAATCAAACACTGCACTTGGACTGTCCCGCCAGGTTACAAATAGCCTGGATGCTTCCCAGTTCCATCTCCCCCTGTTCAAATGAATATGGCCACACACTCCTTTCTTATACACCAGCAGTGCTAAATTACTCTCTTCACAAAGTACAAGTCTATAAGCATGGATTCAGTGCTCCAATCATGAGAGATTGATCACGTCGCCAGGCTCAATAGAGCTGTACAGCCAAATATTTAAGATGTCAGTTACTAATCTCACCGCTCACCCATATATTGCAGTCTTTCATTTGGAGAGAGCTGCTCCTGGCTTTCAATATGTCCTGCTCAGTTAGCAACCGGAGAGGCTAATATTTCTTGTTTTGTTTAAGCTGAAGCAATTGTAGGACTGAGGGTTGTTCTTCACGCTGCTGTTTAATTTCAGCGAAATGATTACATTCCCGTTTGGGCCACACACTCTCTGGGGAAACCAGGTATTTACACGCTGTAGAACTTAGACTCAGTTTAGCCATAGTATTATTACATGACAGTGGTAACGTGGCTACAGCTGAAATTTAGTTAGCTCCTGCGATTGTAAGAATAAAAATGAAATCTGTTGTTTCGGTAATTAAACAACATCTTGTTTCACGGCACGTGGGGTTCTTTAAAAAAGAACGATGAATGTGTTTGGTAATGTTTTCAGGATGGTATGTTTGGGTAATACTCCCTGAGTATGGAATAGATGTTGTAGTAACTAACTCTTGGTGTCATTCCTATACATTAATGAAAATTTGACCTGAGTTTGCTGGGGTGAATTTTTGGAAATCGCAAGATCACATCTAAGCTTTGAGATGCTTTGCTGCCTCCCGGATCCAGAGGGAGGGGAAATGATTAAATAGCCCTGCAGCTCAGAGACAGGTGTTTGTTCCAGAAACATCCATAATGCTCAAGGCATAATGAACTCAACATGGGCCCGATCAGGTGTATGAGGGACTAAGGAGCCGCAAGGAAACGGCTGATCTTCTGTGATCTTCATGTTTATCCTCTGTTTTCCTGAAACTGCAAAATGTAAACAATTGGTCACTTAAAAAGAGGACTATTGCTTAAATTTAAAGTTCATTAACCTTTTTTTTTTAAAATGTATGTTAAAGTCAACATGAATGGCAACATGTCATCTTGCTCAAACCAGGTGATGCCACATTTTCCAGCGATAAACAAATTCAGAAACCCCCAGTTAATGGTTGTGTTGTACGCATAATCAAAACTGATTACTTTGAATTTCCCCGGGTAAAAAATTAATATGCTGCTAACATACTTTATTCATATACTTATGACATTATGAATACATATATTTGTAATACCCCAAGATGGAAAAAAATATAATTTTCACAAACAAAATGGTTAAAGAACATAAATTTGTTGTTCGTTTTATTTATTTATTGAAGCAGTGGGGAACCACATGTGTCGTCATAACAGTTTTTCCATTAAGATGAACTGGCACTGTTAGACAGAAGTGTCACCTGCTACCTTTACCCCTACCTGGTGTGTCTGTATCTCTGACATTAAGATGCTAATCAACAAGATGAACCTCCTGGAGTTCACAGACAAAACACCATCTGTGGCACTCCCAGGATTCCCCACTTTCCCCAATATGAATTTCTGGCGAGGGACTGAGCGCGCGTCTGTCTCAACACGGCTCAGAAGCACCCAGTTTAGACTGCCATAGGTTCTGACAAAGACCACCAGCATGTCGGCTCAACGTGTTTCAGCAGTGCCCAGTTTGGAACGCCAAAGGTTCTGCTCGCCTATTCCCTCAGATTTGTTCCAGGATCAGTCAACATTTTGCAATTAGCTCTGAATTCTGGATAAATCTTACTGTTAGTTTTTCTTCTCAAACACAGTTTGGCAACTTTTATTGGTGGCTGGTGAAATCTCCAAGCTGTTTTTTTTTGTGGAGGAAAAGAATCATTATAATTCAAAGTTGTAGACAAATGCTGTTGCATTTGGGTTGGATTTGTCAACAGAAGTGTTTAAAGTCATTTCTAGTGCACACACATTTTCAGTCGCTGTGATCCTGGGAAATCTCCACAAAGAGTGAGTGAAACCCGGTGACTCATCGCAGCGAGCGAGGACTGCGGCAAACTCGCACAGCGAGTATTCCTGTGACAGAAGCAAAGCTTGGCCACAGACTGACCCTGCAGAGCTGATCAGCGGTCTGAGAAAAAGGCCACCTGGGTGACCGTGCTCACGACAGACCGCGGAGATCCAAAAACTAGCCCGAAGCAAACAAACTCACACCTCACGTACAGGAGACGGACTGCCATAGTACTGCTGCTGTTGTGGTTTTATGTCAACTTTTATTTTTCAAATTTGTTCGAAAGGGTGGAACGGGTGAATCAGTTCTGTCATCTTTATAATAGCTGGAAAGTGTGCAACCATGTGGTGTTCTTTATATAGACTAGAAAGGGTGCATCCACACTGTCCTCTGTATCCAGCCCTGAAAAGGTGTATCCATGGTGAAAATTGACACTGAATTGACTCAACATTATTACATTATTTGACTATAATACACAGAATATTTCATCATATTTTTTCCTTCCAGCATTTTGATGTTATTCCATTAGGAAAAGCAGTATTTGAATGATAGGGTGCACTTTTTTGTTTGATCTAAAAGAAACATGCCAGCACAGGAAAATCCAGACTACTATGCAATATGAAAGCAATGTCTACTTCTCACAGCAGGTCTCCGCTATCGTGTATCTGCACATAGACCATATCAGCAGCACTGTAAACACCGTGCTGATAAATCTTCTCTTAGGTCCCATGCCAGACTTGACCCTTCTAAGCTATCAAAACTTCCTGTCTATAAATCTAAAATCAAGTCAGGTCCTATTTATTGTCATCTCAGCCACACAGTGTCTCACAGAACCACTCATATACACAGTACACAGTGGGACAACATTGCATGTCCGCAGGACCATGGGGCCATAGGACAGACAAAATAAACACCATAAACAAAATAATCAGTGCAATAAATGTAACCCAAATTCCAGACACTGAATGATTGTACCATCTGCTCAAAAAGCATCATGGAAATTCGCAAACCAGTGATGATAATTTTGGCCAGCGCAAAAAAAAAAAAACAATACACATACGAAGGTCAATGCATGCTATCACAGAGCTTGAGATAATTGTCGGGGATTTAGCTGAGGAAAGGCATTTTATTCCTCATCGTCATAATATGAATTCAACGAAATGTTGATGTTTTCCAAGCAATAGTATCCATCTGTCCAACTTATATCAGTTTCCATCCTTTGTAATGTTGCGTATGAATGGGGGCAGTATTTAATACACTTCAATTATTACATATAATAGAGAAACTGGTTATTTTTTAGCAATACCTGACTGGATTCTTCTGCAATTCAGACTATCCTTGACTCTGAGTTGCAAACATAAAGTGTCCTGTCTTTGTATTTGCCTTACATAAGTTTTTTTTGCTTAATTCCAGCGATCCTTCACACAATTGTGTTGAAAGGAAAAGCAAAAACCAGACGTGAGTTATGTTCATAGTAAATAGCAAACAGCATTGCAGTAGGTTGCACTGTCATACACGCTCAAACTGGATTATTTTCTTCTGAGGGAATACTGGTGAGTAGGATTCTTGTTTTTTTTTTTTTTTCATTTTTAGCTCTTGAGCAAGAAAATTCTCATCCAAAGGCATCTTTTTTAATGTGAAGGATTTATATAAATATAATTAGAATATGATGTTACAGGTGGGTGCAGCTGGTGGGGTCAAGCACTTGTCTCAAGTGTCTTGCAGCACTGGCCTCTGCTCATGTTATGACTGTACTGGATTTGAACCCGTAACCTTCGCATTGCTAGCACCATGCCCTTATAAAGAGAACCACTGGAATGTCTTTGGGATGAATGCCTGTAGATAGGAGACATGGATTTCTCTTTAAAAAGTCCATGTCTGGTTTTTGGTGTTGCAGCTGGTGGGTGGAGCCTCTTTGATTGGTTGATGGGCTGGGTCTGTGTGAGGTGGGACACCTGTAGCTCATCAGCCACAGGGTGTAAATGCAGGCAAGTGTGCAGTGTTACTTTGGTTGGAAACTGTGAGTAGTTTGGGTGAGAGCTCAGCTCCTAGTAATTTAGATGTTAAGTAGGCAGTCCCAACTGAATTTTGAGCATGCACAACCAGCTAGTTTGAGAAAATCTGACTTGACGAATACTGCTTAAGCTTGATCAGCAATGTTTGATTTTGTCAAGCCAGAACTCAAGGTAACATGAGCTTGCTTCATACTACAGCCCTCAGGCGGCTGCAAAAAGGAGATAAAGGTTAGCTTTTGTAGCGGCCTTGTGTTCGGTGCTCTTTCCAGTAGATGAGGCCAAGCCCGAACCAGAGCTCAGTTTTCTTGCATAACTGATGTCCAGCACAGGGAGAATGTTGCCGTGGGTGGGTGTGTTAGTGTCTCCCCTGCCTGTAGCGGTCAGGGTCTGAACTGAAAGTGCAGGAAAGCAGGCTCAGACTGCTCAAGTAGCAGTGGGACAAGATTTGGGATTTCCTCTGCTCGTACAAAGCAAACACCTTCTCTTGCTCTGTGAGTGAGCTTTACTTGGGTTTGGTTTATAAGTGCATACATTCATTATTTAAGCGTTTGTTACTCAGAAACAAACATTTAGTGCGTGCATGTGTGTTTGTGTGTGTGTACAAGCATGTGACACTGACAAAAACGCCTTGGAGTGTGTAAACTGGTTGTTATCGCACTTGTCCTTTCAAACATTAATACTACTTCCAACGATTGCAACATATTACAACTGTGCCTTCAAAGAAACATTAGGCTCTTAATGAAATTCCCCTTATTTGTACTTTTTTGTAATAATAAGAGCACATAGTCTGAAGTTAAAAGTTACTCATGAGATTAAACATATTGGAAAAGATTAGGGAGAAATGCTTTTATACGCTTCTCTGATATTGTATAATTATATAATAAGACCTTATTCCATTTATCGACAAAGACAGTCACTAGACCTAATAGCCTTTAAAAGCCCCATTTTAAGTCTTATTTATTGTTATATGGCAGGTCCCCTATGTTGAGAGTTTAATTGAATATCATTTAAGCAATTATTCGTTGAGCTGATTTAATGAGTTTTCTTTCTTTGGTTTTGCTCTGTTGTTCGAAAGGTTCATATAAGCGGTGATTCTCTCTCTCTCTTTTTTTTCTTTTTCATTTTCACAGAACACCTTCTGATGCTTCTCCACTTCGCCGCAGTGGTAATTTAGTGAGTGCTGCCAATGAAACTCATAAACCAAAAACCTATAAACAACTATTACTTTCTGTAAGCAATAAATGTCCGCATCAGTTTAATTAAATCTTGTGCCTTGTGTGGAGGCTACTTGGAGGTTTGGCTGCAGAGTCGCTCTCAGTGACAGATGTACGGACATAGACCTGCATTAAACAATGGGGTCTAATGCTTTTCTCACAGCTATCCCTACTTTCAAAGATCAGGTGCCATTTTGGATCTGTTCATCTGTGACCATCTGATGTTAATTGTTGACATATACTGCCAAAAAATGTGTCACCTTTCTATTCAAGTGTTATAAGCTTGTCTATTACAGTTTAATTACATTATTAACTCTAACTGGGGAGTTTATAACAGTTACAGCCTTTCTTCTATACAGAAGAGACTGAACAGTTCTGTCATTGTCTCATCAGTCAGAATATAATACTGGCTTTGGACTGGGTTATTTTCTATGTGACTAGTTAGTTAGTTTGACAATGATGGAGGGATGAATGAAAGGAGGCTGGAGAGATATGGAATTTCCAAGAGACCGTTAAGAGAAGCCTTGGATTTTAATGTAAATTAGTGAATGAGTGTCAGCTTTCTTTTGAAGGTTGGGGGGACTGGTCACACCCAACTCAGCATCAAACGTGGTGTGACTTCTGAGAAAGATAAAGATGAGGATATGTTTCCCCTGGGAAATTTCAATTTCCAATCCTGCCCAAGGCTGAGACGACAAAAGAACCACAGTCATTATAAACCCTGTAGCCAAAACTCAGGCCAGAGTCAATTTATCACCTGTAGCCCGACTCAGACAAGTGTCATTTTATGACCTGTAGACAAGTAAGTCCATAACTTTATGAAAACTCTATGACATAACATGCCCATGGCCAGTATTCATAAAGCATCTCAGAGTTGGAACACTGATCTTGGATCAGGTTTGCCACTTCCATACAAAGCAACATGCCCCATGTTGACAAAGACAGGAGTACTGGATCGAGTAGGGATCTTGCACACTTTATCAGAATAAATTGTACCAAATGTATGTACTGTCATATGTTTTTATCCACTCAGTAAATGTTATTGAGGCTGAAATGAATAAAATAAAATCATAGAAAATAATTTAAAAATGATAAATCAAACTGGCATAATACACCTGCTCCCATATTGATCTTATGACACACACTCTTATTTGATGACTAATAAAAGATAAGAGCATATTGAAAATCAAAACAACATGGAGTATGACTATGCCCTTTCTTCAGCAAAATAATAGTTATAAGAAATATCAAACATGAGCTAATTATTAAAAAACATCTGTGCTACTTCAATACAAATACAGACATGTTGAAAAAAATGAAACTTTCTCATCTTTTCATGAAAAAAACAGCAAATGGTACTACTTTTGAAATGGTAACTATGTGAAACAAAAATAGGTTTTTTCCCCAACATCGGGACTAAACAGAGTAACAGTGTGTATTTCACATATGGTACAACTACATTCTCTAGGTATAGCATTTGGGATGATACTTCATGTTATATCTTAAAGTTTCACATTGAACTGCACTTTTGCCACCTGATGTATATGCTCTGAGGGTACACAAAGGTTTGAAGTAAAATTTGATAGTTTAGAGAGTTGAACATCCATCCAGGAGCAGACCAATTACAGAAGTGCAGAACCAAACTGCAACACTTCCGTTTGCTGTTCTCTGTTCCACTTTGCTTCTTTATTTTGTATGATAAACAATTAACAGATACAGGACTGGATATGCACATAGGACCATGGTTGAAGGGTCAAAGCCAGCCACCGGATGGATTGGTATAGACCCTTTCCCATGTTTCTTTTGGTGCTGAGCCCATTGTAAGAGACCTTTACTTGAAATGGTTTCCCAAAACCCTCATAACTAATATTGCATTAAAAAAACAGTGACTTAAGGTGACAGAAAGGGGGAAAAACAGTTTTGATTCTTCCAACTGTTTTACGCTAAAGGAACAATTCATAGAGTTAAACATTGTTCATCACTCCATGCCTGTTCAATGCATTATCTTCATATCAAAATACTTTTTAAATTAATTTTAATAATTCTAGTTAACACATGAATACATCCCCCTGCTACATATATTTGCTATACTGATGAAAAAATTAAATCAACAAATTAAGGTCAATAAGGAGAGTCTAAATTCATATCCAAGTACAAACAAATAAAGCCGACTTGTCTTGTAGACCAATTTCAAACATCACTAAGCTTTATTTTCAGCTCCTAATTGATTGGATATTTTCCCTGAATAGCTATAGCAATAAATAATATCTTGTATTATAAATACAACATCATAAAAACTTTCATTTAGAACAACTAAGTGTTGACCTTGCAGTGTGTCACCTAAGTGATCAAAATTTGCAGATTGTACAGACACAAGAAACTATATGTATATGAGTAAAGCCTTAACAAGCAGTAGAATTACCTCCCGGGACTTGGGTTAATACATAATTTATCTAGGGAGCTGGCATGTTACAGCTAACTCTCCTGGGCTCTGCAGCCTAGAACTGCATGTCTTAAAGACCTAAGTTCCATTATTATCTAAAAACAGGATCCTGTACAGTGAGGATACTGGAATTGCAAGGGGCTTGACTTTCGGCTCAATAGCTAAAATACATGAGTGGTGACCAGTACTTTGTTTGAAGTCAAGTCTTTATGCACAATTTCTTTAAGAAATATTTGGCTTATGGGAGATATAGAATATTCGTTTTTTTATTTATTTTTTTTTATTTTTACTAGTCTGGTGTTCTGGATCAATGCTATAGATCTCCATACCCCTCAAGTCATGAAGCCCATCAGAAACTCATAATTATAGCCAAGAGTGGTTGTCGTATAAATTGAAGACCATTAGAACTCTACAGGACAAGAGGGTTTCTAGGTCTCCACACCAGTTGAAAATAGGAAACGCTTCTACAACAGATAAGTGGGAGATGCTAAATGCTTTTAATGATCATTTTAATAAGGCGGGACATATTTTTGATGAACAGTTTAGTGAGTCTTCCCTGAAAATGTGGCTCATAGTGAAGTGCTGACTATTCCTACCCTATTAGCCTCACCTTTGAGTTTGTACCTTCCTTGGTGCCCAGTGTTCTGAATGTTCTACAGACTATTGATCCAAAGAAGGTGGCTGGGCCAGATAGCTTTGACCCGTTTTTATTGAAAACAGAAGCAGAGAATATAGCCAAACATATATGTGTATATATATGCCACTTACATTTTCAACCTTTCACTCTGTACAGATACAGTTCCTGGACTTGCACAGGTTTAGATCCTGGCACAGTTCAATGTCTGCAACTTTTGAAAGTCATTGACATAAAAGCAGCCATTGATAAGACTATACTATACTTAGCCATACTGAGGCCTTTGACACAGTAGACCCTCAGTAAATCCCATGCAAATTAACACCTTGTTGAAGGCTGGTACCAGTTTCAAAGCTGCAAATTGGTTTCAGAGCTATCTTTCTGATTGGATGCAATCTGTCAGACATGGGAATGACCCTGCTGTTCTTGGAGTGTTCCCCAAGGATCTGTTTTAGGTCCTCTGCTCTTTATCATCTATATTAACAATATCAGCAGTCAGACTAAACACTCACAGCACCCTTTGTATGCTGATGATACGATTATATTTTCTTGTGCCCTTTCTCGTGAGGCTGCTCCGCAAACTTGCAGTTGAGCTTAACTGCGGCATGCCCTTATTGACATTTAAACTTTTTAAATTTTAACTTTCAAATGCATTTAAGACTAAGGCAATGATATTTGCTCCTCATAGCATCAAAGTTCACAAATGCAAACACAAATACAGGCTATAAGACCCATCATTGTACCTATATAATTTTGCCCTTTGGACATCCCTTGGAATATGTAGGATGCAACACTGGCATATATTTATCTATAAGGCCATTTTAGGAAACTTGCCTACATATACAGTATATGTTCAAAGTTTTTTACCCACACAAAGTAGGGGAAAACGTGGATAATAATATAAGTAAAAATAAAAATGAATAAATTAGCCATTGTTTCAGTAGTTTAACCAGGACTGCTATAGCCTGTAGGAGATTAAAAGGTCTGTCACAGACATGGTAAGATTCAACTGAAATATTTTTCCACTCCATTTGAATTGTCAATATTGCACTGCATTTAATAAAATGTTGCCTTTAACGCTAAGTATGTAAACAAGAGTTATCATAAGGGGGATATTTGAAAGCCCACAACGCAGAGGAAACAGCAGGATTTAAGCGAATGTAATCCAGTTAACCTCATTTTTCATGAACCTGGGATTCGCTCCTCAGTGAAATTCCTGGACAGACCATCGGGGGTCTGACTAAATCAGCTCTCGGCTCCGCTGCACCGAATTCCCCACGATCCCATTCCCGAGCGCCCATCTCAAGCAAGCAGGGCTACGGTTTCCTCTTCTTGAAGGAAATGGTATCCCATTACCAAAATGTCTGTTCTCCCGAAACGCTGAAAAATAGGGCGGGAGGTGTAGCCGTGGTCCCCTTGACTCAAATCCACCTGCTCTGCGGCAGCGCCCACCTCCTTTTTAAGAAAATCAAGCCCACTCAATCGATGCAGCTGAGACATGGAGACTGAACAAATTAACCTTGCTTGGTAATTATGTGGGGCAGGAGGCTTGTGGTGTAAATGTTTTGCTGCTCTCAGCATTAAACCTCTGGCTGATCAATAGCCGAGTGTATTAACGACAGCTAAGTGAATGAATGCTTCCATGGACTTGTTGAAGTCTCCCCGGTGCTTTATGAGGCTTAGGGCTTCGATATGCACATAAAATGTGGAGTACGACGAGGATACACAGGAGAAGGAAAAAATAAGATCAAAGGTTTCTCCCTGCCACTTCCCTCATAAGACTAAAGGCTAGCCGCGTCGCTGGGAGTTTGTCCGGATTCATATTGCAGAAATTATTGTTCTGGGGGGAGCTCTTTGCTGTCTATGCTCCGATGACTTTGCTCGCTGAGATTATTCAGCAGGCATTAAGAAAAAAAGGGCCCAAATGAATATTGCTCCGCTGATTAAACAGCAGTGAATAGGAAACACTATTATAGGGAGACACTTGTATTCCTTTTAAAAATGCCCACCCCTCCTTCGCTCCAATTTCCTCCCAGTTTTGGATTTCCACCCGTATCCGAAAGGCAAAATCATTGCCTATGACCTGTGCAAACAATCTAGAGACAAACCGGAGGCAGACGCAAGCATCAGTGCAGAAGAACAGACGCATCAATCCAAAACAGCCTGGACATGCATAAGCAGCTTCTTTTAACACTGCACTCGACCTTACACTGATAAGTGTCAATGGAGGGCACCCCATGTTCAAATCGTACATGTAGCGAGCTTTGATTTAATGCCACGTCGGCAAGCTTTGATTGAATGCAAACAGCAATGCTAATTGCCCTGGCAGACCATTCTATTCACAAATAACCATTTAAGAAAAACCAACATGATAGTATTAGCTATGCCCTCACAGATATTGAGTGTTTACATCCTATACTTATCAGTTCTGGGTTTCCCCTATAACAACATGCTAATTGCTACACAAACAGTACTGTAATGCATATTGTATATGCAACAGATTGTATGTTTACGCTTGAAGAACATTGTGTCAACTGAATAAATATGTGGGCTAATTGGCCAGAAAATAGAGCAATATTCCTACATCTATGCATCATGTCGTTGTTCTTACAGAAGGAAATGAAGCAGCTGGATTACTACTGCATAACCATGAAGGCTGGTTTTGAGTTAACAATTTTCTATCCTTCATTAACATGTTCTGGGGGCACAAAACTTTCACATTGTTTAGCCTCTACACACATTTTTTAAGTGGTTTCTCAACCTTTTGATACCAATCAGTTTCACATTCTCTGTTCGCTGAATTATAGTCATCAGGTTTGAACAGATATACAGTAAGAGAGTGTGAGCAGTGTTGAGGAATAACATTCATTTGAATTACATCAGATATAAAATTGATCGTGACCATTTAGTGTTTTTCACTTGTAGGGGACACATTAGAAAATATCAATTTTTATCTGTATTCTGTATCTGATTCTGAAAAAAAATACAGTGTGACATTTATTTAAAAAATGGGTTTACCCTTTTCTGAAAAGGAGCATTCCAACAGAATTAAGTTGATCCTGGATGGATGTATGCCCCTGTCCACACTTCCCATGATCCCTGTCACTGGAAACATCACATGACCTAACCAGACAGCCAAGAAGAGTTTGCAGTGGTGGAAGTGTATCTCAGTGCTGTTTGGAGTGAGTGAAGAGACTAAAAACCAAAGAGGTTGAGAGGAGATTTGTTTAAGCAGGTGTTCATTAAAAATACAATAAGACTGTCAAGCTCAGCAATCACCAAAATTAACACACCAGATGGCATTGGTGAAGAATAAAATAACACAGAAATTCATTTGTAAGTGTTTATAAAGCACTCATTGGGATTGTGTAAGGCGGGGCACTGGAGAACTCTAATTACACATAGTACTAACTAACCCAGCTTCAACACGCTGTACTGACAGGGAGCCTGCAGTGTTCCAGATTGGCCAGAGGGGGCACTGTAATACACCGACCTTTGGGCAATCCGCCCATTAAATCACCGCATGCCTGGTTGACATGATGGCCAATTAAGTGCTGCGAGGTTCAGATCACTGTTGGTACTGGCACAGGTGCTGATCCTGATTTGGCACCAGACTGTGAAGCCCATCCACGTACTGTCTTAACAACATTGGGAACAAAAAAAACAGATCTCGCTAATGTAACATTTTGAAAAGTCTTTTCAACATGAAGTGTAAAGAGGGCTTGCATAAACAGATGTAAAGCTAACTGGTCAATGAGTCAACCAGATATCAGATAATATCCTATTTGAACCAAAACATCCAATTAAATGTCAGTCCATGGTCTGTTATGAAATTAATGAACGTTCCAGTAGTAAATAGAAATACATGCAATTTGCATTGCAGTGAGACCCTTTACAAATGATGGAGTTTATGCTATTCAATACAGGTGTGCTTCAACATGTTTTGCATAGTGCTTGAAAGAGGATTTTTAACCAATCTGTAGTATGCTGATCTCAGCTATTGCTTCTCCACTAGAATTCATAGTGTATCAGCTGAGTTATTTGCATGATCCTCATTTTTCTTAAGGTTGCAGATCTTGCGTAGGCTCAAATAATGACGACTAAACACCTATTAGTTCCCCCTCCAAAGAAAACCAGCATAACGCAACAAGCTTTACTGTGTGCTACCTCTAACAGTCACATTATATCTAATGCTACCCAAGTCAAAGGAATTAAAGCCACAGACAAATCTGATATCATTCCCATACAAATACCAGGGAGTAGTCAAATCCATGAGAGAAACTTCCTGTTAAATCATTGAAATTACTGTTGAAATAATCATGTCATAAATTCAATAACATTTTATTGATTCATTACTTATTTATTTTTATCGCTCTTTTTGCTCATTTCTCTTGAAACTGTATTTTGAAATAGACTCCCGCCGAATATAGAGGAGGTTCTCTCTCGCACCTTGGAACTGCTATGTGACCTGCAGCTTTGTATACAAGGAAGGGGAGGGGGGGTCTGTCTACTTTGACACAGTATCACTGGAATGCAGAGAGTGAAAGACACCATTCAAAGACTATTATAACGACTGTGAATGCGCCATTAAGGGAATCTTTGAATGAAAATGATAGTGTGCGGTACTGTATAGATATTCACGAAGATGTCAGACTGAATATGTCACAAATCAGATGTCATCTTTCGGTGTTAATTAACGGTGATTAAAAGCAGAAGCTTATTTTGAAGATCCGCTGCCAGAAACCATGGCAACATAGCTGGCTGTGCTTGGGTCCGTTGTCAGAGCTGCGTTAATTAGCCCATGTTTTGTAAAAGAATGTTTTATTAGGACTAACATGTCAGACTGTATTGCGATATGTTGAACTCTGATATTTGGCATTTTAATTCTTGTGTGGACCAGTTAAGAGTGTCTGTTTTCATTTGTCCAAAACATTCTTTTTGGTTAATTGAACAAAATAATATATTCATAGTTTGAATGTGCGTGTGTGTGGTATGTGTGTGTGTGTGTGTGTGTGTGTGTGTGTGTGTGTGTGTGTGTGTGTGTGTGTGCTGACAGAAGTATAGTTGGGAAAGGTGACAAAAAATTGACAACAAACATATAATATCATTTGACAGAGGCACTGGCTACCCAAAATGAACCGCTATAAGGTACTATGGGAGCATTACCAAAAGCACTGACTGAAATACTGCAGACCATACGCAGACGCTGCTTAATGTTTTGGGTGCCTCCTGTCCTCTGCCAGCCAAAACGCAGGCCCGGAAAGCCCGTTCAGCATGGCTGCCCGCACAGATTCCCACCTCATCTTTTTTAATCGCTACCGCATCAGGAGATTTTCCTCCGTCCGCCAGCTGAGGGGAGGCCCGTACGCTCCCCGCTCCTCATCCCCCACCGCTACCGCCCCCGCCCCCGCCCCCTCCGCAACTCACAGGGGGTTTCAGGTGAGGCAATAAGCATTTTATCCGAACTGCAAACAGGAAGTCCTCTCCTCAAGCTGAGCTCCTGGTCCCTGCAGACGCATTCCTTTTAAGAATATGTTTACCGTTCCCTGCCTGAAAATGCATAATAAAACCGCTCACCTCTCCATCACAGAATAAATAAATATATAAACAAAATATATAAAAAGAAAAAAAAAACATTTGAATGTCACAGTCCATCTCCACTCGGAGGGAAAACCAAGAGGATCCTTTATGAGATTCTGGGCTGTGCGTTTTCCCTCTTTATTGCCACCCACGGAGCCCTGTAGAATTGTCGATTCCATGTCTGCCCCCAGGGTCCAGGCTTTCCTTTTCAGCTGCAAAGCAGTGGCACAGAGCAGGGTAGAGCACACCAGCCCAGGACTGAACAATGGGAGCTGGGTACCTTACCCAAAGTGACATCTGGCAACCTCAGCCTGGGAGCTCGAGATCCCCCCCCCCCAATTAAAGCAACACATTAACAGACGATGCACTGATGGGTGGATTTTCTTTTTCTTCATAAAAATGTGGAGAAGTACCACACCGGGTTGTGCTAGAGCAAAGGATATTTGAACTTTTGTGGCAAATAGGTTTGTTATTGGCCGACTGTGATGGACCGGAGACCACGCTGTGATCTCTGTCAATAGCGAGGATCAGCGAAGGTGTCCGTTTCAAAAGCCACATGCAGCGCCCGTTGCAATTCCATACTTTTACTTTTCTTTAAAAAAAAGGTTGTTACTTTAAAAAGAGACAAAAAGAGGGGGAGGGTTTGAGTAGGGCTACAAAAGGAGGACAGGAAAAGGTAGCGATCAATCTGATGCAACTGGAGAGAGGAACATCGATCCCCCACTGAGATGGAGAGGCATATCTAATAGGAACAAATGTTGTTCTGCAAGGTTTCAAGTGCGGATTGAGACACTGTCATGTCACAACTCAAGCAAAGGTTTTCTTCCCGATGGAAAAATTGGAACAAAAGGAATTCATGAAGAAAGCCATCTTACTTACTGGATGCCTCTTCATTCATTTCATTCATGGCAATGGCTTTCAAAACAAAAAATATAATCGATAATCTTTAGTGTATACTTCAAGCTAATGTACATATAGCTGACTACTGAATATTAATTGTCATTTAGCAAGCGGTTTTCATTTTCCATCTTTTTTGGCTTTGAAAAATGGAGAATATTTTAGAATGCTAGGTGCCACTGTCCAATAAATCGCCTTGGTAAAAGCCCATACAGCAATTATTTTGAAAGTGGTTTAACATGAGCCTGTCTCGTCTAATTTCCGCATGTACGAAGACCTAACACTGCATCAATTATGCTTTAATGTTTGTAACAGCATGGTGGTAAATGCATTCAGAATTGGTACACAACTTCAGGCTGGAACACCCTGTAAGTGAATCTAATCAGCTTTAAACTTTATGAACACCTGCACGACACAACATCACTGCATACTAATCACCGTTCTGTTTTTTTTCATAACTTTTGTCTGTATGGAGGGAACCGGTTCTTATGCATTCACTCCTCTTTGTTTGCAGTACATTTACATCTAAGCATTTCGCAGATTCTCGCATCAGGAGTGATTTTTCCATGTTATACGCCACATACTGTCTATTGTCAATGTAGGTAGAAGCAATACAGGGAAGATGTCTAGCTAAAGGGAGCAATGACAGTGCCTTTACTGGGATTTGAACCTGCAAACTCTGAGCTGCAAGACCAAATCCTTATCCATTATCCCTCAGCACCTCCATATTCATTAATAAATTGGCAGGGAAAAAAAAAGCTGTAGGAGCTGATAAATCTGCCAAGAGTGGCACTGCCTCGCCTACACCGCGTACGAGGTGTCACCAAGCCGCGCGGCTCTCGCGGAAAAGGCGATTCCTCAAATCCAGCGCGCATGAATATTGCATCCTTGCTCCCCCTCTAGCTACCATTAGCATAAGGGATGGACCTCCGCCTTGCTCCATGCCGCAGCCCGTTAACGTGCATTTGCAGACACGTCCAGTACCGCTCCGTACCGTTCGCCTTTAGCTCGAGCCGCAACGCGAATGTGAACTAATTCTACCCGCTGCGGACCTCTGTCTGACAGAGTTTACTGCCGCATAAATCTTGCAGTCGCTCTCTCCGCGCAGCTTGGGGGGTGCTGACAGGGATGGAGCGCGACCCATTTGGAGAGGAGGGGGTTTTTGCGGGGCAACGTCAGCGCGGTGAAGTCTCCATTGTTTCACCCACCCACAGATCCCCCCTCCCCCCATTTCCTGTCTCTTAGGAGTGCATTCCTTTTCACTTACACTAACAATATATTAAACAAACACATTCCAATTATTTATTCATACGGTCTGTTCTTTTTTGTGAGTGTCTGCGCCCAATTAAAGTTTCATCCGCCAGAAAGCACTGTGGTGCGCGTTAGTGACTCGACAGAATGTTCCACAGTTGCTGCTTCTGCTGTCTTGAGAAAATAAGGAATGGAAATGCCATGGAATCCAAAAAATATTTAAAAAAATAAAAATAAAAAAACTCTTCACTGCGAGGATCTGTGCCCTAAGTGTGTAAATGCAGAGGTGTTATGCGTTTTTACAAATATATTATCCTACACAATCCTGCCTTTTTACACTATGCCAGGGATTCAATCAAATCCACTTTATGCTATTTAAGGACAAATTTTATTCAATCAAAGCAGACTTTAGCCTGTTTAAGGGCATATGCTATTCAATCACAATAGACTTTTCCTCTATAAGGGAATACGCAATTCAACATGATGCATATCTCTAGCCTTGTATATTGACCTTCGGTCTATTTATAAACACTGTGAAACCAAGAAACAGGAAACACCTTCAGGTGTGGCATGAAGGTAGGAAAATAACTTTTTATATTACCTGCCCCTACCCCATTACAGTCCTCACTCTTGGCAAGAAAAGACAGAACAATCCGTGACAAAACATTGTGCCAATAACTCTGAGTACAATTTTCCATGGGAAATAATTTATTGCTTTCTGCTGTACACAAATACAGAATGTTGCACAGTATCTATCTTAATAAAGCGGTAGACTAATCCAGAGCTGAAGTTTGTTTTGATTGAATAGCAAATGTCCTTAAAGAGACTAATTGAGTTTGATTGAATCCCGGCCCATATGTCAAAACTCTTGAGTTCCTTAAGATTAAAATGTAACTGTGCAGGATTCTGGTTCTCGCTTAACAGCTAGGTTTAACAGTCAGGGAATACAGTCAGATATAGGTTTTGCCTTTTTGCATAAATATTGGATTTTGGACGTCTGATATATAACATTTGACTGAGATTCATTTATTTTTTTGACTGGCCATTTAATCCAGTCTGAGTTATGACTGAATAGTATGTGTCAAGCTTAACATGAAAGAGGTGGATCAAAATGGCTGCCAGAAATAGAGGGATGAGATTCAATATTTTACACATGGTAATGATTCTATTACCGTTTTAACTGTCCTCGCCTGAGGTCCAGGATCCAAATACGTCAGAACAATATAAACCTTTTTGATAGCTTTAAAATCTGCTACAAGTCAGTAAAACCACCAGCTTACTGTTACTTTCAATTAAAATGTATCATGCAGGACAACTTTTGAAACATTTTTTCCTAATTTCATGCGTTGTTCTATGCTTTCGATATAATAGATAATACATGTGTTTCTCATTCTTCTTCAGCCTAACAAACTCAGTCCTTAGAGGAATTTAATAACAAATTGGTGTCTGTATTTTTGCTATATATTGCTAATGGCAGAACAATTTATACCTTGCCAGACCCTATACGATGTTAATTGAAGAATATTAATTATCCGGGGCAACAATAAAAGCTCTACAGCCATGTCATAGGGAAAGACTCAAAAACAAGTGTCTGTAATGTAGTTAGTAGATCTAGAATTAACCCTAATATGACCACTGCTCTGGGTTAACTACGGTCAAATTTGTTGTTGTTAAATTCAGCAACTTTAATGTGATGCTGTTATTTAGTTCATTTAGAGTTCTCAGTGTTGTCTATGGCTGACTGACTGCCATAATCTACTACGTGAGGATGCAATGTCCATATGAAAAAAGTAAAACGCATCATTCTGTTGCTGGACCAGACAGGCAAAGTGTCTGACCCAACCTTTTGGACTGTACTGTATGACTTTCTATTCCCAGTCATTTCAGAAACATCCTTTCCTAACTCCTCATCTTCATCTCCATTTAAGGGATAATCTGCATAAGATCCTTCCATTAGCTACAAGAATGGATTGAGCACGACGTCGCCTTTTCGCGGTTTGTTTTTAAATGACTGATTAGAAGAGACAAGGGTTCGAACGCAAGCCGCGCTCATCCGCATCATCATATGCCAGGCGTCCATACCCATTTCCTCACGTCGCTCCGGGCTCCACCTCCGTGTCAAAACCAATAACCTTTCGCAGAACATATCTCTGACCTTCATACGTTCTTCTTTCTTCAAAGTTTGACGGAAATCAAGTAAACCCGGCAGAAAGTAAACAGTGGGGATGGACTATCAATGCACAGATGGTAGACGGGGAATGAAAACGGTAAACATGTCCCATTCAGGTCCTTTGTTGGAGGAGAAAAAAAAAAATTCAAAGACCTCTGGGAGGCTGCAGTGAGCGGAGCAAGGCTTTTCAAAGCAGATGAGTGATTTAAGAGATAGATCAGACGCGTGATTTAAAATGGCTGGAACCCATTTGGCTGCGGAGCGCGGTGGTCTGAATTTAAATAACCCATCCGCCTGTTTTAATGGGAACTTAACAAAAGCTAGATAATGGCACAGATGTGAGTTATTTTCTACAGGATGACCGCGGAATTTCCTTTGCTCATTCAAATCTGTTAGAAGTCAATAATGGACTCTTTTTTTTTTTTTTTTCACTTGAAGCAACATCTAAGAGTATCGCAGCACTTCTTCAAGACGGTAGATAATGTGGTCTGGTTCTCCATATCTATAAAAGGAAATCACTGGATTTGAAAACAATGACCACACACGGCTGCCGCTGCTTCTAATTTTAAAAACCTGACAGGTTTACTTGAGGCAGACAAAAGAAGAGAGAATAATACCCAGTAGTACTGTCACTTGTTAAGACATGATACACTGATGGACAAAGATGTTCCATGTTTCACAAGAATAGAATGTTATCCGCCACTGTCAAATGAGTGTTTTTAGGTTCATGGGGCTCAAGAAAACAGTTTATTATTTAACTTAAAGAGGACCTTAGGCAGTTTAGCGGACGGGTGACATTTAACTCCATTTCAATCAGTGACTAAAACTGAAATGAATATTATTTTAACCTTGGGGAACGCCGTGCGAGCCGAGAGCTCGTCGGGGTCGATGGCACTGACGACGTTGATTTATAATTGCCGGGTTTTCCCAATAAAACACTTTCACAGGGATTTAGGTTCTCATAAAGCTACCCTCGGTGGCCATTAAGTAATGGCACGGGCTAATAAGATGAATGCAGTCTGACCTTTGAGACGACGGTTCACTGGTTTACACGCCCATGGCCTGATGTGTTCTAAAAAGATGGCTATTGAATCCTACACAATCACAGTCGGACCCATCAGAGGCCGGAAATCAATGAGCACTTATTAAACGCGAGTCTGCCTGAAATGCAGGAGATTGTATTAATATCGCATCTAAAATGAATTCCAAATGTGTACAAATATTATTGACGAAAGCAGGGGCCCCTTTTGTATAGCTGCGGAGAAAGCGGTTTCGGTTAAACAACGGGCGATTCAAAATTAAACCGAAAATACACGACCCCGAGGGAGGGAATTAGTGAAAAGGAGAAAGAAAAGGCATTTCGTTTTAATGCAAAGGCACTTAAGGGATTATCGCGTCAATTAAATAGTTAGGTCGGAGACATATTTGCTTCTGTTTAGACACATGTAAAGTATTAGCATTTTAGTTCTTACTAATTATTATATCACCACTATGCACAGGTTACATATAAATGGCTCTATGTCAAAAGGAATTATAAGCAGACATTCATTTGCTGCCAAAGGGAGGTCTTTGCATTGTCACGGTGATAAATTGGCTGTAATTGTTGAGTGGTTGCACGGATAGAGCCGCAGAGAGATTTCCCGGGAACAACGGGGGCAGTAAAGTACCGCCGCCTTGTCACTGTTGCTGACACCGTCGTATTCAGGAATTATGACATCTTCAAGAAATACAGTTTGGCGAAACGGAAATAATTTCCACTGACAGCTACATTTGGGGAGAGTTATGTCTTGTCATCATACAGTCCATCTTTTAAGCTGTACATTAAAAAAAAAAGACAAAAATGAGGAAGAGAACCCTGCCCGGTGTCCTCTTCTCCATCACCAGTACAGGGGTTTTGTCACATAAATCAGAAGTCGGTTCCTGAGCAGGGCTGGTGGGGGGGCGGGGGGGTGAGGGGGGGCAGGGGGCGGGGTGGGTTACGCCATGTTGTATGCTGACATTAAAAATAAAAATGTCACATCTCTTTTGTCAGGGAGACTCTGTGAGAAGTCAAGCAGAAGCAATCACACACACACACACAGTTGTGAGATGGACACAAAGTCTCCAAGGTTTTTCAAATGACATCCAGACAGAGACTGAGACAGCTGGGATACCCTCAGACAAAGGATGTTCTGATTGGACAAGAAAGAGGAGGGTGGAGTCAGAGGTCAGGCAATCAGTGCGGTTTGGAACAGGCTGTGGAGCTCAGCTGGGTGGAATTGCAGTGATGGCACACTGGCCTGGGCAGGGGATTGAGAAGAGCAAACTTCTGTCGGATGCTTCTCTGCCACGATTACATTTTGAGCTGCGCAGACCTTAAGGCTACAGTCAATAAAACAAACTCAGGCTGGGACCCAAGCAAGCCCACATATTTTCAATAAGGGCAATCCAGCTGATGAAGAGTTTACTTTACGAAGAGTTAACGTTTTCTACTATTTGGTGATAAGCAAACACGTCCTTTAGAATGCGTTATTTTAATTGTACCACTTGAGCAGAATATCCCCTCTACAGTCATTTTGACTGAATTGTTTATGAATTATGAGGTTAAGTTTGCTTCACTGGGCCCTAACTTCAGGGTCCAGGAACAAGCAATTCAAACTAAACTGACATTTTCTTTGAGAGTGCATGCTGTTCTATTTTAGAATAAAAAGAACATATTGGAGATGACTTGTCTGCGGTGAAACATACTTGAATCTTGTAACAAAAGGTGTGTTTTGATCGGTGAGTTTGAGTCTAGTCCTTGATATTTGACTTAATTAAATACTAACTAAAGTAAAAAAAATATTCAATGCCAATGCGCAAAGATACTTCAACTAAACAAAACGATACATTCACACATTCATTTTTTTCCTATGTGTATCTTTGAGCGCATTTTTGTGTCTGGAGGGGAAAAAAAATAGTCTGATTTGCTTTGTGATATGCTAGGCGGAGGAAATAGCGCTGATTGCCCAAGAGCAATATTAATATCCAAATATTATATTCTACACAGGAAAATCTTTGGGGATGAAACACTTTTCCACCGCTCTCATGTGCTGCTCTTTCCATGCTGTGACACATAAAAACCTATCCAGTTTTTTTTTTGGAATTAATTTATGAATTTTGTAAACAAATGGATGTCTGTACATAATTATTTCCAGGATACATTCTACCTTGCCAGACCCTCAGCAGACCAAATCAAAAGCATTTGAAGTATCTGGGGGAACACGAAAAGGTGTGTACCCCCGTAATGAGTACAGACAACATTTGTCAGTCAGAACAAGTTTCATTATTTGTTTTTATCAGTTTAGGAACATGTTCTGTTAAATCTCAAATGGGGTTGTTTGGGGTTGGGGGAGGGGGAGGCGGGTGTTATGGAGTGGTGGGAAGAAAGCATTACATATTGAATTAATCATTTCAAAATCAACAGCTACTCCTACTTATCATCTGTTTTTATCAATCTGCTCCATATTTGCTGAAGCCTCCGCAGATACGATCTCATTATGCTCCCATGCTAACGTACGGCGCCAGTAAAATTCACATCGCGAGCCGCCCGCAGGGCCCCACAGCGTTTTTCTCTTTGAAGAAACTTTTTCATAGGAACATTGTCCTCGATTGTGAAGTTTTTTTTTTTTTCCCTCCGCTTTCATTAATTTGCTGCTTTTAATTAAGACAACTGCCCTCCGTTATTCGAACCACGGATGCGGGGCACAGAGAGATGATGTGCTTCCCAAACGGCTGTGTGTTACTGGCTGTGTGATTGACAATTTGCACGACTTTGCGAACCTATTCTTTGTGACTAGCAAATGGCACGTTCACTTTTTGGTCAGAGATAACTGTAAGTAACTAATTAGACAGACATGTCTGTGGAAGCAGCAAGGTTTTCGTGTTCATTTTTATTTTGCCTGGCTGAAACCACGGCTATCCAGACATGTTGCAAACATCAACCTTGCCTCAAGATTGCCTCATCAACTTTTTTTCCACAGAAAATGTATGGTTGTAGCCCAACTTTCACCAACCTAAACGAAAAGTTTTAAAAAATTCTGTTTTGCAAAGTGGTCCGATCAAATAAAGCCTACACATTCAATAAGGGTAAAATGCATGTTTAATTGGATAGGCTTAGCTGAATATGGAAATTCCAAAAAACATTGGACAGCAAAGGTTTTGGATGTAAACACCATGGCATAATAAATTGCAACACCAGATGTCTAATTTAGACTTTTTTCTTTTTTTTTTTTTTTTTTTTTACATTTAATGAGGATAGAGTGAAGGTGAAAACTAAGACAAAAATACCTTCTGGAAAGAAAACATTATAGGTCTAGAGTCCTTGACATAAATGGTGTGACCCCTGGCAACACACAGAAGGAACCAAGAAAAGACACCTAAACTTATATAGATATATACACAGAGCTGTCATACCCACAATGCACTGCAGGGGCAGAGGGGTGACTGGAGGAGGAAGTTCTCATCAGTCAAGCCATCAGCGCCCAATCAGAGCGCATCCAAAAAACCGCTATGCCCTTGTCAGCAGCTGTGCATCTCCGTCCTGTCGGCCGCTGGCCAGGCAGCGAGCGGAGGAGCGCTGGCGTCGGTTTCCGATCCCGGCCCTGTCTTGTGGGCGGGTGAACCACATCGTGAGGGGACAGACCTGGGACTGCCACAGAAGGCTTCATCCCTGCCTCCTTCAGCCGCAGTGCCTGTGTGTGCAAGTAGGGGGAGCTGAAGCAGCTGGTAAAGCGGGGACTGGCATTTCCAGAAAAGAATGCCACTTGACAACCCATTTGTTTTGGAGACTGTTTTAAATTCGTACAGAAGATGATATTTTTTACGCAACCATTGAAAAGAAGATGGTCAAAAATTGGTATGTCCAAGTTTAGCACAAAAATGAAAGATACTCAGCCCCACACACACACTCACACACACACATACACTCCCGCCCTGTAGCTATTACGCAAGGGAAATGTGTAGCTGTGGGTTTTCGGCCTTGCCACCTCTCAGAGACCAGGCCTACGCCTTCGCCCATCTTCTCAGCATGACCATATTACAGAATCCATTCTTTTTATTACCACACTTTATTCTCACGGAGACCACTCGCATCCGCACTCCGAGACCACTCTGTCTGCACCCCATGACCTCCTTATCTGCACTGTGTGACCTCCATATCTGTTCTTCCCATTGAGGCTGCTCAGGGGCCTGGCTCTCTCTCTCTCTCTCTCTTCCTCTTCCGGAGAAAGCGCATCCCTCTATCATCAAAACCCAGAACATTCCATCCAGGCACTCAGCACAGCAACCATATCCCGAGGACAACACAGTTTGCATTAAAAATTTTTTAAAAATGTTCTGTACAGCTGGAAATTTACTCAAGCTATTCAGGTGAAGAACATCTGTTCAAGATTACAACAACTGTACCCCTCCTCGGAATCAAACCTGCAATGCCTAAGCTGCAAACCTGGCTGTCTAATCATTATTCAACTCTATATAGTGCATGTTATTCACTTACAATTTAGGTAAATGACCTCAATTAGTACTAAAATATACTAAAATAAATCATTTATTGCCACCTACAGTTGAAATTTTAAAGTTTTTGTATTTATTTTATTGCTTTAACTTCATTATTAATATTTTTTATCCAGTTTTACATGAATGTTGTTATGCTTGTTCAGCTGTGGTAAGCCTGAGGCTAGAGATGACGCTTTCACCAGCTTTTGCTGTTGTCTAACTATGCCGTAATTTCTCTCATTGAATGTGATAACTGTTTCACTCTAAAGTCATTTAACTGCAGCAGCTAAATCCTGTGTCAACAATCATGTCACGATAATCTTCCCAGCCCTTCTTTCCACTCAGGTTATGGCTATTGGAGGAAAGATGTCACATGCAAGGTCATCTGGCAACAGCTGGTGTTCAGTCTTCATGCAGTCTCCCATAACGTCAGTATGTTATCATGTTAGCGAACGCAACAACATCTCTGCCAGCTCGCAACCGTGAGAGAACCAACTTCCTGTCAGTGAATGAGTGGTCTTTTTTTAGAGAGGTAGAGGGAAGAGCAAAGTCCTTGGCTCCTCCCATGGGACTGATGTCAGTTCCTGTTTCCTCCCTCAGCCTGGACAAACTGCAGGAACTTGAACAGCAGTGGTCTTGCTAACAGGCAGGCTCACCTGAGGGTGATTTCCAATCAATCCAGGTGTTAGCGCTTGCCTTCAATTAGGCCTGATATTGAAAGCACAGCCTGTGAGATGGAGGGAGTGTTTTTCTTGTTTAAACTTTGTGTGATTCCTGACTGTGCTGTACTTTTTAGTTTCAAACAAGTTATGAATGTAGCCTCACAATGGTGTGGACGGTATGAGTGTATCAATGTGCTTCCCATAGGCTTGATTAAAAATCACAAAATTGATCTCCCATTCTGAAATTCCCATTGAAATTGTATAGCATTGTATAGCTACTGGTAGTTTCACTGTTAGCAGAGCTAGAATGATGGGAAACAGTAAATGGGTATCCTAAAGGATGGTCTCAAGCAATGGTCATTCTCCAGAAGGCTGCAAAGCTTTCTTCCATGGGAAGTAATTAAACACCATGGCAACCAATTTAAGCTCCAAATTATACATCATTTTGTTATGTTTGGGTATTTGGGAAATTGCTAGGACTTTTTCCAAATAGTCACTCGACACTAAGATGATTAAAAAGAATAAACTGTTAAGAAATGGAGTACAGAACAACTGCTCTAACCAGTTTTTTTTTTTTTTATATTGGATTCTTGCGATACCTCCACTGTGTCATTGTGTCTGTAGTTACAATTTTCTCTGTCATGAAAAGTTAATTTCTTCCACAAAGATGCTTCTCCTTTGTCAGAGAGAAAGAAAACAATAACAAAAGCTACCTACATTACGTATTTAAAATAAACTGTTGCTTTGCTGTAAATTGAATACTAGCATAGCAACAGATCACCATAGCAATAGTCCCAAGGTCACAAAGGCTACAGTACACTCCACGCATAAGTGCTAGCTCTTTGGACGTACTATGTGACCTATACTGTCCATTTTGTCACATTTGGTTGCTCAAATAAATATGCAATACATTTACTACAAACTGCAACCGCTGCAGAGATCTTAAAAATCATAAAAAGATCATAAAAAGATTATACAAGGTACAATGAGATAAATGAAATTATTTAAAATGTGGCCATATTTCTCCATTTGTTCCTGTGTGAGTGTATCAGTGATACACAGTCAACAAAGAAGGTTATGCCCATTGTATCCCAAAAAAAGATGATTTCTTTAATGGAGTATGTAGTTCTTGTAGACAGCTGTGACAACAGAAACACACTTATCTCTGTAAAGGTTAGAAATGATATAAATGATATACAATAGGTATTCATTCTTAATGTCTGCTAAAATCTGTTAATCTGTGATTCAGGGTTATGCCTTAAAATTACAGGTGCATGTAGGGATTATTTGAGAAAAGATGGGAAGGTGGACAGGAAGTAGGAAATGGCGGCCACTAATTCTGCATGGTTCAGAGGCAAAGGCAAGTAAAAAGTGTTTTAAAGGCCCCGTATTCGCTCAGAGAAAGTTATGTCACATTAGAGTGTGTTATCCACACTTCTGATATATGTGTTGCAGTAGGTTTGATTCATGCACCTTCAATTTGCAGACTGCTGGATTTGAAAATGTCCTCAATCCACACCTCGTTGGGTTTCTTGGACTGAAACAGAGACTGGCGGAGCCGATCAAGCCCCCTGGTGTCAGAGACAGAACTCAGCCCGTTGATGGATGTAGCGCAGCTAAGTTCAAGATATGCCTGCGCCGTCATGCCTTCGGTTTACCTACCCCCCTCAGAGTCAACAGCTGCAGCAGACCCGGCGCGCGTTTCCGTGGCAGCCAAAGCACACAGCCCCCGCCGTATGGCACGTGTCAGCGTTGAGCTTCGTTTCACTTTTTGTTTTTAATTTGTATTTGTTTACACGTGGATTTCCAAGGGTACACAACATTATACAGAGGCAACAGCTGGTGAAGCTGAACAAACTAGCTAATGAATAAACAAATCAATCAAAGACAAAAAAAGTGTTACATTTGTGATATGCCTCGGTCGATGAAAATCAGAACTGAGTTTGTAGTGTAGGCATCAAGTCAAAGGGAGAGAGGAATTAACACAGTGCAAGAAAATAAGTGTAAAAAAAAGATATTGACATACACAATTCTGCAATTATATTATTTATTGGCTTTGTGAAAACTCTTAGCCAGAACAACGAGCACACTGTAATATCAATGTTGTGTACGATCTAGTTTTACTAGGTATTTATTGAAGAAATTCATATCAGGTATGATCCTCAAGGGTACAGTAGGGCTGAATTGTAAGTTTGCAAGTTCAGTTTCCTGCCCAGTGCTTTTCAACAACGCAGTCATCAATATTCGGTAAGCCAGCACTGCTTGCTGAAACAATACTTGTTATACACTGATACAGGTGGTATAGCATCCTACTCCTGAAAACAAACCTGAGAAAAAAACCTGAGAAAAAGACTTTGTGATTTCAATTGAGCTAGAGCAAGTTTTCATTGTATTTGAAACCTTAGTAATTAAATGTAACACATGCTTTGTATAGTAATTAAATAGTGACACTTAAAACACACAAATATGTATTACAGACTATATGGTAGGTAATGTTAATAAAGAAAAATGTAAATGACATGTTTGTTTCGAACAGTAGCAGGTAAAGTTGCAACCAGAAAAAAGATGGAGGGTTGTTGGGACACAGACTCTCAGCATATCTTGAAATACACAGTGCACAGACCAAATTTATCCCTCAAACAATAAACTTGGAATCCTTCTGTGAGAAGTTCTCTATGAACTGCCAATTGTCCCTAGGTTATAATCCTCTTGGGCCAATACTTTATTTTGGTCTGTCCTGCCACCTTATTTGCTCTTGTCATTACTGATACAGTGGAAAAAATGGGTACAGTTTATCAAACTAAGGTGAGAAAATGAGTATTTCTTTCTTTTCTGCTTATCGGGGAATTGACAAAGCACAAGACAATGGAAGAAAAAAAAAAACAGTAAACAAGATTTCACATCCGGTAGACTTACAACATGTCCCCTGAGTTGTTGAGAGTCACCATAAAAAATTCAATCACACCATGGTCTATGATTCTAATCTAACGGGAACATAAATTTTATTTCTTGTAAATAGATTAAACAATTAACAGATGCACTGAATATCTGGTCCTTGTTGTATTATTTAAAGAGTACTCGTTTAATTTTCAAATTAGTTTGGGATTCTTTTGTCGGTTTCTTGTGCTTTTCTGTTTAATCTTTATATATTTAATCTAATATATATATATATTTTTTTATATATATATATATATATATATATTTTGGGGAAAAAAAGCTCTGTATTTCTATCAAGATAACAGCTACACAGATCGCCTCAGAACATAAGTACATCCACCATAATATAGTCAATGGATCTTTATGAACAAGGGTGGCAGATTTCCAATACTAAATCTATCAAAAAAATATGAAATGATACATACAGCCAATGAAAATCCTGTATATCTGGAGCCAAGATGGACGGATACCAGCACAATGGCAGGTGTTCATTCACAGGGCAAGTAGTAAATAACTCCTAATTAACCCCACTCACTCATTTGGCAGTGCACGGCACTTCCACCAAGATGGGGCATCCTGGTCTTCATTTAAAATCCTGGGCTACAAACCCACTATGTCAGGATAGGATAGAAGTGTATAATCAAGATTGGAAAAAAGACCATAGTTTATTGAGGCATGAATAAATTGGAAAGAGACATTCTGACTGAAATACTATGGTGTCAACAGAAATAAAAGTGCAAAGTACCAGGTCAACACGAGAAGCAAAAAGAAGGCTAACAGGCTGTGTGGCGCAGAGGTGAAAATGAGTCAAAGAGGGTGTTTTATAGAGCTGGGAACTCAGTGTGGGATCTGCCGGTTTACAGTGAGCCAGCAGGTACGGTGTCAGGATTGTTATCTCGGGTGACACCGCACACGCCACCTGTTCTGGTGATGGCGGGCTTTGGGGGGTGGGGGTGGATGTGAGCCGTGCACGGCAATGTCAAGATGCGGGCCTTTTGATCCGTGACAGAACAAGGTCAAGTGGCGGCTATGGGGCCACCGCTTTCTCCGTCTGATCTGTCAGCGTCTATCGTGCCACTTCAGTCGAGCCGCGGCCACGTCGACGCCTCTTCCGTACCATCGGCCTCTCTCGAAAATCCCACCATGCAAACCTGCCATTTCTCACAGCCCTCTTGTATTCATTGGAACGCCGTTGCTGTCCTCTCATCCGCACTTTCTATACGCTTTTATTCTATGGGTAACAAAATCTCAGCTGAGATTTGACACTTCCATGATTGCAGTTTTTTTTGTCAATCATTTGTGTTTGTGCTCCAGTGTTTTCAGAATCAGAAGGTGTTCTCCCATGCTCAGTAAAGAACTGGCATCTCGAATGGACCAGCCTGAATCGTGGGCCGCCATCTTGTATCTCCTTTCCTGTCATCAGCATCAACCTCTGTTAAATGCTCTCCCATTCAACAGAACCAGACAAGATAGACTCAGAGAAAAGCGCAAGCCATCCCATCTCACCTATCGTAGGAGTACGGCCAAAAGCCTTTAGAAGCTATCTGCGAAATTGCAGCGTTTGTCTCAGCCGAGCATTCGAGTTAATACGTCCAAATCTAATCAACGGTCGGCTCCAGATATCATCTGATTGGACGGATCGATCCCTTCTCTCTGTGCCGTTGTCTTGAGCTAAGAAGGCGTTTTTGCCAAAAGTGCAGCTGCTTCATTCATAAATGCCGCCTGAAAACAATCGCCTGGATGTTCGTTTTGAGGAACTCGACCTTCAACTGTGTAACAAAAGAAATACAATCCAAAGAGGAGGAAGATGGGTTTTGAGACTCATATCTCTTGGCAAAGATGGATATCTATGCCATTATTGCTCACCTCCACAGATAGCCATCATTCCCACCTAGAGAACTGAATAAAAGGGCATTATTGAAGTCTTGTATCACTGTCAGGGAAAGAAGATGTTCTTTTATGTAAGGGCTTTATTATGTATAAAGAACCCACAATGAGAAAACCCCCTAAAAAGTGTTCTAGACTGGAGATATAGATAACTCTCTTCATTCAGGGAGAAAAAAAAAATCCGCCATTTCCTGGTGAAAAATGCAATGCATCGCAAGTAGATTAACATCTGAGAGTGAAATGCTGTCTCTCTTTTCCCCCCAACCCGTTTACAAATAGCACACAAACAATTCTGAAGACTGAGAGCGTGTTTAAACGTTTCCCTAGGAGCGCCTGAGGCACACGCTGATTCTTCGGCTCAGGATGTCTGCGCTTCGCTGTTGAGGATCTTTGATTAACCAAAATTGTGAAAAACCAACTGCCAACTCATGATAAAAAATGAATAATGTTGAGAAATAGTGTTTAATGTGTGGTGGAAATAGGAGATTGATTCCTGACTTGGTTGATTACAGATAGTGGCCACTGTGTGGATGAGCCCCAAAATTTGTATCTTTTCGAGGCACTGTGTGTTTGGAGATGGAGCCCATTGACTGAATCCTGTTGAGAGACTCTTTTGCTATGTAAATGGGCCCCACAGTCTACATCCTGTTAAGGCACTGTTCCAGTGTGTGGATGGGCCCCACAGACTGAATCCTGTTAAGGCACTGCTCCAGTGTGTGGATGGGCCCCACAGACTGAATCCTGTTAAGGCACTGCTCCAGTGTGTGGATGGGCCCCACAGTCTGCATCCTGTTAAGGCACTGTTCCAGTGTGTGGATGGGCCCCACAGACTGAATCCTGTTAAGGCACTGCTCCAGTGTGTGGATGGGCCCCACAGTCTCCATCCTGTTAAGGCACTGTTCCAGTGTGTGGATGGGCCCCACAGTCTGCATCCTGTTAAGGCACTGTTCCAGTGTGTGGATGGGCCCCACAGTCTGCATCCTGTTAAGGCACTGCTCCAGTGTGTGGATGGGCCCCAGTCTGCATGCTGTTAAGGCACTGTTCCAGTGTGTGGATGGGCCCCACAGTCTGCATCCTGTTAAGGCACTGTTCCAGTGTGTGGATGGGCCATCCTGTTACAGTCTGCATCCTGTTAAGGCACTGTTGGGCCAGTGTGTGGATGGGCCCCACAGTCTGCATCCTGTTAAGGCACTGTTCCAGTGTGTGGATGGGCCCCACAGTCTGCATCCTGTTATGGGCCCCAGGCACTGTTCCAGTGTGTGGATGGGGCCTGTTCCAGTGTGTGGATGGGCCCCACAGTCTGCATCCTGTGTGGAAGGCACTGTTCCAGTGTGTGGATGGGCCCCACAGTCTGTTCATCCTGTTAAGGGCACTGTTCCAGTGTGTGGATGGGCCCCACAGTCTGCATCCTGTTAAGGCACTGTTCCAGTCTCTGCATCCTGTTAAGGCACTGTTCCAGTGTGTGGATGGGCCCTGCATCAGTCTGTGTGGATGGGCCCCACAGTCTGCATCCTGTTAAGGCATCCTGTTAAGGCACTGTTCCAGTGTGTGGATGGGCCCCACAGACTGCATCCTGTTAAGGCACTGCTCCAGTGTATGGATGGGCCACACAGTCTGCATCCTGTTAAGGCACTGTTCCAGTGTGTGGATGGGCCCCACAGTCTGCATCCTGTTAAGGCACTGTTCCAGTGTGTGGATGGGCCCCACAGTCTGCATCCTGTTAAGGCACTGTTCCAGTGTGTGGATGGGCCCCACAGTCTTCATCCTGTTAAGGCACTGTTCCAGTGTGTGGATGGGCCCCACAGTGTACATCCTGTTAAGGCACTGCTCCAGTGTGTGGATGGGCCCCACTGTCTGCATCCTGTTAAGGCACTGCTCCAGTGTGTGGATGGGCCCCACAGTCTGCATCCTGTTAAGGCACTGTTCCAGTGTGTGGATGGGCCCCACGGTCTGCATCCTGTTAAGGCACTGCTCCAGTGTGTGGATGGGCCCCACAGTCTGCATCCTGTTAAGGCACTGCTCCAGTGTGTGGATGGGCCCCACAGACTGCATCCTGTTAAGGCACTGCTCCAGTGTGTGGATGGGCCCCACAGTCTGCATCCTGTTAAGGCATTGCTCCAGTGTGTGGATGGGCCCCACGGTCTGCATCCTGTTAAGGCACTGCTCCAGTGTGTGGATGGGCCCCACAGTCTGCATCCTGTTAAGGCACTGCTCCAGTGTGTGGATGGGCCCCACTGTCTGCATCCTGTTAAGGCACTGCTCCAGTGTGTGGATGGGCCCCACAGTCTGCATCCTGTTAAGGCACTGTTCCAGTGTGTGGATGGGCCCCACAGTCTGCATCCTGTTAAGGCACTGCTCCAGTGTGTGGATGGGCCCCACAGTCTGCATCCTGTTAAGGCACTGCTCCAGTGTGTGGATGGGCCCCACAGACTGCATCCTGTTAAGGCACTGCTCCAGTGTGTGGATGGGCCCCACAGTCTGCATCCTGTTAAGGCATTGCTCCAGTGTGTGGATGGGCCCCACGGTCTGCATCCTGTTAAGGCACTGCTCCAGTGTGTGGATGGGCCCCACAGTCTGCATCCTGTTAAGGCACTGTTCCAATGTATGTATGGGGCCCTACAGCCTGTATCCTGTTAAGGCACTGTTCCAGTGTGTGGATGGGCCCTACAGTCAGGAATGCTGACTACAGAGAGGATCAAGGTGTGTGAATGCGCACGGGTATTTTAGACTTGGTAGAGATGGAGGGGGAGAAAGCGCACAGAAGTGATATAACATAGATACATTTCATTTCTGAATAATTTTCACCTGAAGCAACTTGTTTGAACTCAGGAAAGTCTCCCCAATCTCTTGCACAGCATGGTTTGCTGCAGTTTACTGTGATTTTATATGCCCAAACAGCAACGTTGGGTCATCAAAGGAAAGCTTCCCTGAGTTACAGATGCCCTCCAGAACAGATTTTTTTGTTTTTGTTTTTTTCGTGCACTCGAACCCAAACTCCATTTACCCCATTCTCTGTCTGGAGTGAACATTTCTGATACTGTAAGCAAAGCGTATGAGCAAGATACTGTGCTCAAACAGCACAGCATACCCAAAACTTTATTCAACATTTGCTCAAAAGCGTCGACTGAAAACAGCTTGCAATAAGGCCAGGCTCCACCATCTGCGAACGGAGAAACTACAAAAGATCTGTCTCGTTTAATGTGTTCTGCACGTAAAAGTCAGAACAGCTACATCTTAAAATGTTGACTGTCACATCCAGCTCTGTTTTTTCTTGTTGACAAAATAACGGTCCACTGGTATGGTCTGCAATCGGTAAATAATTTAGTGTAATGGTCCACTGGTATAGTCTGCAATTGGTGAATAATTTAGTGTCCCGTGTGCACAAGCACTCAAACACTCAAAGGAAAACTGACATTTAAATTGACACTGCAAGATATATGGATAATATTATGTCAGCTATAAAAAGTATTCTTTCAAGGTAGTTTTGAGGCTACCAAAGGAATCCTATAGGGAAACAGCAGCAGGAAATCGTCTTAGCATGGCATGTATTTAGAAATGGCTTTTTTATTTTTTTTAACAAAGACCATTGGTAAAATAGTTGTTCAATCTAACCAGCCGAACAATGCTACACACCATAGCAAACTCCCTGTTGATACTATCTGCCTGACAGGTGGTAAAACAATGACACTTCCCACTCCTGATTCACAAAGAATGACATTTCCCATGATGCACTTTCAATTCCCCCATTCCGATTTGCCAAAGTGTGAATCATTTCCCATGATACTTCATTATTATTTGGCTTGTTACTATCCGGAATTAATGCAAAAAGGTGACGTGTGATAAGATTTACACTGACTTCAGATTATTAGCCACAATAACTAAACACAACAGGAGTGCTGTTGTTGTTGATTCATTGACTTTTACCATTAGCCAGATCAACTATAGCAAGAAACTAAGACTCCCTGCAAAGAAGCATTTTATGAATGTGTGTGTTTTATGCTATTTTTAAATTGGCCTATTTTTAAGACACCACAAAGGTATAGGAATGAATGAGGTGATGCCTTTACTTGGTAAAGATATTAATCGTGGACTGTGGTGGCTTTAAAAGGCCTGCAAGACGTCCCTGGTGGATTAAGGCCCGCACCTTTACTTCACTGTCTGTGCCGACAGGATCGTGTGATATATGACACATTCCAGTCCTCATAATGACTTTTCTAATCACCTTCTTTCACACAGGATTGATTGAGTTTGGGTGGCATTATATGGTTGGGGTATGGTAACAGCTGTGATGATACTGTTATTTATTTATTTTTAGATTTCCCCGGGAAAGCAGATGTGCTTTCATGTGACAAGTGAAATAGATTTTTTTTTATTATTATTATTTCAAAAGGTAGCCAATGCTGTGGTAGTGTAAGAATCGTTCAAATGACCTGGGTCAAGGCAAGCTCTCTTCATTCAAACGCCGAGGCCAGTGTGTTCTTGCTATTACACAAATGCTGGATGTACTTATATAAAGTAATAGTCAAGATTAAAATGAATACAAGTCCTACAAAAGAAAAATAAAATCAGGAGTTTTCACAAACTCATTTTTAGATGTTTTAAATCATAAAAAAGATGTACTGTAGTATTCAGTTACAATAGTTCTATAACATGTTTGTACATTTTCCAAAAACGTGTTTAAAAGTATATTACATGCTATGAGATGATAATTTGCAGTGTACTACATTATCGCAATCCATGGAGATGGGTCTTCAAGCTGTAACTTTAAAATGTACACCACAAATGAAAGGATCCAAAAACAACGAAAAACAATCCCAACCAGCTGTTTACCGTTTCTGAAAGGTATGATTAGATTAAATATGGTATGAACACAGTGTTCCAACCGCCTAAATGAATGTAAGATAGACCGTTGTTTGTATATTCAGTAATTACATTTTGAATAATTCAAAATATGTACAAGTCAGCTTTAAATGAAGGTGATTATTGCCATGGTTTTATTATATTAGTTGACATCAAGCTTTTAGTGCGTACGGAAGATGAAGAGGGGGGAGTGAACTAACGTGAGTCCATCTGGGAGAAATAATGGCCAGTTTTTTAATTTGTCTGAGAAATAAATAGCATTGTTTTTCCTGACTTTTGGCCGTACTGATGGCACTTACAAAATTGCGGTGCTAAATGAGGTTCTCATTTGTTTATTCCGAAGGCAGGACGCTGGCAGGAATCTGCAAGAGGAGGGTGCCGTAAGAGGAGATTTGGAAGGTGCTTCATGCCGCGGCGTGATCAGAGACGGAGCGTTTCTGGGTCATGTTTGTTGAGTCATGAGCGATCAAACGCATTGTCAGGATCTGACAGATTAAACTGAAAAAAAAATGTGGTTTGAAGCAACATCCCAGGATTAGCCTCTGTTGCTAACAATACCACGGGGCAGCGTGTTCCAAAACGTGAGCCAAAATGGAGCACTGTCTAGCTACAGCCCAGTAAAACACTCACCAGAGTTAAAGGATGCACCTTTCTGCTCATAATGTCTGCCACTGTAGTGTATTGTAAGCCAACTGGCTCGTGGCTTTTGGTTAATAGTTGCTGGATTTGATCGATATTTGTCCTTAACAGACACACGTATCCCAGTGCTGCTTTCTTCCACATAGATATATTGTGTGAGTATATCTTAGTTATTGCTGTATGTGCCAAACTGTGTTTGTGAGGGAAAACACTCACTTGAATTTAATTCTGAGTAGGGAGCAAATGTCACTTGAATCTACGCCTTGGCACAGACCTCATCAGTGACTAAAACTCAAACATATCTACCATTAATCTTAGTACTTCAACAACTTCGTTTATATCAATTAATTGTTTATTTGTACAGCACCTATCACCAAATGACATGCATCTCCAAAAGCTTCAGAGACCGAAACGACAGGTAACATAACTAATGAATCTAACAGAAGAGGGATTCAACTGATAGAGCAAAACATAAAACAAAGTATTAAAGTTCATTAAAAGTATATAAATAGAGAGGCCAAAAAAACATTAAAAATAGAAAAGCAATTATGATCAGTACAAGAAATTAAGTGACAGGCAAAGTCACTTAAGATTGCATTTAAAACAACTAACAGATGGCAGATTTCACATGCACTGCAGAAAAAAGGGCTCCATAGCTGTGGCGGATAATAAGAGAAGTCTGACCACACTCTGTGCCTAAACCTTGCAAAGGGTAAGGTAAGCAGTTTCACTTTACAGTACTTGTTGCAGTTGATAAACCAAACAGTAACACACTCAATAACGCGATCAGATGTTTAATGATACAAAGCCGTTAAAAACCAATTCTAAAACATCAAAATAAATGCTAACAGATACTACTCTGAAGCCAATGCAGAGTAGCAAGATTGGGGTGGTTGTGATAGCGGGCTGAAGATGACTGACAGTCAGCACGATGACATCATCAAACGGTGCCGACAGACCAGACAGAACCTTGATGTAAAACACCATGGCAACTCCCATGCAACTGATACAATAACCCCTAACCCCTGTGATAGCAGCATATTCTAATCTATGGTTAGCATTCAGTAGGCTGCAACCCTACTCACAAGATTAAAGAGTTCAAAGGCAGAAAAAAACAGAGAGAGAGAAGTTCATCGGAATGTCACTCCCCATCAAGGAGCTGGGGACTCTACAATTTTAATAAAGTCTTTCGGCAGCTATAGACTAAGGGAGTAGTGATTCCTCCAGACAGCACAGCGCCTGATGCCAGGCCATGCATTCATAATCAGTTTAAGTACGGCAGTGCGATAATGAACCGACACTTAAGTATGCATCCTATGATTCTGTAGAATAATTGCAGAGAAAGTGCCATCAATATCAATTCACAACAGACAGTTTCGCCTCACCCCCTTTAATCACAGGTATATGTATCCTTAGCATGTGAACTTTTGAAATTACAGTACAGACATCTGCACGCATAATTGGCTCGCTCCTCGTTCGTATGATCCGTGTATTTCATGTGAATGTTTTATGGCGCGTATGAATGTATAAATGTGTTATTGCGGCCAAGAAATGGCTTACCCGTAGGAAGGATGGGACAATACGAGTGTAAGAAAGATTTAAGGAAAAAAAGGCGGGGCCACAGGGGTGCATGTAAGGAAGTTTTTGCATTGCATTATGGGAGTGAAATGAATGCCAGTCTCCTGAGGTGCTCGGGGGCCCTGCCTGCGTATCTGTGGGGGAGAGGTCTGAATATATAGAAGTCTCCTGATCTGCCCTGCAGTGTAAAAAAATGCTCTTTGAACTGAAACCCCCAGCTCAGTGCCAAAGAAGCAAAGAAAAAGGGAGTACAATTCTCCAGAAAAGCAATGGGCTGGGGCATTAGCGTTTGAACTTTACATCCCTTTTAGGCTTTGGCGACTATTTCTGAAAAACAGTTATAACGCTTCTTCAACCATATTTTATTGAGAGCACATAACTTCAGTGCAGGGCAAGAACTGTTTTTCCAGTGAAATTCTATAATACAACTTCCTGTTTCCTTATATATTTAATGTTACATTATTTAAATGGAAGATACTGGTATAACATGGGCTTTATTCAATCAATATTTGTCCTTAGTTTGATCTTATAATTGCAGTTGTGTGCAGCTGTTTCTTTGTTGCTGGTCTGAGAATTTATTGAACTGTTTGTGAGGACACTCGGTTTTAATTCTGAATCAGATTTAAGGGGAAACTTTGTTAACGAAGGCCATGCTGTGTGAGGTGTGTATGCTCATAGAAGGTTATTGTTCATAAAAAAAAAAGCATCCAGCCCTTTCCCTTGCGGTCTGTTATTTTAGGAAAGTGTGGATGAAGCAGGCAGGCTAAGATTATTAGATACAGAATGGAGAGAATCTTTAACTGTGATGAAGTTGCCTTTTATTTGGGCCTATTTCCAAACCGAATCAGGCTAGTAACTGCAGAGGTACCCATTAATCATGCTGTGATAGGTGCATTTGTTATTGTTAGAATACACTTTTTTTTTTGCAGAAATAACACACAAAGGCAAAAAAAAAACAAAAACCTGCCCCTATCAGCACAAGAGAAATGTTTTACCTTTATGTGGAGCTTATTGATTAGGATCATTTTGATGTCCATATTTCACTTCAATAACAAAGACGGGGGGAAAAAAAGAATGTTGAGGACAGTGATATTTTTGTGAAAGCAATTAAGCCCGAGGGTGACTTAAACGGAGCTGTCTCGTAAACATCTGTGTAGCAGCACTCAATTCCAAACAAAGAAAATCACTTTCAAGGGAAGTAAACAAAATTGTGCAGTTCATGCCAATAACTATCTACTTGTCTGGGAACAGAAACAAATGTCCTGACATCAAAACAGTCACTTGCAATCCTTTTTTTCATACAAGATCAGAAAAGGACTTTTTTTTTTACATATGAGCTAACCAAAGCAGGTATAAACATCACACCTGTTTATTTAAAGAGTAGAAACCAAGAGATGTCATCTCCTGCTACCGGATGTAGCCTTGTCCTGATATTCAACTTATTCGGCCCCCCTCCCCAGCCATGTTATACCGAGATCAACTGAGGTCACCATTAGCAATTAAACCTTTCAACTTAAACCGTAATTTTCCGCTCATTCTAATAAGAGAACAGGGTCTCTGTTCCAGCTGTCAGGACTCTCCTCGCGTCAATCACTTTTATAATTTTGTTTAACATTTGCCTCCAAGGGAAGAGCGCTTGACTTCTCTCACTCCTTTCAGAACATTTTCGTTTTACAGTTATTTGTCACTCGGAGGGAACATAGATTTTTATATTACCGCTTTAATGTCAGTTCGTTGGAACCGCTGGCAAAGTACTGACCTAAAAGAGAGAATGTTCTCTTCGCTTCCTCATCAAACATGAGATGAAAACGTAGATTTAAACCAAACCTTCATTCATTTCAGAAGCAGATGAAATCCATCATGTTTTCTTACCCTTGGATATATTTTAACTAGAATTGGCACTGCTCTCACTAAGAATATAGTGCAAAAACCTTTTTGATCTTGATCCAGAAAATGAATTTGTTCTACAATTATATTGGGTAGTTTTACAGTCATGGTAATGGAGGCAGGTCATGTAGCACCTTTTGAGCTAACGAAAAACAGCCCAAATTAAGCAATCGGCTTTCATCAAAAACATTTTGACTGCTTGTTGAAGTTCCGGTTCTTTATTATTGTAGTGTTCCTATGCTCGTACATGACCAAGACAGTACAACCTCTAATGCACTACAGAATGTATAGAACATGGAACTACAAGCCTTTTAGCAGTCCATGTGTCCTCTTGGACTGGACTGCATGTGGATTGAAACACATAGCTCACCAACATCTAAATGAAATTAAGTAGGCTACACCAATTACAAAGGCCAACCTGACTCATCCCGGCTTTACCTATGTATTAAAACCTGTGATTTGAAAATGGTGTCGCACGGTGAGTCTACAAATGGAAATGTCAATGAAAGCATTTGCGATTTGGCTGCATGAGTCAATTTAATTTTCTGACTTCCTTCTAAAATGATTTCCCATGTGCCATCATGGCATGCATTCTATTCATGAAGTTATTGAGCAAATAAAGAAGTGTTACTTTTTCAAGCAGTCTCTTGGACCGTTCACTCGCCGGTACATCAATGGTACACAGTGAATTGTATAGGCATATCAACACTGCTAGATTTATATTCATGCTGGACATTTACTATGTAAAATCTATACAGCACTGGATTAACATGCGCTACAACAGAGCTAGCTACTGATAGTATTAATAAAGATTTATTGAAAACAGTTAGCTTTCTAATCCCTTACAACAGGAGTAGTAAGGCAGTTGATCAATGCTTAGTGATTTTGCTTATTTGATATGTCACTACTCTTTTATTTGTTATTATTCACACAGCTGTTTGTACAATGGCCGTAACCCGAAGAGAGCCTACATGCCATTAAGCTACAGCACAATAAAGTATTAAGATATGTCTGCTTTATTCACGGTGTGGAAAACGGCAATTTTCCAGACAAAGGTGTTTCTTGTGAAGCATGTGGTCTATTCAAGCTAGTGACAAGTTGCTAATTGATTCACACCAGTAAGTGTGGCGTGGATGTGTAAATGTTCTATATATGTTTACCATATATACTTCCATCCTCACCTCAGTCAGAAATTCCATTCTGTTTAAGGTAGTTGAAACAGAGGGGTTTCATAAGGTCTTCTGGATTGTATACCCCTACTGTTAATGGTCTACTTTAATTAAATCTTACTCTTAATTCACTTACTGGTGTATGTAGCTAAATTTAAGAAGATGAAATATAACCGGAGAGATGTGTTATCATAAAAAAAAATCTATCATGAAAAAGTATTCTCTGGTTTATTCTCTCATCTCCATTAGAACCACAAATTACAGCACAAACAAGGTAGCGTAAGTTCTTGACAACCAATATCACACCTTAAATTGTAGGCCGTTGTTTGATCAGTAAAATGCCCTGTCTCAGCAAGTTTACGAGTGTTCGCTGTGTGTTTGATGAATGCATTCTGTTGCCAAACCAGTTTGGATGCTTAGGTACCAATATTTGGGCGGGTTCACTTTGTCACACTCCGACATCTTTATCTCAATGTGCACTTGCCTAAGATGACCAAGTACCTAGTCCAGTCCTACAGACTCTGCGGGCACACGCTCTGCAAGGGGACACCGCGACGGGAGCCTTACGACAGATGTCACCGCCATCCATCGGAAATCCTGCCCACCGTCGCGCGACGGTGCGAATGAATCACCCCCACAGCTGGGCCGCTATCTCCGCGCGTGTCGCTCCTCCGCCGTAAGAAAAAGTGATTTATGGAAAAGTGGCGTTTCCTAAGATGAGCGCTTTCAGGTTTCCATTTCTTTTTTTTTTTTTTTGTTTGATTTAGACGTGATGCCTCTCCGCTGACACGAGCCCAGGCTCCGGGTTCAGCCGCTGTGTTTGTTGTCACCCTGTCGTGATGGATGTGCCCTCCCATCACTGGAGGAGCCGTGATAGCCGTGATTCACTGCTCCCATTTGCCGTTTAGAGTCAATGGGATCAAGCACGCCATCTGCGTCACGCCTTCCTATTTGGTGACAAACTGACAGCGCCGATCATTCCCGTTTATTTAAACACTGCATATAAAAATCAAACAAACACGGACGCATTGTTATTATACATTATGCCTTGTAAGACAAACACGCAGCACTTAAAATATTGAATTGCTATGTTGTCTTCACTAGGACTACTACACGTCTTTAGAACATTAAATCTGGATAAAGCAAACTATGTTTGAAAGATATAATACAGGTTCCCAGGTGATACTAAAAATTATTTTAAAGTTAAACACCCTATTCATTCATAATATTGCTATTGTATGACTGCCATAAATCACAAAATTAAATTATGAATAACCTCTGAATATTTCTTGCCATTTGTGATATAACAAAATTTTTTGTTCTTTAAAATGAGCAAAAAACTCAAGGAAAAGTGGAGGTGGTTGGCTTTTTGGTATGTTCTTACATTTGTGCCATTGTAATGGAATAAATTGTTTATATGTGGTAAATGTGTTCTATTGAGTATAACCACATTTTTTAAAGAATAAATGTACTGACTGGCTGTGGTTAAAATCATGTACACACCAGGTCATGCTTTTTTAAAATTCAAAAAGGAATGGCCTAAAATGGTGATTGACAGCCCCTTACTGTGTTAATTTATGATATTCAATTTGTTGTTTTAGGCAAAAGATGCACAAACAGCGTTTAAAGCTACACTAATAAGACATGGCAGTGTCAAACACCAGTGTGTATTGGTCTTTCATGAATTAATGGCCTAGAATTACATCCATAATGTATTCAATTTAATTAGGAAGCTGAGTATTTGTAAATGGTTTTTGTATGTTTACCTACTCATAATGCATATTAATGTAAAACTGTTAATTCCAAATTCACCACAAATGTCAGTGGCAGATTACAATAAAATAACATTCAAATGATGAAAGAGTAACAAAGAGCACAGATTTAGGGAGAAGAGTAATCCTCTTTATATCACTGCCTTTGGAGGCATAAATGGCAGGAAAATCCGTCTTGGTTAAAATCATATTCTGGTGCACAGATAACATCCTTAAGCTTCTGGCTCTTTCTCTTCAGAGTGAAGACGGAGCAACATCACCTGCAGCATGTAAAACCCTCAGGAATCCGCCGAGAAAACAGCTGTTCTACTCGGTAACAACAGTATAGCGGAAAGAGGAGGACAACCTCAAAATCTTATTGGATGATAAAATGACGATAGGGAGGGCACATTGGTAATATGTATTTGTAGTTTGATTAATTTCATACTCATAATAACTGAACTATGCTTTAGTAAAAATGGTTTCATGATTGGTTCAAAGGGATCTCTTGAACCACAAATCTGTGGGGTTGGGGGTGGGCGGGGGGGTTGCTGTTTGCATCAAAGTGCAAAATGACGAACTGAAATGTCAAGGACCTTTGTATGCAATGTATTACAGCAGCATTTGTAAGTGTATATAACATATTTATAAATCATTTGTACTAAATTCAATGCTGGGATGATGTGAGATGTTCTTAAATGTGACAAGGCACGTTGGGGACGCAAAGGCAGCTGTCAAACGGTAGCTTAAGCACCGGCGGATAGGTGCCAGAATCAGTTGCAGAGTTTCGGTGAAAGCAATGCCCGTGGCAGTGTTCTGCTTTGTAATGGCTTCAAGGTGCTGCCATTCGGGATGCGTCCTACATGACCTCTTAATAAACCATGCAATCCCCACTATGCCCATTCAGGACAAAAAATTAAAACAATACAAAAATAGTAACCAGTGTAGCAAGGCTAATGCTTGCAGCCAGGTAAGTGATTACAGTTTGTGATTACACCTGGGATGAAATTTATTTCACCACAAATGTACTCGTATAAAAGTATGACATTTTTATTCATGTATTTATTCTGTTGAAAATATATCATTTAAAACCAATATTGTGCGCCCTGTTTGGCAAAAACAAACAAAAAAAGTTTATATTATTTCAGGGGTTCACCTAACTGGATAATTATTGCAATTTCTTCGGTTACAAGAATGGAATTATTTTCCAGGTAAGTGACAGCTAGAAGTAGTTTTGGTCATTATTTAACCTGGGGTGACAGCTGTAGACAATTTTCAAACTGATGCAATCATTATGTAACGTGATAATCATGAGCTGACAGAATGCAAATGTAAAAACGTCCAATCAAAAATCTACCTTCCCACACCACTAATAGTAGAAGCTGCAGATAGCATCTTATTTCACTGATGAACACTAATGATTGACTTCAGATAAAGGCGAAGTGGTTTGAACTATTTTTGGAGGACGTAAGTCCCCAATCTTTCACCTGACAGGAAGCAATGATACCCATGATGCAAGTTGCCAATTTCAGACAGGCATTCCATTCCAAGTGTTCACATTCTGGCATCAGCAAATAAGAGAACCTCCATTTGGGATGGTTGGTCACAAGATGAGGTGTGGCCAGGCACATTCAGTGCAAAATTGATAAGTAACAACCGACAAAAACCTGCCTGTCGCAATTGTTTTATTGTTAATGATGCCAGAGATACTACACCACTGGTACTTCACTTGGTACATTTGTTGCTATGCAAAACCAATGATAAGCATTTCTATACTTGTATGTCAGTCAGGCTTGGAATATAAGTTCCCAGAATACCTCTATGAAACTCACAAATTTTCATGAGACACACTTTCTCCACACACTATACCCTTATTACAATATGATCATGGTCTGCTTTCATCACTTATGCCTCAAGATTTTGGGACAATAATTTATAATCATGGCTGGAAAAACCCAGAAGAAGACAAGAGGATAAGGGGATATCCTAGATAACAACTCAAGCTTTCTATGGTCCTAAATCAATAAAGCATTCAGCATGTAGAAAGCCTTTTCCAGGTGAAAAATGAATAAGACAGAATGTGATTGGTTGAGGTACTTTATTTGGTCCAATCACAAATCATTTCACTGAAATTGCATGTCAAAAAGTTGTAGCATGTTCTAAAGACCCTGATAAATGTGGCTTTCTGAGTTTATATAATGTGTTAAATCATGTCTGGTTTTTCTTGGAGATTCTCCTGAAACATCACAGAGCTGTCTATAACTAGTTAAAAATTCTGGATGATTTAGTTCAGAGAATGAAACCACTAACTTGCTAATGTGCAACATAAATCTTAATTACTGAGTGCTCGGTGCATGTGAGGTCTTTGCTGAAAGGAAAATTTTTGTTCTGTCCATTAATTATGAAGTACTGTGCTCTTTTTGGAAGTGTCATCACTTTCTTTTTTTATTTAAATGAATGACAATTGGAACTGATTTTTTTGCAGGTTGTGCCGGACAACAAGGTTATGGAAACGTCCACAGAAAAATGAGTGAATATAAAAATAAGTAAATAAAATAGCAATTAAACTGCTTGTCAGGGAATGATTGAGACAGAGCCAAGTAGAAATGATTAAGTACATTCAAAAAAGCTCATTCAAAAGCGACCTTACAAGCAACTTGTGAAAACACATTTTCGCACCAAACAAAAGGAGGTCCAACAGATGCAATTGAATTGTTTCCAGAATGTACCATACAGTCCCAGTCACACTGTTCCTTCAGGTCCATGAGTCTCTGTAGTGCACTTACAAAATTCTCCCATGAGCTTCAAGACAAATAATAAGTGAAATATTTCTCAAAAACAAACTGACGTGAGACTTGTAAATTCCCTGATATAGGCTCTCTCTCTGATTATCTTTGGAAAAACACTTCCCAGTATCCACTTGTGTGGTGAAATCAGAGCGGAGAGTGGTCTGTACTGTAGAGTGACCTCTATTTGCCAGCTTCTGTTTGTCATTTGTTGACAATTTCTTTGGAGAATACTAATGACTACGAGCTGCAGAAATGACCGCGGAATTTGGAATGTTGTCAGATGAACCGTTCCCCAATCAATAACGGGTTACCGAGGGTGTCAAAGCCGCCTCCTGCTAAGAGTGATAAAAAGCAGCCGTGATTTGTCCTACATAGTAACGGCCTACATTCATTCGATGCGTACTAAAAATAAAGATCGAATTAATCAATAGGGAGGCCATGGGCGTGGTGGGATTTTGAGATAGACTGGTGAGAAAGGGCCCGACTAAGCATGCGTTTGCGGAACCAATTCCACTCTCTCTCACACACACACACACACGTGTGTGCGTAATTTACTATTCTTGTCAAGGTTTATGCTTTATGTTAAACAGCAGAAACTGTGTGCAACTGGTGACATTTTAAAAGAGATAGCTTGTTTAGTTTGAAGAATATATGTAAAAAAAAGAATATAATTCAAAACTTTACATGAAAGTTCTCAAATTAAGAGTGAATAGCCACATCAAACATTCCCACAATGCAACACTCAAAGTGTACTTATCTACCTGTATTGATATCACTACGGTATAGCTAGATATACTGGGAGGTTTGTGGATAGGCAAGTAGAATATTTTGTAACAAATGTATGCTCACAGTAAATTCCAGTCTCTGGTAAGCACCTAGTGCATTTGGCTGTAGAAGCAAGCTCCCAGGTGATTGTTCGAATTTTTATGTTGTTTATCTTTTATTTTCAGCTTCACATACCTGGCTTTCTGGAGCTGGCTACCTGATCTTTACCACTTAGAATCCCTGGCCAGCACTCCAAATGAGAACTTTAACTTGGTTAAATAAAGTTTAAATAAATAAATCGAAAATGCAACCTGAAGTCACGCTTAGCTGACAAGGCATTGCTGTTCAATGCAAGAAGCCAGTTGTTTAAGATGTTATTCAGAATAAAATAGAAACATACAGGTTATCCCACCAGAAAAAAAAAATCAACAAACGTTCCCACCTGACCCTCTCCAACTTCCCTGGTTCTTTGTTTACATATACTGTTACCGATATGAGTTTTTAAACAATTAGAAGTTTTACATTCCCACAAATACACATTTGGTGGACCTCTCCATACAGACTGAATCATGGCTCGATATTGTGTCTGGCACCATCATTTGGAGAAACCCTCTTTTTCTTTTCTTTTTGTGACAGTCGTGGCACAAATAGTGCGAGTTTCAATCATTTCAATCCCGAAAATTGACTGGCAGGCATCCATTGTAACAGTTCACAGTAAAAGAAGGTCGACATCTCTTCCAAACATGCAGAATTCCTCATTTAAATATGACTGTTCATGACTGATTTACATAATGACTCTCTGTTATGATGATAAGACATTCAAATACTTTGGGTGCAAATAACATGCAAAATAATACTATAGTAAACCGACCCCTTAATGTCACAAAATAATCCATTGTGTTTGCAGCTATACACAGCACAATGCATCAGTCTAGTTATTTTACTCCAACATTCATATATTTTGCAGTATTTTAACTGCGAGAGAAATCATGGTGGCTGAGGAGCATGTCTTCCAAGTTATATATTTTTGATGAACATGCCACCTTTTAAATATGCCAACTGAGTCCCCAAAATATGGCATTTTTCCATAACTCATATGGATTGGTATATGATTGACAGGCTTGTTAAGGGAGAAACAGCCTTGGCTCAATGTTGAGGCACAAATTAAAATTTGAAGGTGTTTAAATACATTTAACCTCACCTTCCAGTGAACCTATCAGTATAGACCCTCAATCTCAATTAAATTGCAATTTTCCTGACTTCAGATGTACATTGTTAGAGAAACTGCACAAAAGTATTGGCAATATGTTCATATATTAATTCATGTTCCTTAATGTAATATATTTCAATTTGGTCATTAACAATATTCTAAATCTTGTGAATTTCATAGGCGAAGATAGTGGTGCAGATGTGTACCGATAAAACTCATGAATTTCAGGTCACACAGGAAGGCATTTGTTTGGGAAAGAGGAGAACCCCACGACTAGGTGTTTGAGTCCCAGCTGAGCCTGTACCATCTATGATTGGAGGTCCACAATGGCTGTGAAACTGTGTTGGTCTCATTGCTTTCTAGCATCCCCTACTGGCTGGCTAGGTGCCTGTGGCTTGACAAGCAGAGTATATGCTGACTTCATCATCCTCTAATGACATAAACAGTATGTAATCCTTTGTGCATCTGTAGTGAGGAAAGAAGCAAAGGCTTGTCATCACATGACTCGGAGTCACATGATCATGTTGACCTCCTCCTGAGTCAGTGGGAGAGTGATGCTGTGTATGGCAAAAAAGGGAAAATATTTTAATTAATTATGAATGAATTATTTTGGGTTTCCATTGCTTATATAATAAGGAAAAGGGAGTTTGAGGATGAAAACTTCTCCCATAGTCACTTTTGGACATTTGGAATAGGATTTCATAAGGCTGCTGATTCAAATCTCAGTGGAACAGTTCTGTTCTGCCCTTGACCAGAGTTTGGACTGATCCAGTAATTATTCAGCAGTATGCTGTTTATATGGATCATACATGAAGGTTAAACTTTGGCGGTCACCCTGGATAATGGAGTACGCTGGGCAGTAAACAGCGATGATTACGTGTGGGCGAAAATTTTCCTTTTCTTTCAGCACAATTACTACACAGAGTTAGGAATGATATGGGGCAACGTATACAGTACAATACCGATAAGCCAAGCAATAAAAAGCCTTATCGACCATTGTCAAGGTTAACGTTATGGTGTTTCTCCCCCTCCCCTTTCCCAGCTTTTAGGCTTTTGTTTACCCACTTTTATGAAGTATACTTTTGTTATGTTCAGTTTATTTTCGATCTGAATTCTGGCTGCACTCTCCACGTGTTTCGCACCCTCATCCTTCGGGGTATTTAAGCATGGATTCGAGATCTGTGTATCTCAACGGGCGTGTTAGACTTTCCCGTTTTCGCATATCCCGGGTCGTCATGAAAAATGAATTAAGAAATAAATATCTCACATGAGTTTACTGTAATGGTCTTTACTGATAAAGATTTAGCCATATTCTCTGAATGTTCCAAGATTTATGGTTTAGGGTTTGAACAAATCTAATCTGATTAAGTGCTGTGGGATATGGTGTAAAACAAACAAAGCTACACTGCACGCCATAATTTCTTCCTCTGTTCTCCGGGGCCACGGGGAGCAGGTCTGGCAGGTTACCAGCTCGAGTCCGGTCCCGCTACATTTTTATGCTTTTTTCGAATTAAAAGATATATTTAAATCAGACAAGCGGGTTCAGCCACATGTATTTATTCATTCACTGATTTTATGTTGCCATGTCTTATAATAAAATGCTATGTAACTGATTGGGGAAAATGCGCTGGGGAGAGTTTGGAAGAGAACAACGGAAGCATGCATTTTCTTGATCCGTGCATCTCGAATCGCGATGGTTTAACACTACTGGTGCTGTTAAAATGGGCACATGCAACTAAAAGGATTTATAAATCACCAGCTGATTCAGCTAACATTTTTACTCGGGCCAACTTGTGAGATTAACTTTTAGATTAACATGCACAAGCGCCGACTCATATCAAAGGAAACTGATCTATAATTTTACAATACAACATATGAATAAAAGAATACACAATGGATGAGAGGAGGCTATTCAGCCCTATTTAACTTATCCCAAACATAATAAAAACAAAAAGACTCTCGGTAATGTCTCAGACATGAAATTGTGGAATATTGCGCTTGAACGACTATGACACAAGATCCCCCCTGCCCACGTGTAAGTACTTCCTTGTGAGCCTGTCAGTTTCGCTTCTCCCCAAACCGATTGCAGACAGACGAACTCTCGGTCGGGGACGTCATCCACCCTCCCACCTCTCCGCCTCATCGGGATCCTGTCAACCATTAAAGTTGCCTCCCGTTCAATGCTCACACCTTTATCTCTTCCCTTTGGCTAAAAATATCCCTCTCATCTGGAAAAATGGAGACAATTATTCTGTGTCTCACCGCTGTGGCTAAATGTGCCACTTTATAATATGTCACGCAGTCACATCTGTGACAATCTTAAATATCTTGCAATAAATCTCTCTTTTATGTCGCTGCTGTGGTTATAATTTCTGAAATCCATCCTATAAAAGACAATCAGTGCGGCTATCTAAAACTACAAAAAACACACTGGGTTACATTTATGTAAAACTGCATATCGGTGAAACAAGGTGAACCTGAACTGACACTTTGTATTGTAGAAATTTCACTTTTTATGTGCATTGTTTCTTTAAATGAATATCCGCCATTTTGAATCTGTCAGTCTTCTTCCTGGAAGATTGATTGTCCTCTTCTAATTATTGACTCCTTGCACGTGTGTCTAATTTAACACCATATATAAGTACACACAGGGGACTATAAAGTAGGCAACAGGATGTTGGTTCAGCATAGGATGGTATATTTGGTGTATCTTTTTGGTGTTACTGGTTTTTGTAAGGATATGTGTTTGTTTTTTTGTTTTCCTGTGCTGGACCAACAGGTAGTCGTCCTCTGCCTCATTTTAATTTTGACATAATGTTACTTACAATTACATACAGACTGGGTATAATTTTTGTATAACGAAAAGCATAATAATTTCTATGTCCAAATCTGTGAAGAGATACTTTTGACAAGTATATTTTTATTTGGAATATACACTTTTATCCTGGCATACTATGAGTTACTGACTCTATCTCTCAGGTACCAATTAAAAGAATCTGTGTTGCCTTGCGTAATGGGGTTTTAAGTCTCTGCAAAACGGGAGTGGTAAAGTCAATTTTTATTTTTTATTTTTGGGCAGGGTGTTGTATCCTCTGCTTGAATCCGTAAAATCTATCTATACTGCCGCTACAACTTGTCCTTGAGCCTTCATTTCATAACAAAAGTTTAAGCTTGCTCATTTCTCCAAAGCTTGCTCATTTTCCCCCGGCCCACAGCAAGAATATTAGACACACGCTACCATAAACAGAAATTCACTACCACCGCTAAAACGGAGATAGTGCTATATTTCTGAATGAAATGGGGTAGCACTGAATTATCTGTACTAGGCTGTTCTGGGATTTAAAATGATTTTGGTTGGAAGATGGTCTGACCACTTAATTACTCTACTGAGACCCACTTTCATGACCATTTATATTTTTACTTCGTACATTTTAGTCTCTGCTGCATTATATCTCTGAGAATCTCTGCAATCAAAAAAGAGCACAATAAGAAGGTATTCCAATGTTTCTGATACAATGCTACACACATTTACGGCTTTATTTATTCCCATCTGTTTTATTGCGCTTCTCTTTACTCTCGTCTTAGTTGTAAGCACTTTCTCACCTGGAACACATGCAGAGTGATAAAGTGCTTTTAAGCAGAACTAAAAGGGGAGATCACATTACATACACCTTAGCCTCTTAACACTGGCTTTCAGTTTAATTCAGAATTGATTTTAGGATTCTGTTGCTAACCTGTATTGTAAGATATGGGATCCATCCTGGTCTATATTACATAGCTTTTAACTCTCTCTCTGAGCAGAGTTATAGCCCTAGGACTGCAGGCAAATCTCTGCTGACAGTTTTGTAGTTGACACCGAAGGCTAAAGGCAACCCAGCTTTTGTCATTAGGTCCCATAGACTTTGAACAGTTAGCCTGAAGTCACAGACGCACTCTAAATCTTCTCGAGTCGTTCATGAAAACTTGCAAATGCATCTTGATGAAAGTGCATTCAGCTAACGAATTCAAATGAATTTGAAACACGGAATAATTGTTGTATAAACAATGTACAGTTGTATAATCATTATATATTAAAAATGGGTTATATTAAAAATATTTTGATTTTAATTGTACAGAAGCAAGCCATTTTATGTACGTATGTAAAATCCACACTCATCGTCATTATTCCAATGACAGGGGAAATTACAAATGTGTCTGTAGATGTGAATAACTCATGAAGATGGATGAAGTCACAAAGGCGGTGTAGCCACACATGTTGGCAGTCGGTCTGTATCAGCAGTCTTATTAGCATACAAGTCCACGCCCTTGGCTCACCGCTGAATGCAGATCAGCCAGAACAGGTCCAGTAATATCATTATTATATTAATCAGATATATAAGCACATTGTAATGGAAGTGTGACTCCTGTTCTCTGCTTGTTCATGTTACATCATGTTTCTGGTGCAATTTTATGAAATATGTCACCTTTGAAATTTTAGACAAGCTAAAGGAACGAAGAATTCATGTACTGGAGACCAGAGCTGAGCTTATACTATATACATATATAAAACATTTATGCTATCTTTTAAAACTGGGCTTTGAAATTCCCTTATAAGCAAAGCCAACAGAAGAATATCAATGTGTGGTAATAACTACCCTTTCAGAGTAATTCCTACTGCAAAATCATATGAGAAAAATGGGAGGTCAAACAGATTGCCTGATTGTGGAATATAGTTCCCGTTGAAGACATTGCAAAGACAGAATATCAATAAATATAGATATCAGGTAGGATCTCAGAACTAACTCAGCTTCATTTGCTTTTGGAGGAAACTCACGAAATGAGTATTTCAATAAAATGTGGATGCGAAGGAAAGCAAGTGGTAGCATCGTTAAACATTAATAATGTGCATATAGTCTGGATCTAAGAAAGTCAAACGATATTGGAGAACTTGACATGCTTTTGATTTCATGACTTTAATAAGCTGAAGGATCGAGAACTTGCCAGTTTCTTTATATCAAAGATGATACTGGGTAGATATCGCTCAGGTTTTTTTATTTTGAATTTTTTTTTTTTTTACATTTGCTTTGATTTTGATGAGTACATAAAGACAGGTGAACACACACACACACACACACACACACACACACACACACACACACACACACACACACACACACACAGGCCCCGCGCACACACACACAGGCGCTTGCATGCACACACACACGTGCGCGTGGACACACATGTGCGCACACACACACACACACACACACACACACACAGACTAGTTGGCATATATAGTTCAAAGGATTCATGGTTGCGCGGTCAATAAAGAGGACATGATGTTTTGAGCAGTTACCTGTCCTGATCTTTTAGCAGGCTATCTGAGGTCATTACGCTTCCAGCTTTGTAAAGCAGTGGATTTCTCTGACTAAAAAGCACATTTTCACGATTTCACAACATGTCAAAAGATGCATACAGACGATTTCTCCCCAATGGCGATATGTTTTAGATAACAAATAACAAGTGGCAAGTCAGATTAACACAAATTCATGGTAAAGCATTGGATTCGGAAATCATAAAAAGAATATTTTAGGATTTTTTTTCCGAACTTGAACTAGTCGAACTCCCTCAGCAACCATGCCTGCCAACTCCAGGAGGAGAGAGTTGTGAGCATGTGACTCCGCTGAGTCACATGCTAAACCTCCCCAGCCCCACAAACTGCTGCCCACATACCACCACCCACATACTGTCTATGTTGTCAGAGGATTACAAAGCCAGCATCTGCCAGCACATAGACCAATGGTGTCAAACTCAGGTCCTGTATGGCCGCACGACCTGCTGGTTTTTTCCGTGTTTCATTTCAATCACTGATTGGCTATAGAGACCCTACACTTGGTTTAAAATGTCTGCCAATCAAAAGGAAACCACTTAACGCACTGTTGAACAAGGAAAGACACTGCAGCCATCCAGGACTACAGTTTGACATTCCTGATGCAGACTGACTAGACAGCTACAGAATGGTAAGACCAACACAACTACTCTGTTGGGCCAACTGTGACAGTGCCGCGGCTGGTCGATCTGCAGCTGGGACTTGAACCCATGTCACAGGGTTCACACTTTGCTTTCAAAGCAAGCCTCTTCACAGCTTGAGTCACCCAGAGGACTGAAGATTTCATATATGGACTAAAAGCTCATACATGTTGTGTATTTTGAATGAAATTCACTCTCCACAATTCAAAAATGGAAAAAAAGAATACCCCTTCTAACATAGCTGCTCTCAGTATCACTGCTCATTCTTTCATTCCGTAGCCAGAGGTAGCACTCTCGTAGTACATTTTATCTTCTTATTTTTTATATTCAATTTATTCATGGTAAGCCCTCTTTGATCCTTAAGCTGTGAACCGCATCTTAAATACTGTGCACCCGACCACCATTTAAACCTGTAACTATCAAAATTCATATTGTGATAGTATAGAATTGTAGTGTAGGAGATTAAAATGTATCCACTGATGGTTTCAAGAGGCCAAACCAGGGTGGGAAACCTTAGATTCAATGTCTGTCATTCACACAGAATAGCATGACTGTGTTTGAATGCAATAGTACCCCTTGCCTCTGCACTGCCTTCCGTGTTTCATGTTGCAGTAGTGTAGTATGACGGGAGCTTCCAGCTCAGAGATGGTGGCTTTCCATATAGGTTGAGCACTGCTGTTGCACCCTTGAGCAGTGTGCAGATTGCTTCAGTATATATCCTTCAGTAAATAAATGGACTATGTGTGGAATGCTAACCATGCAAGTCATTCTGGGTAAGAGTGTCCACTAAATGCTTACATGTTTTGCATATGAAATCGTAGAGTGATCGATAGCATGAACAAAAACAGTTTTTTGCTGCATCAGTTTTTGCAGATGTGATGAACCGCTACACAAGACAGAATGTAAATACGGAAAGATGTTTTGTTGTTAAATGAAAGTTATATTGATGTGTCAGTTGAAATATGTGACTTAAAGGCCTGCTTGAATGATGCTACAATTTTCCAGCTATATATTGCTGCAGTAGTTTCAAACTGTCGTCTGAAAATGGTTGCACAATGATCCGAGCCAAAAAATTAACAAGACGGTGAAAGCTGGAACATTTTGGCTGTAAAAGTCAATGTTTTAGGAGGAAGACAGACAGTTGACTTTTACGGCCATAGCTTGCTCCTTTGCATATATTATAGATGTGAAATATATATCCTATTCACAAACTTATGGAGCAAATGAAGGTGATATACTTTTACAAAGAGTTCTGTGAACTCCAGATCAACACTGAGCTTCAGATGTATGTTTTCTTTTTTTTTCTGAGAAAAATCGTGGCAGTGACAGAGTTGCCATGAAATGAGCAGAGCTCTTAAACTGAAGTGATTGATAGATTGCCAGGAGACAGATACAGTATGATGGTCAAGAATAAAACTGCTGGTTTTCAGAGCCTGATCATGCATTCATTGCCTGAATATAACATATATATATATATATATTATATATATATACAGTAATATAATAGGCGTCAAACTTGTTTAGACCCCCCCCCCTTTTTCTGACATTCGTGTGGTACAGACCTGCTTGGATTCAGAATTTGTGCTTTTGCCAATGGAACAAGTCCGTTACAAGACTTGGAAAGGGCTCAATGTACTAGCTTGGCTACAGTTGTTTTTTTTTCCCCCGAAATCAAAGGAACTGTGTTAGCATACTCAAATGGCGTGATCCTGATTCTGGTCTCCTTATGTAAAAATAATACATCCTCAAAAACCCTGAACTACATCCATGTTTGAATCCCGCTATCATATAATGCATCATATCCTCAAAATACAGCAGCTGTATTACCTCGTGCGAATTGTACCATAGAACCCGCTATTTTAACTGTGACACTCACAGACACCTTTCTGCTTTCGATTTTGTGCCTTTATGAATGTTGCTAAATTAGCGGGCATGGCTAATTTCACACCATAGCACTGGTAAGAGAACATAGTGGCACAACGCCACTATAACATTCATAAGGGAGAAGAATGGAAATGATATTAGGGTAGGACACTGCTGTTTTCCGGTTTTCTCCTTTTCCAGAATGCAGAATGCCTGATTAGAGGCAGTAAGTAGTATTAGCAATGAATGATGAATGATGAATGATGCAGGCCACATCACAGCACCGACAGCTAGTGCTTAAGCTTTAAGGCACTACCTACGCCTCCATGTTCCCTGTCTTGGTGTCAGAGGTCAGATGGCTACTTTTGGAATATACTCTCAGAAAAATGAGTTTCTGCAGGGACTCATAATCATATTGACATATTTCTTGGTAATATATAGAACCATTAAAAATCCCAACCTTTCTCATGTCTAGGCCTCCCAGATCTGTGTCAGGCTGAGACCCCTTTCCTGTCCATCCCGATTCTAAAATGCCTGTAATAAGCTGCTATTAGCATATGTTATAAATCTGTGAAAAAATATCATCTTGCCAACTACAAACAAGTAAACGAAACTCACCCAAAGTCTTGTGAGACTTTCAAAATCTGCACCCGTGTCATTGCACAGTTTGGCGGACAGTCCGAGTTTAAGGGGACGTGTTTTGATTCCGTTTGCAATTTTAAGCGCGCCTTGAAGCAGCATGCAATGAGTATCCAAGGCATCTGGATCTTTAGCCTTCATTAAAGCGACGACTCCGTTAAGGTTGCCTGTCATTGCAGTGGCGCCATCTGCACACACCCCCACGCAATGACACCAGTCAGTTGAATTTGCGTGAAAGAAGCCGTCCAATGCTTCAAAAAATGTCCTGACCTGTTCTCCTCCCCTCAATTTCTTTGCAAAGTATAAGCTCTTCCACAAATTTTCCTTCTCAAATACATGTGACATAAGCAATCAATTGTGCTGTGTTAGTTTTGTCTGTGCTTTCATCTAACTGCAATGCAAAGAAAGGACTGTCTTTTACCTGTTCAGGTAATTGGGCTGTTACATCCTCAGCCATGTCAGATATTCTTCGACACAGTTTTGTCTGACAAGGGAACAGTGTCAATTTTACGGGCAGCTTCCTCACCAAGCAATTACCGAACAATGTCTTTGGTTGCCGGTAATATCAGGTCCTCTCCAGTTGTGTACGGTTTCTTTGCAAGGGCAATGTGACATGGTGTTAAAACAAGATGCCTTCAGTGCCAAATCAGACACCGTTACCTGCATGAAAGTGCTAGGTTGTTTTGCTGGCAGAGCTGCCTTTCTTTTGAAGAAATCAACATGTTTCCTGACATCATTTTTGTGTTAAATGTCGATTCAATTTAGACGGCTTTAATTACCCAATAAAAGAAGTTTGTTTTGCCATTTTCTATCATCAACAATTCAGGTAAAAACAGACACTGGTTGCAGGGCCCATTGCCCATGCTTTGTCTGGTAGATATATTTTCACATTACGGACATGGACCCTCTGAGAGGAATATTAAATCTTCAGACTTCCATAAACAAGGCTGATAGGTAGTGACTATTTATGTGGGATTTGGTTCCCTTCTTAGTTGCTGGCTTTAGCAGCTTAAACAGTGGAAGTAGAATCGGAAGGCCTGATTTATCTTCAAATGTGGCAAAGTTTGTTTAATCCATGGTGAGGGCACTGCCAACCATGGTGTGAAAATTGAGTGGAAAACAGAACCTGTTGATATGCAACTGAGATACCTTACTCAATAAATCGAACAGATTTTTTTTTCAACGACACAGATGTTAAACCTTGCTGCCTGCAGAAGCACTCATTAGTGCATTGTTACAAAGATGAGGATCGAGACAAAGGGACAGTGCCGGCCCATCGCTGTGCAATTTTACGTTGCTTTAACACAACCCACAACTTTTGATATCAAGAACAATGAGGTCAAACTTGGCCCCTGGCAAGAAAAAAGAGAAAGAAACTACAAAAAAAAAAAAAAAACACTTCAAACAATTTTTTCTCTGAGGCAAAAAATCAAATGTGCCCTCGTTCCTCCACCTATTCTCATTTATAGTTTTTCAAACATTCACTTTTGATAGAGAAGTTTTGGACATTAAAGTGAAATGTAGAGATAGTTCTCATTAGTGAAATTCACACGCATAGTATCATTCTTTCATATGTGAAAAGAACAATGCTTTGATATTTCTATACTCCAGTGAATTCCTTAAATAATATGGCATTATTATAAATATCATAATGGTAATAATTGTTGTAATGTAGATATGCTTGAATTGTTGTGGTTATTATTATTATTATTGTAGCTGTAGTATTAGTAGGGTCAAGGGTCAGTTACATGCAAAGAATTCAAAGAAACTTTTTATCGCAAGGTATATCCATACCACAGGTATATCACTGACAGATGGATCAGACATGGATATTGCTGTTGTTTGATAAACTGTAACATTTGACTCTACATAGGAAAAAGGAAATAGTCAAAAAATATCAGAAGAAAATAATGCCATCCCCAAAGGCCATCTAGACTCAGTGAAAGCAGCAGTCATTCTTGGGTCCTTATCTACTCCAATCAGCAGCAAGCTACAGCCGCCGTGCTGCCTGTGAATGGAGATGGCGCTGTCTATGGTGCTGAAGCCTCCTGGGGTTCTGAACGGACAGCGCAGTGGATTCAGCGACAGCCTTCTTTGCTTCTGCACTGACCTTGTCCACATAATGTAAATATTAGTCAGTCATATGAAGGGGAATTAAGTCGTTCTGGCTCAAGGGCACAGCAGTAGTGTAAGAGGCCAAATCCGTAGCTCCTTTACTATATTCCTTTATGTGTTTGACAGCTAAACTAATGCTTTGTGTTAGGCCTTACAGGAGTTCAATTTGGGACAACAGGCCCTGATATCTAATCACTGAACTATACCCATAATAGAGGCAGCAGAACCATGGCAGAAAATAAGTTGCAAGTCCAAATCTTTTCCATAGATTCTAAATATCGAGCTACCACATTTCAAGCTTAATTAAAGCAATATTAGCTTTCAACCTTTTTCATCACACAGAGTATATGTATGACTTCATGCTCAATACCACGTCAGTTTGATCATAAGATCATATAGAATCGTGAAGGTGAACCGATAGCTTGGAGGTTGGTATTTTCTTGTGATCATTGTGATATCTTGTTATAGGTACATAGTAAAACATTATTTATATTCTATTTTGTAGATTAATGACCAAGATCCATAGCCACTTAATCTTACGCAAGATTGTAGAGTATTTTATCATTCTGCTCAGGAACTTACCTTGTGAATCTATAGAATCCACAATAACTTGTGAATATATAAGTAAATGTATATTATTTCATATCATTATATTATTTTTTATATATTACACATATACATATATGTGTAATATATATGTGCATACAGTACTGAGAGATCCAATTATACATTATTGAGTCATATCTGTCACATACACTTACAAATACACAAATGGGACAGATCTTTATTCCGACCCTTTGATTTACTTCACAACTAAATATGTTGTGAAGGGCAAAATGTAGATAACGGGCAAGACAAAGCTTTTAATTAGACCTACTTTCATTTGTATGTATCAAATATCTCTGCATTATCTTTCTCATTGCTTTTAAAGCAATTTTAAATCCCAGGACAAAATGTATCATCTAACAGAAAGCAACTGACTTCATAAACATTTTGCTGTAGTTTTCATGAAACGGTTCATCCAAACATTCTATTTTGTTCTACTATCTTTCACAGTTGAGCTGTAATGACTAAATAAACACATGTTTATTCTCATTCAGTTGTGCCCTTTATGTGTCTGTAGGTTGTAGGACAGCGTATATATTTGTGTTTAAAAGACATTTTGTATCTTCAGTATTAAAAGATGTTCATGGCTGTGTGAGGTGAAACAGCATATCTCAACGGCCATACTCCATACACTGTACTCATTAGCTCAAAAGTTGCTCAAAAAGACTCGCGAAGGTCAATATGAATCGGAGGCAACTTCAACAATTTCTCTGCCTCTGTTGAATTCTGCTTGTGAAACTGTTTCTGTATGGAGCTACATCAAGGTCATGTATGCATGAGTATACACTCACAGGAGCGTGCGTGTTGGGGTGGGTGAGAGCAAAAGTACCATCTAACACATGGTGGAAAGTCTAGAACGTTGCCAGTAAATATGGCCGTTCATGTTCCGAGACCACCTACGAGTTACTGGTTCTCTCTCCTGTAACAGTGCTGACATTCTAATTAGACTTTGGGCAAAATTTGATCTCTTTTTCCTGTTCTTTCTTTCTTTCTTTCTTTCTTTCTTTGTCTCGCTCTCTCTGTTTCGGAAGCCCCACCGAGCTCACATTAATGGCGTACGTTTATCTATTTTTCATAGGGTTACTGTGCCCTGTGACATTGCCGGCTTTTAAACTGCCACACTGCAGTCGCTCCTTTCCCCTCTCCAAATCCCCAGCCACACCTACACTCTATATCGCTTCTCCAACAACAGGTTTATACATTCCATGTCTGCCTGGAAAAATGCACTCAGGGTTACTTCCTTACTGACTAAATGGACGGTTTGTTTGGCTCAATTTCTTTTCTTTTTTTTCTCTTTATAAAGGTCTTAAGGAATGTGATGCATTCTGTGCTGCGGGTGAAAGGAAAGCAATTTCATCTCAGACGAATGGGGAAGTTTTAACTTTTTTGTTCTTTCCTATTACTAATCAGTTTTACCTGCCCTTCCCTCCCAGAGGGTCTACGGTTTATGATATTGTGAAAATACAGGATACTAAGGGAAACAGAAAACTACATAAATAAGAAACCATAAGTGAACAAAAAAGAAATGTTTTAATATTTTGAAGATCCTAAATTGCGATTAAACAGAGGTTAACATCCATTTCATATCCAATGGTAATAGTCAACAGTTACAACCAATATGTGTATCCTATAAAATATCATTACATTTTAACAATACTTGTACAAAACAGTATTCATTTCAAAATGAACATGAGAGAGCTAACAGGTCTTGACAGAGTCATGTTTGGTGCCAGAACAGCAGGTGTGTCAGTCACTGAAACAGCCTAGTTATTTCACATGTCAAGGGGAATAGTGTTGAAAATAACAGTGACATAAACTGGAGTGTGGAAAGGCAGCAGTGCCACCAAGTAGAAACTCATTGACAGGGATAGAAGGGCACTTAACAGGACGTGTACAGAGAAATATTTATGAAACACAATTGCTGAGACTGCCAACTTGAGATGTCTGTGAAAAAATAGTGTGATTTTTAAAAAAAAGAAAACTAATCTTCAAACTCATCTTCCAGCAGCCAATAGAGCTTGGATTGAGACATCCCTTTTCATATTGTCCTCCAATTTGAACAATCAAAAACAATCAACAGCAGCTGTAAATGCTGTTTCTTTATCAGAAACGCTGCGATGACTCAAAGATGTCCAGCTTCCAGGGGATGAAAACATACTTCATACAGAAAGTAATAAAATATTGCATCTTTTTTTATAAACTTCCTCAATTGAAAATTCTCAAAGCGTACTCCAATCTGCCATTGTTGGGAGCTGATTGCTTTGCGCTTTTCTTTGAAATGAACTTCCATTGCCTTACACTGCAAAGAGCTTACACATTGCAAGTGTCCCCATCGAATAGAAGTACCAAATAGTATCATGACTCACATTAGCAGAATAAGAAGAGGAGGAGGAGTAGGAAGAAGAAGTTACCAGCTACCTTTCTCATAAGTGCTGAAATTGAGCTGGTTTTCATTTGAGTTTCAGAGCCCCTATGCACTCTCTTTGTATGTCATTCTGTTTCATATACATATATAAAGGGAGTCTGGCTGCCATAGACTTCATTAAGACTCAGTACTTTTGTCTGGGGTTTGAAATGCTTTGTTTTTGACACTACCCTTAACCATTGGATAGGCTCAGAGCTTGGCAGGAAGTAGGAAGTATCAAGGGGTCTGTCTGACAGGACTCTGAATTACCGTAGAACAAATGCATTTCATATTGTACACTGTTTCAGTGGATTGCCATCGCATCTTCTCTCTCTCTCTCTCGTCTCCATTTTTATTTCTATTCCAGTGCTTTCTCATCCTCTCTGTCACACGCTCACTCACTGTTCCTTTCATTCACTTGTTCATTCGCTCACCCTCATTCACTGTTTCACTCCCACACTCTTCCCCTCTCTGTCAGACTTAATTACATTTCAAAGCACGCGCACACACACACACACACACACACACAGAAAAGGTCTTCCCAGGAGCATAAAGATTTTATAGACACAAGTCACGTCCCATCAGCAAGCAGGCTACTTCCGTTGTTTTCGTCAGCGTGCCGCTTATCTTTCCCAAGGAAGAAACAGTCACGTTCACTTAAGAAAAAGCATTTGGAAATGGAACACTGAACTAGATCAAGATTTTGTGAATGGATCCTTTTAGTCCAGCATCACTAAAATTCAAATGCTTCACTTGAGAAGCTATACTCTGGGCTTCAAAGAAAGCATATCAATTTAAATGCATATAGCTATTGGGGCAATTTTAAAATGATTTTTTTGTAGGTGATGTTTTATTTTAACAATCATGGCTTTGTGAGACAAATTCATTAGCATCGATTATGAATTTTATGGAACTGCTTAAGGAACTTAGGAGCCACAAGAGCGCTGAAACGTCACGAGTTGTACATCTGCAACGGCATGAGTTAAGCTTACTTCCGGATGTCGTCTTGCTGGGTTCTGTCTCATTCCTAAACATAGAGGCTGAGCCAGGATGTCCCTTTTTACTGGTGTCCAAGCCCCGGTTCATCCATTCTACTATAAGCTCTGTGTTTTCCAATGCATCGTCCAGATAAGAAATCTTGCCAAAATTCACTGGCTGCAGGCTCCCTGGATATGAAGTGACAGTGCTCGGCCTCCACAGTATTACAGAACGCATGTCACTCTTTCGATATGCGCGCATATCGGTTCATTTGATCCTCTTTTATTGATTTCCATCAGGCTTGACTTTCGGCAGTGAGGACCGTTCCATCACACGTGCCTCTCCATCTCTCACACTCGAGCTGCTGGCCTACATGCGCGGCAGTCAAAGTCACTCAAGCACCATCGGTGATAATTGATAAACTTGTATAATATTCAGTTCATGCTTTGAAACGAACAGATGCATTTATTTGTCAGATGCAATAATTTATGGGGCTTGCATGATCCAGATTGAAAATAACAAATCCAAAAATCATCTCTGTAGTCGATTTCAATAGGTAAAGGTTTACCCTGCCTGGGACAGGGCCATTGAGACCCCAAAAGCCAGGCCTTGAGGTGTGTTGGTAGCCCAGGTAACCTGGTCAGAGCCAGCCTAAAGAGGCTACATGGGACCGCCATGTGAGCTCACCATCCACATGGTTGATAGGTGTCCGGTGCAATGCCCGTCGGGCAAGAGGCAGGAGCACTGTAGCTCTACACAGTTTGGGTCTTAGCACTGGAAACTAGCGCTTGATACATCCAGTGGTGAGTTGGATCAGGTGGCAGGGAAGCTGCTGGGCACACCAGGTTTGTTCAAGTGTATATTTGTAGGTTTGCTGAAGACAGCTGGAGGAGGACTTGCTGATAATGATTTTAACTCTCACCTCTGTGATAGTTTCTCTCACCTCTCAGAGGGGTTATGGGATATTGATATTAATATTACTGTTCAGGACCTTTATTGTCAAAGTGGTTGCTAGGAGCTGTGGTCAAAAGCTTGTCTGTTCTTGTCATGGGGTCAACTGAAGAACATTTGCGAGGACACCAGCAGAGAGGGGGGTGCTAAAGCTGGAGGGGACCCCTGTTTCAGGTGATGGCTACTGCAGCAACAAGAGCAAAATCCACCATTGTAGGAGGAGTTTTGAGAAGCCTGGAGAATAATTTTGAAGCAGCTTCAAAAGGGAATGGAAAACTGTTCACCAATGCTGGAAGAAGCGTTAGGGACATCACCCAAGCTGTTCTCAGTGAGGGTGGTGGAACTCTGACACTTACAGGGGATGTGACCTAAGGGACATACCCCCACCCTACAGGGGGCAGAGCTGGAGGCTTCTGGAAGGTCCGAGTCCATCTCCCAGATTGAGACGCTGACCCGACCTGGGAGCATCTCCGGGCTCCCCCAGGAGGATGAGGAAGAACTGACAAGACCTCTCTCATCTTCTCCTTTAGACTCGAATCTGTGTGCATGTTTGCTTTGCATATGCTTTTTGAACAATGATCAAAAGCAGTACAGACATAATTTTACCATTAGAATCACATTCTGTACGCACCTCTGACCAACTAAAGGTGCGATAATATTTGTGTTAATGCTGAGGTTGTGGTCAATATGAGGAGTACAAAAAAAAAAAAACCTGACAGAGGTGGCCTACAGTACTGCCAGCATCAGCACAGAGGATGGAGAAGGGGGAAAAAATCAATAACGGAAAAGTGAACCAGATAATGAGTGTTTCTGGTCTGCTTAGACCCCTCCCTCCCTTTCCTTTCGATGTAATTACTGGGACTCTTAAGGGAACATGTAAAAAGTGGAACAGCCCTGTCGTATAGTCAAGACCTCAAAAATTTCAGCTGCAGATGGTTTATAATGCGATGTCCTTTCATTCACACATAATGTAGATGTGTGGTAGATTCTGCACATTTCAAACTGCAAGAACACATTCCCAATTGAATTTTTGATCATGCAACATCAGGAAAAAAAGGGAAAAGATTTATCAAAAAACTGAAAAAAACAAAGCTGATTTTGCATATTGCATTATTTTTTTAAAATTATTTATCATTTTAAAATCTATATTTGCTCTTTTTTAATAATGCAATGATTTGCATGTTATACATTGTATTTGATAGCTGGCAATGGATTGTCAGCTATCAATGTACAGATCTCTTATAGTTAGGGTCTGTAAAATGCCTTTGTATTTCTCTAAGCTGTTCTCTCCTGTAAGCCCTACTGGATCGATGTAAGTAAATGCATGCAATCACGATATACAAAAGAAAGAGAGGGAAAAAAATTACATAACGTCTGGCCCCAAATCTCTTCACAGCTGCATTAAAGAACGATGATTTCTTTTGAACTGATGAGGATTACAGTATCTGACAGTGTTTTTTAAGCATTTTTAATCATCAGTGCAGTTTATCATGGTGTCAGTTTTGTGTATTTCATGATTATGAATCCAATAAACATATGATAATTCATTCAAAATGCATCTGCTTGTACATCCTATTAAGCTGAATTTAACAAAAAAAAAAAAACTATTGATGAGCAGGATTAAGCTAACGTATAGGAATTTTATTTTTTATGTATGAGGTTATGGATTCACATAATCGGGAATCTCTATGGGTTACTATTTATAGTCACAAGCTACATAGCTGGTATAGGAGTTTGGGGAATGAGCGCTGACTGCAATAGGGATGAGTTATGAGGCACTGTTAGGTTACAGGGCTTGTGGGAGAAGCACCCGCGTTCTAGCCATTGGCTTTGGGTTCCGTTACACCCCTGCGTACTCCATCATTGTACTGCATCGAGAGTTTTCAGAATCACAGACTTTGACGGAACATGTAAGAGCACACTGTGTTGGAACCTAGAGCAGGATTTCTTTGGAGCTGTTCTTGTTTGGTTGTTTGTATGGTGGACATAACGTATATCTGTAGATGACAAGGGGGGTTCTGGTTACCGATCATTGCACAGAGCATACCCGCTAGCCCAGCTCATGCAATGCAAATGTGAGTGACTGCGAGATCTCCTGGCTGTTTAAGGCCTCTCACTATTACAACCATAAGTGCATGATATCATGGGTAAGATTTGTACTTCCACAAATCAAGTGTTGCCCAAAGGCATTTCACCATTCCAATTAACAAGCACTGGAAAATATTGCTAAACAAATAAACATATAATACATTTGCACACAACAACAACAACAACAACAATACTACTACTACTGTTGCTGCTACTGCTACAGCTACTACTACTTCCACCACCATTACTACTACTACTACTACTCCGATTACTATAGCAGTTCATATGTATATGAACATAACTTTTAAAAAAGAAACTTGTGTGTATCTGTGGGTGACAAAATTCCTTCAGAACCTACTATTTTTCACAAGCTCAAAATGTAAAATGTGTAAGACCGCAGCAGTCTTGTTCCATTCCGCACCATAATTAATTCACAGACTGGCTTTGCTTAAAAATGCCCTAACATGTCCATGACAGCTCATTGAAATAGCAGCTGCAGCCAGATTGTACAATAATGGTAAGTGTCATGTGGACTAGAGGAGGAAAACGATTCTGCTGTGAGATGGCTAACAAATGTGACTGCTGCAGGTCCCAAACCTCACATGAAAGGGTTTCAAAAACGTCAGATAAAAGTATAAATGTTTTTTTTTTTTTAAGGGACATACACACATATTTGAATTTTGAAAGATGGAGGTACCAGAAATAGGTTTCATTAATTCACAAACAGAATGCTCAAACATCTTAAATACCAGAGTTCAGACACAACTCTGACTGTCTTCATACATCCTCCTTTTGCATTGTGAGCTGAAGACTTTGGGTGCCAGTGACTTTTCATTGTGCGTTCTTCTTAATTCAGTATGTTACCTTATATACTATAAGGTAACATGTGCATTGATACACTTGTGTGCACACACACACACGCACACAGCGGTGCCTGCATCCTCATGCAAGTACACACTACACACTTTTGAATCTCTAATTATCCGACTGAGAGACAGAGCTCCATTTTAACATTTCTATCAGGAAAAATCAAACAAAGGCTCGTGGCTGGAGATCAAAAGGGCGCCATTCTGTTTTCTGGCATGTGTGGTATAGCACTCGTCCCGTTGAATCGGTACCTACACTTTGCCAAAGACACATGAAATGATATTCAATCGTGCTAATGCTAACATAATTACTCGGTAACAGACACTTATACACTCTGATGCACATGGACACACACAAAATTATTTGATAGAGCTGAAATAAAATGATATTAAAAAAAAAAAAAAAAAAACTATGTATGATTAGCCTGCCTGTAAAAAAATGTAAATTTCATTAAGGAAAATAAAAATGTCACAGCTTTACGTTACCACTAATAAGTCCAAAATTAAACCAATTTGCACCTGACAAAACAGATTTTTTCACTCTTACACACTTTTATGCAAATTATTTAGAAACGTAAGTCGAGAAGATCATCATTGTCTTCCCCCTTCCCTCGCCCTCAAAGAAGAGCTACAGGAAACGGAGGAGGAGCTCTGTTCAAACGAATGAGTGGGTCTGTTTACATGCCCTGTAGATCAGCTCATCTTTCTCTTTCTCTGTGACTTTGAGAGTCACTCTCCTCTCTAAATACCTCCTCTATGGTGCATCAATCCTTCCTGCAGACAGCGGAGTCCTGGAGCCAGACCACCCTCCTGATAGGTGGATTCGAGTGATTCATTATGAATTCAGGATGGAGCCGGGACCGAAGATTCCGCAAGCCTTGAATACATTCTTGCACGTTTGCATAAAGTGGGACAGTAGGCCAATGTCTCAAAAATTTGCATAGATTTGCATGGGGTGAGGGGGGGGGGGGGTAGGGGTGGGGGACACTATTCAAAGATGTTGTTAGCTCTTAGCCGAGACAACGCTGATACCCCATTATAATGCAGCTCAAATATCTGTTTTGCTTTTTTTGAGATTTTTACTTTGATGCATTTCAAAGAAAGCTGGGCATTGATTAAGTGGACCAAGAGGACAGAGGAGCTTGCAGCGACGGGCAGGGATTCAAAAAAAAAAAAAAAAAAGGAATCATGTAATGTTGCTTTGTCATTGCTTTTGTAAAGAGAAATAGGGTAAGTTCAGAGAATTTCCATGCTACAGCTTTGTATGCTGCAAGTTAATCCCTCCCATGGCCTGGTTTAGCGGAGCTAGCATGAGAACGCTGGCCGCCTGCCAACCTCTTCTTGGATGACACAGAAAAAAGCATTTTAAACCTTATCTGGGCTCAGGCCAAGGTACAGTTCACTAACAGGAGGAAAAAATGGGAGGAGACAGCAGATTTCCTTTAAAATGATAACCAACAGTGATGTTTTTCATGGATAGAATATCATGACATAGATGATATAGACATTTTCCCTTAATTCATTTTTTTCACAATCATTTTAAAATGATCATGAAGTGATAGGTCATATCTGAAAGTTTGAAATCTCTGAAAAGGCAACGATTCTTTGTGAATTATTGAATACTTTTTTTTCTTCATTTTTTCCAATCTCTACAATGCTCCTATAGCCCTTTAGTGCTTTTATTGTGCCTACACTCTGCAACTGGAGACTCATTAAGACCATAAAGGTAAATATCGCTTTGTGGAAAACTGTTTAAATTTATAAGCATTGCAATGAAATGCAAAGCATGCTACACAGTCATCGGGTTATCATTCTGCCATCTTTAGACATAACCGCTATAAATCAGGTCATTTATCACGAGCAGAGTAACGTTTTCAGTGTTGTTCATAAAATTCAAAATGGCGGAAAGTCCCAGTGTGGCGGACCATGTGTCCTTAATGCAAATTTGTTGGCCAGGACGAGAGGGATCGATCGATGTTGGTCTCGGGCGGGTCAGAAATTATGCTGCACAAAGATGATGGAAACAAAATTTCATACAAAGTGGTCAGTTGTTTTAGAAAGGTTGTCATTTGAAAATACATTGTCAAAATGAATGAAAATCCATTGCTATTTTATAGCAGGCTGTACAGACTGTGCCCGGGGACTGGTTTGTTGCTTGTGAGGGGATGGGCCATTGTGCAGGAGTCTGCACTAATAATGGTCTATTTCAGCATGCACTCTTTCATGCTACCAGATGGTCATGTGCCATATTTTATCTGAAGCCAGAATTCACCCACCTGCACACGCCTCGTAATTATGTTCAGTCTTAGGCATACCACTTAATTAAAAGTTATTCGAGGTCAACACTATGAAAAATACAACAGGGTCCCAGGATTGGGTGTGGCACTTAGACCACTAATTAACAATAATAGCATTAACAAAAATATTGTGTGTCACATGTTCTTTGTTTGCGTTACATGAGTTAACTTGTCATCTTCTTGGCATTAGAATGAAATTGTAATCACAGAAGATATAATGCTGAATCTATTCACAGATAACACAATAGAAATGCGATAAAGTGAATGATCGATTTGAAAAAAGATTCAATAACGACATCTGTGAGTAGATATACCTCATAGAATAACTGCTTAAGATTAAGGCCACTTACATAACTTTTCCTTCACATTCAATGCCCTTGGACAGTATTCCCAAGATTGAGTGTCGTCATGTCCATTTAAGAGTTCATCTGAGGACACTCGGCAGAAGTCAACGTACGGCAACACGATGAAAAGGTACAGCTAAAAGCTCACGCCTTAGCTATCTGAATATTTCAGCTCCTATTAACACAATATAATGGCTGTGTACATTTGGGGAATGGAGCTTTATAAATTGGTTGGTTTTGGAATGAACAAAAATATTGATGTTTCAGGCATAGAGCTTCTTGAAAGAAGAGTCGCAAGCAATGATTCCACCAACGTCATTATCCTGTAAATGCTCACTGCATTTCATCAAATGGGTACTCTGAAGGTACACTTAAAAACATGCTTCTTTCTTATTTATTGGCTTTTTTCTGTGCCTTTTTATCAAATTTGTGTTCACCTCTTTTTCCCTACTTACATTAAAATGCAAGTCATAAATACCAGCTATTGTGTGTTTGTACAGAATAGGATGCATGGTATTTTGCTATTTCTTTGCGGTATGTATCACTATCGTGTATATTAGTACGCAGCCTTAAAACAAAATAGGAATTACTGCAAATCTGATAAATTCAACAGAATACTGGTAAATTAAAAGAAGATGAAACATCTAATCAGAACTCAGAAAATCCCACAGCAAAAATTCCTATGACACACGTTTTGAATCACACTTTAATGTCGGCACATTATCTCGCCTACGAGTATAGGCCAAGTCTTTGCTACGCTGTATTCCCAACGAGGATGAGGAGAGCTATCTCCATTTCTGAATTTCATACCAACCTCTGCTCTTAATTATCTAGTTAGTCCAACCGTTTATGCGGTCTGACATTTTGGCTAAAGTTCACAAATCACAGCAAAAGACCGTCCTCACATCCATGTATGAAACGGTTTCACCGTGTGGGAATTGCCAGTGGTGTATGCAGATATTAAGCTAATTAAGTCAGGGTAATTCTGTCAAAACAAAAGCCCGCGCACACTCTGGCCCTCCGGGGCCTAGTTTGCAAAACTGCGGTCTAACCTTAACCTCTAACCATAGGTGTGTTGTTGCCGATGGTGATTCAGAAGCAGCGTTGGACACACACTATGGGATCGTCTCATCTTTTTTCCATGCTTGGACCCCTGCCAGACAAGGCATAAAAAAAAAAAAAACACCCTGCAGACCCAGGGAACATTACCATTACCGTGTGGGGTGTGTAGAGATCTACCTCCATATTAACAAGAGAATCTCTGGGTTATTTCTGCCACTTCCTCTTCTCCATGCCTTGGGCCCCTTTCACTCAACGACCCCCCACCACCCCCAGTGGTCCAGTGAGTGGACTTCTCCTTGACCCGCATCCTTCTGTTCCAACAGCTGCTGTAGCAATAGTACCCCAGGTCCCCTAAGCAACGGGCACGTGGAACCGAACCACCCCCCACCAGGACCCCCTGCTCCCACCCCATCAACACTGTGCGCCGGCTGCTTAGAGGGGAGATCGCAGTCTGTTATTGCCCCCAGATTCATGTCCTACTTCCACCCGAATTACCATCTTTCCATCTGGATCACCTGTTCTGCTCACATCTTCAGTAAAACGCCAAACAATCAGCACACATTTCCCAGAGCAACGTTTTGTTTATATTAACTTCAAAAAGGAGTATTTTTCGCCTCACTGCTCACCACTCATTAATGATTGGTGAGTACAACCTCAGTGCCCGTGTAACGTACAGTTCACACAGTACTGTACACAAAAATGAAGAGTATTATGACCATTATCCAGGTCTTATAAAAGTTACAGTACCAAAAATACACAGGACATACGGGAAGAGAGAAATGAAAACATACAGTTTATCCATCTCACTTCTCACACTTTATCCCTCACTTCTAAAATTATATTTGAAATGGATACAAATTGTACAGTGAAATATGGCTATTATTTGTTACAAATGAGTTGTGCTTAGCGTGTAAATATAAGGTACACACAAAATGCACTTCAGTATGGTTTTGCCCTTGTTAAAGCCATACTTCATTAATATTCAGAGATTAATAGCCACACTGTCTAAAATGACAGTGCTTGGAGAGGCCTTTCTGTCTTTTGTTGTCGAAAATTTTATAGCTCAGGGTTTGATTCTTGATTACGTACTGTAACTTTAAGGTCACTCCATCACTCTTACCATCCATCTATGAAACCTCTTTGCCTGGGATTTTCACACTCGTACCTTTAGCAAATGTGTCTGTACATATCCACACCGTCTGCTAACATTTGCCAGGTTATATTTAAATAATGCATGTATAAAAAATGCATCACATTCATTTCATATTAACTACATTAATTTAGGTCAAGGATTTAAATACCAAATCCCCTGCCCAGATGAACACAGGCAAATTGTTTTTTAGTATCATTATTTTGCATTGAGGAATTATTTTTTATGTTCCTCACAGTGATTGTAAATTACTTGATGATTGTTAGGAGTTCCCATTAAAACAAATGAAGTATTGAAACGCACAGTAGGAGCAAATATAATCCCTGAATATATAACAACACTAAACAAGATCTAAATTTATTTGCATAAAGAGGAGAGCTTAAACCCAGTGTGCAACAATTTCTCTTGTTGCACAAAGTGTTCATTCTATCTATAAACATTTCTAACTCTAACATAGCCATATTATAACAAATATTTTTTTTAAAGCACCAGACCAACATCAAAGCATTGACTGTCCTCATAGAATGCAGGCAACTGAAGGGATTCAACTGTCAACATAGGTCAACTACTATGGGTTTGATTAGCCAGGAGTGATGAAAGAAACTGTATACCATCAACCGAGGCAGGGTGATTTTAATGAATAGGGGTAATTACCGAAAGCGTAGTCATCAAAGGCCAGAGTATTCTTCAAAATCAATGAGTAACAGCCCCTTACGGTAGACTGATCAACTGGAGAGAGAATATACATCTCTTTATCATACCTTATGCGTGTGTAGATTCAACTCATCCAACAATATTTTTAAAAAAGAGGCAGTATTAATATATGGAAAAACTGCATGGTTTTCTGTATTACATGGTCTGCTTTGCACCTCCCACGTGATCACACCCTAAGGCACTGAAATGTTTCCCTGAAATCCGGTTCCCTGTATGCCAATTATTCCGGTGACAACCTGCTGTGCTTGCATCTGAATGGGGGGGAGAGTGAAAAAACCTCAGTCCTCGCCTAACTCTCTTTAAAGGAGGTCTTGCGTTATCTTTCATTTGAATGCCGTGGGTGTCTTTACTCGTATGTCTTGGTGCGTACTCACGCATGGACATCAGGGCCAGTCTTTCCCGCATAACGATTTTCCATCAGGTGCCGAGTTATCTGGAGCTATAGGCATGGATAACGTATCTCCTATCATCTTCGGTCTGATCATCCACAGCACTCTGGCGGCTTTGTCTCCCATTCTGAAGGAAATAGTAATCCTTGCAAACAATTTATCTTCCTCCAAGCTGTTTTACCGCCTCCTCGGCTGCCTTATGTTGCCCCGTTCCCTGGTCTTTGCTGTCTTCCTCGTCCCGATTCTGATCTCCGCTCCCTAACCTCCACCTGGCCAAAAACCTTTCCCCCTATGAACTCCCCCTAAGCCCTTTTCTCATCTTCAACTCTCCACTGTTATCTGTTGCCTATTTCCCCTGATATTCCGCCCTCCGTTCCTCACTTTGCCAACACGTACCCACTTTCGGTGTTGTTTACCGCCCCCCCCTTTCAACAAACTGGCTAGAGGTAACACCTCATCCTCAGAAATTCAATCTCTATCCCTTTAACCTCAGAAACCCCTCATCCGGTCTTGTGCATCTTTGTCTCAGAGCTAAATTTATCAGAAGCTTTTCGGTCTTTGTAAAACATCCTCCGAGCACAAATAAAACAAACAAGTAAATCTGTTAAACAAATTCAAAGCTGATTGCATGAATAAACTCCAGTGTGGGAGAACCAGGGATTTGGCTGTCCAGCAGGAAATACTGAGTTCTAGGTCGTTCAGGGTGAATCCCTGAAAAATATTTCAGATGTTTGTAGAAAAATGTGTGGTGTAGGTAATGGGTATGGAACAGTGTTTCTCAAACTCAATGGACCCCTGTGGTTTTTGCTAAGCACGGTTGTACCCTTTGAATTCTAACAAACTGTTAATTGTCCATAATTACATTCTGTTAATGCCTTTAGAGAAAATTTGCCCTCCTACTCCATATTATGTAAGAAATAGTCCTTTTATTCTTTTATTGTGCGATGAGGAAAATTCTATGGAAAGTTCCTTCAGAAAGGTCACGTTTTAATGAATTAAGCTAAACCCTGATAGGTGTGTCAGGGAAGTCATAACTGGATTATGCTGACATCTGATCACTGAATCTAAACCACTTGTTTTGGACAGAATTCAGTAGAATAAGCAATTGGTAACAAGCCAGATCTTCATTGTATGGAAGAGCATGTATGCATTCCATCTAACAAACAAAAACTGGTAGATGCAGGGTCTCCTGGACCATGTTGGAGAACCTCCGGCCCACCATCTGAACAAGTGCATGGATTGGTCTATTTTTAGCACTTTTCACACGATTTCATGAAATGCAAGAGCGAATGTGACCTTACCCATTAGGAGTAGGTGAGTGGGGAGGCGGGAGAGGGCAAGTTAGGAAATCGGAGACGAGACAGACCAGAAAAAGAGAGAAACAGTGTTGCCAACTAGTCTTTTGTTTGGCTAATATCTCCTTTTTTGGGAAAATCCAGAAAATCTTCACAGAAAGGTCATTCGCGTTGCATTGGTGTTATCTTTTCCATTTTGTATCTCCCAAAAAACCAAACTGTTCCTAATTAAATTGAGGTTGAAAAAAAATCCAGGCCCTGTGCAGTGGAATGAAAATTAGGCTACTGTTATAAAAAGCAAAAATTCTTCTCCAGGTCCACCAGTTTCCCTGCATGCAATGTGGGCTTTTATTTCCCTCATCGTCATTGTGTCTTTTATTCAGTACACATTTCATACAAACAACGGTACGACATTACCCTTTTGGTAACCTGTGAAGGGAAATGAGATTTTAGGAATATCATAATTGGTTTGACTACAATGAGTTGTCGATCACTGACTTCCTTGAAAATAAGAATGGGTAGCACTTTCTATGAAAGAAACACATATAATGCCTTATAGCTGCATTTATAGTGCCTTATGATGCACTGTAAGCATGCTATAAGAACTCATAACAACTCATAAGCAACTATGACAGCCTTTAAAATGGTATAAAAATCAATGCAATGAATAACTATAATTAATTACAGTTGCAGTTTAAATAATGTGTTATATATTACAGCCATACAACATTCATAACTGTTGGCCATATCATGTATAATATTATATTGTGACAAAATAACATTATTAAGGTTATTATAACTACCTATGCGCAGTGTTTAATTTGTGCTGGTCCAGCCAGATCCAGAACATCTCAGACTGTGACTAACATCTATTTTGGTCCCTCTCTTTCACATAAAATGTCATATACCTGAACCCTAACTCTGTCTGTGTTTTTTGTGTTCCTGTCAGGTTCCATTCCAGCTTTTGCTACTCACCTGCATGCCTCCCAATTATCTAATTTTCTGATCAGCCAATTATCCAATCATCTGCATGCCTACCTGCACCTGCTGCACACCTGTTTTCTGTGTCTCATTTGTCTACAGTGTATATATACCAGTCAATGTGGCTCAGTCTTTGACAGGTTATAGTCTGTGCTTTTTGCCTGCTTTTCTTCCGGGCAATTGGGAAAAAAAATAAATAAAAAAATATTCATTTCATCAAACTGCCTGTCAAATAATGTGTGAAGATTGCATGTGTTGGTAAGCCATGGGCTCTTTAGAGACTGCTGTGAGTCAGGACCTCAGTTTAATGTCTCATCCAAAGGATGGCACCTCATGCAGCACAGGTTCCCATCACTGTGCTTGGACATTGAGGTTTTGCTTTGTCCCAGGGGGAGGGGTGCCCCTTCCAATCCCCACCAGCACCTATTCAAGCAACAATGTAGATTTGGGTCTCCCATTTGGGTTATGACCCATGGTTGATTTGTTAAAAAAAAAAAAAAAAAAAAAAAAGAATTCAAGGGGTTGATCAACCTCAGAGTGGAAGGATGGTGGTATATGCCAACATTTTTTTTTTTTTTTTTTTAAAATTTAGTAAATTAGGTGATAAATAGCATATCTAATTCCATTAAACTAATCCTATGTTGTTCCCCCCCATTACTGATTTTAACACATTGCAGGTGTAGCTACTCAATCATCTACTTTGTTTTTCAGCTCCCCATTCAAAACAAGTGGTTTTGCTTCAATGACCAGACAGCCACAGTCCTCTGTCTGCATTTAGGGATTTCAGTTATACATACAACAATTAACCAAAATAGACTTCACCTGTTACAAAAAGTATCATCTTCAAAAGCACATACCAAAAAAAATAAAAGCATTAGTTGTGTGACATCCGATGTAACTAATTAAAAGTCCTTAAATATGGAATATCCATCTATTGTAGCTGGACCATTTGGCACAACGGCATTGAGAGCTTAATAAACAGCAATTAAAGCTGCCCAACAACAGGCAATTAGCGTGTTTTCAGGAAAGGCAATTAAGGTTGACCCAAAGACCAGCAAACACTGGGGTAGTCTCTGACCTGGGCGAGAGTCGAATTACATCAGGAAAAGGTTTTGTCAAAGTGATTTGAATGCATTATGTTTGTCATAGACCTATGGGATATTTAAAGTTCAAAACTGATGATAGAGATGTCATATTCATATACTCCGGTAATATAAACTGAAAAAAACAAAAACCTGAAATTAGTTTGTTTACAACTGACAAAGATTAACTGGATTCCCAAAAGTGCACTACATTTTATATGTTGTGTCATGAGCACCATTGACTTATGAACAGTGTAAAAAATGTGTTTGTGGTCATGGATCATGGAGTTGAATTAACTTTTTTTATTTCTAACTTAATACAACTCAAAAAGACCCATGCTGACTGTTGCTTTATTTTTTGAGTATTGCAAACATATTTTTTTTACAGTGAGGGAACGAAGATGTACCATTATTCATACCGCAGTTCATATTTTTAGACTGATTGTAGATGGAAGCAAGAAAGAAAATTTGTGAGCGTTAAACACTTTTACCCTTCTGCAAGAAACCAGTTTCAAACCAGTAGTTTTCCACGGCTTTACCTTTCATAATTTCAACATTGTTTTACAGCTGGCTCGACTTCCCATAATGCATTTTTTTGAAGACCGATCACAGCCAGGGCACAGCTGTCGCCGTGAGCCATGCTTTTAACCACGCTCTTCCAATCGCCTCGAACGATCCAAGAGCAAGCTTTCCCCACCGTGTTCCGGATCCCCTGCCCGATCGCTGTCCGCACGATCCTTCGCCATCTGCATTCCTTTCCTCCAGCTCGAGATTCAGGGCCTGCGTGCGCGTCGGCCGCCTTCCTTCCCTTTACGTTTCATTCATTTTAATTCCCCTTGATCTCGCCGCCGCGGCCGTCAATACTGTAAATCACGTGGAGCTTATTTGTGCCCTGCACTTACTGTGCATTCCGTCCACGTTCTTCCACCTGAAGAGGAATTCCTATTACCCTCCTTTCCGTAAGGGTGGCCAAAGGGTAAAGATTCCATTTAATCTCTCACGCATGGACAGCCATTCCATTCACATTCTCTATAGGCACCCCCCGATACAATTCTGAGCGCAGATAAGCGTCCTTTTAGGAAGCACTTCTATAGCCACATACCAATGTAACATTCTTTTATCACGGGACATATTCATAAAAGGAAATAAAACATGCAGTCCAGCTTTCAGCTGACACAATGTGATATTGTAATACCTGTGTGGACATATCCCTCTCTTCTATAAACCACTGTCCTTGTCCAGTCTGTAGGAAACAAGAGAAAAGGTGGACTGCCCACACGCATTAAAGAACAAAATACAATATATAATAAAAAGGTTTGCTGTGAAGTTAAACCTGACACAAATGTACAAAATTTTTTTCCTTTTAATTCATTCTGTTTTGACCTTTGGCCTTTGTGGTTTTTGGTGCTTCTCACTTCATGTTGTAGGCAATTTGTTTTTTAATTCAGGCACGGCCACAGTGTTACCTTCAACACAAGAACAGCCTCAGGCATATAAACCAGCCTTTCATTGTTGCAGTGATCAAAAGCCACAATTATAGGCAGACTCCCTTATGCAAGGGGCCTCCACGTTGTCCGTTTGCGCAGCCGCGTATGCGCTGGAGGGACTAACTCATGCGAGGCGATGTGCTCGAGGACACAGCAATCTTGCTCTGATCCTGCAACCTCTGACTTTCGGGCCCAGGGGTCCTGACCTTACAGCTGTAACCCGTGCCACTTCAGTTGTCATCAGCTCCGATCGCAAACACAATATCGTTAGATGAAACACTGAGGTCTCTCTTGTTCCTGCAAGATCACGCTGCCTCCCGTTCCCAGGCCTGCTACATTATTAATCGCTTTATATTATTATACATTAATAGAAATCAGCGCTGGCTTGGTCATACAGGCCACCGAGTTTCATAAATCCTGTGGGGGTGAGAGACACATACTCTCCTCAGCTTGGTTAAAGACTGCACACACACAATCCTTCTCATTTTTGGTTTTGATAACATGCCAGGGTTCACTCCTGACACCTATTTTTAGTTTTAAGTTAATGCTTGTCACGTAACATTTCTGGATGTTTCTGGACACATCTGGATATTTGTGTCACTTGCACGTTCGCAGTTTCTAATTTTTGTGAGGGACAGTGGGGCTCTCACCAAGGGGTGTAGCTAGAAATTTTGGGCCCTGTACACAGTCAGACCTCTATACTAAGTACCCTTTTTCCTCTGGTCCAACAACAACACACTCCCACACTGCCGTACAAAGCAGCTTGTGTAGCAGTCTGTTCCTATGACTTTAGTGAACAACATGACAGTGCATGAGAAGCAATGAGTTATGGATTTTTATGGTGTGTATGCGCATTTATAATTTGACCACTGAAATGCCATCATATACTTACAGCGCCGTTTAATCAAATCAGCAGTTTGATTTGGCGGAACTTTTAATTCCACTTCCAAAGCATGCTCATTTTGTTTTGGTTTTCAATAATTAAAATGCATTAACATAAAACATTTTGTGTCTCTTTGCAAAGCTGAGAGCATCATAAACTACATCATAAAAAAAGAAACAATTAAATCACACAATGAAATTACTTGACCTACATTTCTGTTACTATGCAAAAGAAAAAAAGGATTGTCATAAGGCATTAAAAATGAGAACAAGGAAAAATGTGGACAGGCATGCAGAAGCTTGTCATAAGTAAATCATGTGTTATAATATTAGCCAATCGGCAAAGGTTTTGAGTCTCATCATTATGTCTAACCATGTTAGCTGCAGTCGTGCTTTGAGGATCATTACCAAGTCACTGACTGACTCATAGGTAAAAGTCGTATCAGGTAGCAAGCTAATTCTACTGGTGGAGAACTATGTGTTTATGTACCCTGAACATTCAAATCATCACAGCACAGTATGTTATGCTGAAGACCAGGCGACAATTTCCATGCCACCTGTTGTATTAGTGATAGGTTAACCCATCACACGGCAAAGTTTGAAAGTGGTGAATCCACGGAATTGTTGTACGTCAGCTAACTGGACCTTAAGCAGCTGTGTGGATTTGACTTCTTTTATGGTTTATCTGTGAGCTACCACTTCTATTAGCATGTCACAAAAAAAGCGACATGTTAATTATTAAGCAAACTGACATATTTCATAGCATGTAGCCAACCACTCGGTTAATAAGGTTAAGTATGTAGCATATGCTTTAATAATGCAGTAAATCATTCAAACATGAAGTCAAATTTAAAATAATAATGATAATAATAATAGTTTAGTTCTTCATTCTTATTTAAAATGAACAAAATCTCCCCACCCCTCCCCCTACTTCCTGCGTAGATGCAGCGCTGAAGCTTCTGCTTCCAGGGAATTAATGACAGTGCGGGTCAGACACACCTGCTCGTTCCGACTTCCTCTCGGCCATCATTGCAATTCATGCAGGACGCTTGAGAGTTTTGTCCAGGTACAGACAGCTATGCCTGAGTTAACGTGTTTGAGCATGTGTGTGCGTGTGTGTGCGTGCGTGAATATGCGTGCGCAGGATTTCTCACAAACACGCTCGTTTAATAATTTATCATCCGGAAAACACAACCATTAATCACTCATTCCTGCGTCTCTGCCGTACAAGCAAGCAGAATTATTTCACAGTGTTTTAGGTCACAGTGTTTTCCCCACGTTTTCGTTCAGCGCCTGGACAGCACAGAAAAGCCGGCAGCTCCGTTGCTACCCGGCCGGCCAGTCATGCAGGCTGAAATGTTCACGGCTCAGTGCGCAACAGACTGTGTCTGCTCTGACATCCCAGCTAGAGGCTGGCCGTATTTCTGTGTGTGTGTGTGTATCAGTAGGTTTCTGTGCATGTTTTTGGCTTTTGCATATTGTGTGCGCTCATTTGTGTCTGCCCTAGCTATACTCCAAATCGTACCAATATCTGTAGGAGGAACTCTGACACTTGTAATTTGATGTTGATTGGCTCAGAAAAGTCTGCACTTGGATAAAAATGTTATATTCATTGAGTCCAGTGACCTCGCAGAAACATCGCATTGGCACACAAAACAAGTGTATTACATTCAGCTTCATGAGCCAATAAGAACAATGTTATGAAAGTGCTTATATAACATCAGCATCACTCCTTTCTGTGTGAAGTTTTCTGTTTGATTTGTGGCCTTAACTGTGACTTGCTGTATGATTTTCTGTCACTTTGACCTATGAGCACACAATGACATTTCATAATATCAATATCAATATTTTTTAACTGTCCCCTTAAAAAGTGTAGAGTTGCCACTAGTGCTGCCAGTGACGCAAGAGCAAACATTATCATCTCAAAGTATTTGAGTCCACTTTGTGAACCTGATATATACCATTAGTTTTAGCAATATTTTGTAATGTGAAACCTCCATTAAGTTTAATGACTGTATCTTAGATAAAAATGAGCTTGTTTGTTTGTTTATTTGTTTCTGGTGCACAGATACAGTTAAACTTCGCCTAGTCACGACTTGATTGCATTGGAAGAATGAAGTTTTCATTTTGGCTTCATTTGATCTGAGTACACAAGTACACTCGGCAAGCAATGAAGCAAGCGAGCAAGAGTGTAGCCACGATTTGCATCAATTACCAATATCCTCTGATTAGCGAGTGAGGCTCACTGCTTTGCTACCGATAGAAGGAGGGTTCCAGGCATATATATCATTCAGTCCTGGGAACGGGACATCTATACATTCATCACGCGTTACTAAAATAACCAATCAAAATGAAGCTACATAATGAAATATGCCCCTCCCTACTAATGTCCCCTCCAATCCAATCTCCCAGTGATTGGATGATAATCATATCTTTAAAAGAAATGACTGGCCTCTATGCATTATTCATTTTGTCCACCCTTAGCGTGTGTATATGTATGTGTGAGTGTGTCTATCTATGTCTGTTGCCTGTGTGTGTGTATGTTTGTTTTAGTATGTTTTTGAGCATCTATGTAAGCTTGTGTGTACAAGCATGTGTATGTGTGTGCGCATGCATGTGTGTGTGTGAATGTGTTCCTGCATGACAGGACCTGAACTGTCGGCAATTTCTGTTTCACACATACTGCTTATTCGCACTTATTATAGTCACAAGATTTTATTGACATGGAAGGGTTTAATAAAGGAGAACATGACATCGTTGAGGCACTGGACACAGCAATTGTGGGGTGTTTTTAACAGTTTCATGGCAACACCTGTGATTGACAGAAAGCAAATAGTAGGAAACGAGGCTGAGATCACAGCTAGCAGGATATCTGAATGAAGGACAGCACAAACAAACTTGTGACTCACACAAACACACACACACACCTGGATTTGGGAGTGAATATGATGGCTGCTTATGTTTATTTTCTGTAGGTGACATGTTCAGTCTTGTCGAATTTGAATTGAATTTCTGTGTTTACATTCAGTTCAGCAGTGAGGTCAATAACCAGAAGAAAAACAAAATGCACACCTCCACCCTTCAGCCTCTGTTCTCACAGATGCTCTGTATTGTATTACAAAGCAAACCACTCTTCTAACACAAGACAGAGGAAAAAGGCAAACAGTGAATTGCATTATATTGACTTGCATACGAGGAGTGTACATGGTGTTTTCTTTTTGCAACATTTTATTCTATTCACACTATTATTCTTCCTCTGTATGAATTAATGGAGTTTTACCTTTGAATGAAACGTACTGACGTTGAACGATTCACTGCTTTATTTTATTGTATTTTGTTTTATTTCGATATTCAATTCCCCAGATAAGCTAACAGTCTCTAGCATTGAATGGGTTTAGTAGCACTTCTGAATACAAAACGATACATACAAAATAAGATTTGCCAGTGCGGATATATTGTTACTTCTAGGCTTTAATTCTTTACTTAATAAATTGGCCATACATTTTCAGCATGTTTGCTCATTTTGCTCCTGCAGGTTTTTGCCAAGGTGTGCCGTTTATTTAACCTCACGACCTAAAGCAGATACCGTGTGGGACGATACATGACTGTACGGGAGGTATTTAAAGTTGACGGGCGGACGGCAGCCGCTAAGCCAATAGAGAGAGGTTATGCGGATATTTAGGAAAGGGAGCGAGTCGGCTAAGTTCGCCCGGAGCTCCCGGGCAGAGATGATTGACGGCCGGCCTACAGGAACTCGAGATTAGAGCGGGCGGCGAGGAGGAGGAGGAAGCAGACTGTCAGACTGCCACTGAGAGGGCATGTTTTCTGGGAGGGGGGCGCTGGTAACAGGTACAGACGTTTATTGTACACATATGACCTTGGGACCGCTGGAACTAACTATACATCGTAGTTGAATGTTGCTGCAGGCCCAGATGAACAGCAGGCTGCTTTGGTTTCGGGTGCGAAAAAAAAAAAAAAAAAACGGCATAGAAAACGGTGAACTCAGTACAGTGGCTGCCTTAAAGACGTTCACAGCCCAAATATGGGTACTTCCCACTCTTATGTAACACACTTACCAAGCCAAATGCTTTATTTTTTATGTTGTATGCAGGTTTCGTTCCACAACCTGCACAAGAACATAACCTGCTTTAAACAAGCTATACACTGTACAATATACTATATACCTACTGTATATACTAACCCCGATATGTTTTTTTATATAGTGAGCATAGTTATATTAGAGATAACTATGTATGACCGATATATACCAGGGGGCAGCCTGTAGTCTAGCCGGGCCCTTGAGCAAGGCCCTTAACCCCACGTTGCTCCCAGGGGGATTGGCCCTTGGTTAGCATAATCAACGGTAAGTCGCTTTGGATGAAAGCATCAGCTAAATGATTGTAATGTAATGTACATGAACACTGAATCCATAATATTTATTGTGAGCCATGTAAAACATCCAGAATGTTGTCTTTTTCATGAATTAATTAATATAAAAAAGCAAGAAAAAGAGAATATGCTAACTTAACAAGGCTGTCTTCTGGAGTTATATTGGTTACAGACCTTTAGAGTTGCCAAGTTATTTTTTTCTCCGGTAACATGAAGGAGAATGAGGGTTGGTAGCGCACTTCATCTGAAAAGGCGGACTCTGATAACTAAAGAAAAAAAAGGTAAAATATATCCTTTTTCCTTGGCTGAGGTCCTCTCTTTGATTCATAAATCATAATCGCTGCCATCTCTTGTTGCACTATTAATGAGGACTACTGCCCAAAACCCTTTGCCGTCCCCCTGGACGTGACCGGAAAGACATCTTTTGAATGTCAGTGTTGTCCAGTGACTCATTCGATCCTCTTCATTATGGTTAAGGACCCTATACCACAAGCTTTGCAGGGATTTTTTTTTTTTTATTTTATTATTAATACATGACAACAAGAAGCAAAAATGTCACTAAAAGAGATTTCTAAAGGCACAGAAAATGAAAAGGCATGAATTCCTTGCAAATCCTTGTAGAAAATAAAGTATTTTTTTGGTGAGTTGAACTTTGGCTCTTTTTAGTCCTAGAAACAGACTTGTTCCCAGTGAAAGCAAACTGGTTTCATTCGCCAAGGCCAGACAACCATACACATCTAATCTCCAAGGGTACATCTGACTTCCATATCGCCATTGAACTTTTTATGCCGGTGTCCTAAAACATGTTCAGTTTCTCCCCTTTATTTCTAAATGAAAGCCAGTGGCAAAAACTTTAGTTGAAAGGAGCAAAGCAGGGGGTCAGACAAATGAATGTTTTCATCTTCTCTGTTTTCTATGGCTTTTTAGTGAGAATATGGGCACAGCGTAATGACAATGCATTGTGTGTTGTGGGCTGGATAGTTTGAGGCCTGACATTTGTGTGTGTGTGGGGTGGGTGATGGGGGTGTGGGGGGGAGGGCAAGGCAGGTTACATATTGGCTCTTTTTGAAGGTCTTTTTTCTCCATTTTTGTTCCTGTTTGAGATGTGCAACATTATTGCTATGCTGATTATTATTATTAGTAGTCATATTATTCGTATTAGTATTAGTATTATTGTCAGATTATTGTGTTGACATTGGTTGTCACCCTGTCTTCATTTTCTTCATATTGGTTTTTGAGTTTTTCTGTCAGCATCTCCTTCATCTAAACTGATGTTCTATGAGCATGTTCTATGAGCTTTGATGAACATGCATTTCAAATCATTGAAATTATTCAAATTTGTAATCTCGAACCTCAAACTGGAGGCAGAAAATCGAGCAGAACAGAACAGTACCCTGAATGTCCCTGCTATACAACGTAACAATATACGACCATACACACTGTTAACTTCATGTTGTACTCCTATTTGGTGATGATTAGTTCATTGAATTTTCAGGAAGACTATCCTGAATACCATTCTCTCATCAGGTTGGTGCTGGCGGTGCATTCTAACCATGCTTCTGGCATTATTTCATCTTTAGAATCCCCTAATTAAGAAGCAAATTGCCTCTTGCTTTTCACCACAGAGAATACCTGTAGAATGTTCTTGAGTCATTCTGCATTCAGTATACTTTTATTTATGATATTCACTGAAAATGTTACCCCTGTGTTTAACTTTTCAAATGCAGAATCAATTCATTAAAATAAAAATGTGGTCATTCCGTAAATCGGTTTAGGTCAAGTTCAGTGAAGGATATCATTTCAGTGTCATTGTGATATTTAATGACTGTGTTATTTCTGTTTAATTTCCACATTCTCATAATGGAATTATTCAAATAAACATCAAACATTGGAGGTCAAGGACTCTGAATTCGGGAATTTGTTGATTGCACTTGGGGCCACCTATCTGTAGATGACAGAAGCCTGTGGAGTTGTGAGAGATACGGTAAGAAATAAAGAGTAAAAGCACAGATGGAAAAGACAAACTGATTTCTCATTTTCAAGGTCTCAGTGGGGAAAGCGATATTAATGAGTGCGGTATCTTCTGGTATGTGGCTTACATTTCATTTCACTTGCAGAATAAAATCCTTTTTGAAAAAATTGAATTTATTTGTGTCTGATTTACTTTTCCACTCCCCTGCTGAATTTCCTTGTTCTTTTTCTGGTGAAACTATGCATTTATTTTCATTTTGACCATGACCATATGACACACTCTCACACGCAGACATATAAGAACATAGAAATGCAAAATGAGATAAACAAGCTATATGGCCTAGCTAGCTTTGCGTACAGTGTAGAGAGTTTCGCATACTGTTTCGAGCCTGTACTTGCGCACTCCAAGAGTCCCTGTCTCAATTCCCTGCTGATTCAAGCGTTCACACACACACACACACACACACACACACACACACACACACACACACACACACACACACACACACACACGCACGCAGTGTCAGAGCACATTATTTTAAAATGAAACAAATTCACACATACGCAATCAAACGTTACCACAATCGTGCTACATCCATCAGACCATATTAGAGGCAGCGTTTCATGCTGAGTGCTTAATTATCCGCTTTGAAGACTGTAAGAACTGAAACCGTCAGACACCTCAGAGCGATTTCTTAGCACAATTGGACTGTGAATTTTGCTCCAAACTTGCAAAAGTGAAATCAACTCATATCAGGAGACAAAATGCGGACATGCCCGCGCATGCCCATGTGATATTAGCGATTCTAAACAATTACACACGGGGAAGGAGCAGATGGCTCGCAAATGTCCCCCTCGTCAAATCTCAGCAGCCGCATCAACGGTTAGCACGGGACGCTCATAGTGTCTGCCACCTGAGCGTTGCGATGATCTCGCTTAGCGCTAAACGCAGCTGACATAAGTGCAACAAAAAGTGTCATCGGATTCATAAAAGTCACAGACAATTGTCGTCATCGAAGACAATTTCTGTACGTCAATTCCACAAACAGCTCTGCACTCATTAGCTCTCATTGTATTATGCTTTTTTCATTGGTTGAAAATCAAGTCAATTTTAGCCATTATCCACTTTATAATCATATTTAGTTTGAAAGTGTATCAAGCAATATATCATTTGACAGATGTAATGCCAAGGCCCTAATTATATATCTCATTTTAATATTTTGCAGACCAATTAAAATATGGTGCTGTCTTTGACTGCATGTAAAACAGCCAAGAGCATTGTGACAATATAGGCTTCTCCTATTGTAAACTTTACTTTAATACTGGCTGTGATTACCATAGCTCATTACAGACTTAAGGATAAAATATCTTGTAATGCGTAGTTCAAAAATGAAAGTTAAAATGAAGGAGCCATCAGATGTAGGGCATACAGAATGGAGCATTATGGGTGTTGTAGGCAATCAGATCAGTCTTATAATGACAATGTGGGTTACCTCTGGCTCAGGATGCCTTTAAATGTACAATTAGGTGTGAAAGAGTGATATTAAACCAACATTGAGGCTCCGAGAAATATCCAGAGCCACAGAACCAATATGTCAGCAGGCCTCAGATGTGTCCTTTAGCGCCCCCTGTGGACATTTTACGGCAGCATACTTCTCAGCAGGTTACAGAGACACTGCACAAACATGCCAAGAGCAAGACTGACTCATGGGAAACAACCAGCCAAACATACACAGGCCTACAGTCATCAGTAAAATTATATTCCATGTTAGGTAAAAGCAGGCATCGCTGCAAAAAAAAACCCTAAGAATTACCTTAACGATTCCTGTCTTCCTGGCACAGCTGTGAGCATGTCCACTGGATTAATTCTGTTATATCTAACCCATTAAAACTCAATGTGTATATTTACCAACTGGCAGTTTATCAGGTCACTGTGCATCTACTTGTTCACTTGGATGGGTTGCCTTTAAGGAAACACAACCAAGTACATTTACGCATGAGTAATATTAAATAAAAGGGGAAAATTATGGGTTATTATGGAATCACTGGGCTGGCAACATGCAGTGTATTCAAGAACGCAGCTAGTCAGAGGTTAGCATGACAGAGCGCAGCGTTTGGGGTGCCTTAAGTCAGCATGTATTTACTCACCAAGAAAAGACAGTTGCCTCCTAGGTATTTAAAAACCTTTGAACTAGCCTCATAGATACATTTGTAAAGAATTATTATAAATTATTATAAATTGGTTGCATTAATTTAATTTGGATTTAATTTGCTTAGAATACTGGCTTATGTTAATAATATTGAAGGTGACATTGGTTTTGAAAATTTGTGCATTCTGCAAGTCCATTTTAAGTCACATTCTGTGAAGGATATGAGTTCAGTGCCATGCAATATCAAACTTTGATTTGCACTTGTGGGAAAATGCTTAATGTAATCTTTCCCTAAATGCTATGCTTTGCAGTTATATGTCACAGTTATTCATATTCATATTTGACAATGTCAGATTACATTTGGAGGGTCTGATTCATTTTTTTTAAGCACATGATTCAGTAGACATAATAGGGCAGTCAAAATGGGCTGGATTCATTGCTTTATCAGATTTCAGGGCTGGATTTGGAAACAGATGACGTATGTATATGAAATCTCGTCTCGAACATAAATCGTGGGTCTATCACAATTTCAAATCCTATTCAGTAATGAGAAATATCTGTGTCTTTTAGAGAGGACTATTAGATCTTCTCGTACCGAAGCAAAGATTGGTTGTGAAATTCAGAGCTCTCAAATACACAAGTAACAAAACAGAAATGCGCGTTTCAAATGTGGTGATTTACATATTCTCGAAAGAGAAGAAAATGCATAAATCATACATACCTCATACAGTCTCTGAAGTTATGAAACTAAAAAGTTATTATTCAGAATGCTATCATTGGAAAGGATTCCTGTCTCTTAGCTCTTCATAAAGACTGAATCGAAGCAGTAAGCTCCTCACATTGACATGCGAAAGAAAGCAGGAAAGACTTGAGATTTGATCGTTAAAGACGGACGAATTATCGAGCAGATTAATGATCCCGTAGGCCCTAATTTGCATTAAATTAAGAGCATGGCACATTCACAGAGAATTTTTCTAAATGAGTAAGCCAAACAGTTTTGATCTCATCTTTCCCAAGTCCAGGAATTAAATTGAACTGACCATATCCCTGACACTACACATAGTGGTACATACAAACACAGGGCATCACTGATTTTAATATTTAACAAATACATGAATTTATATCACAGATAGTTCTGTGTCACTTTCACTACAGACTACTTCAAAATAAAAGCCTCAAAACTACTTCCACAATCTTTCTCCTTGGATTACTGCTTTATAACTTTGTCCTGTTAAAAAAAGGAGTATTGCTTATTGAGATAAGTAATAACTAAGATGCTCCTCTCTTCTGCATATGAAGAAAAGGCCGACAAGACATATCACAGAACAGAACTTCTTATTGAAAAAGTGGTACAAAGCCACCTACAAGGTAGAAATATCCATCTACCTTCATAAATTCAGACAAAAATACTTTAATACTTATTATATGTAACGCTTACTACAATTTTGCGGTGATGTTTTGATTTGAAGTACTGTACTACATATGGTTTCATGTCATATCACATGCAATATGTAACATTGTGGGTACCAACAATTTAATACACTCAAGTTAATCACGACATAAGGACTTGCATTTTAGAGTATTACTGTTATGCATGGATGTAAAAAAGAAATGTAGTAATTACCAAAATGTGTCTGCTTGATGTTATTTGTGAATCAGTGTTGATTGACTGAGTGCAGGTCCTAGGTTCTTTTGTCGAGGTTTTTCAATATTGAAAACTTGGGGGAATATTTTGAATTAAGCATGAGTGGTATTTTGAAATATAATTGACTGTAATTATCAAAGTATAATGCTAAATTACCCTTAAAGTGAATGATTTGGTAATTATTTTTTTACCGCCAAACTTTCCCATAGGCGTTTTAAATATTTTCATCTTTCTCCTCTTGAGGCATATCAAAATTTCCTTTTGAAAATAAGAAGTGCTCTGTAGATTGAGCCCATTATTATTATTATTATTATTATTATTATTATTATTAGTGCACTTTTGAAAGCCTAAATATAAATGTTTGTCGTGATCCTTAGAAACAGAAGATGTGTGATGACACATTTCCACTCTGGAGACTCAGAGGTTTGCGGTATACAGTGTACAATCATGTACAGTATAGCAGTAACTATCATAGCGGACACAGAGGTCATGTCATTCTTGTTTTTTTTTGCAGGGTTATGATTTCAGAATCAGAACAGGCTACTTGTGAAACCAGGAAATGATTGCTATCAACAAAATCTCTTCCTTACTACAGACATTAGTCGTTGCTCTAGGGAGGCTTTTTCTATAGGCAGTCATTTTTCTTTTAACCCTGGTTACCAACCTTCTCGCTTCGATCCGAATTTCTAAAATCTGAACTTTTGAAACAAAAATCTGAGTGATATAACCATAAATATCCAATATCAACATTGTCTACCACAGCAGCACTGAATAAACATTCAGTATTTTTTTCTTTTCAATTCTATTAATTTATTTGACTGATTTTTTCTCTAAAGATGTTATTAATTTAGTCTGTTTTCCAGCAAAAATGTCTTATTTTGTACATTATGTTCTGTATTGATGAAAGGTCATTTATAAAATATGAGGACCTATGTGCCTGCCAACTGGCGAATCATGGTTAGCTGTTGCCTAGATATTGCTTTCTGCTTGCCATATCTCCCTTATTATTTCTCAGTCTTGATCAGGCTTCTCTTAACTCCCAATAGGACCCTTCAGTTTCCCCCCGCAGGCTCAAATACTTCTACAGTGATCCTTGTAGCGTGCAGTCTCCCAGAAAATCTCCTAGTGATTGAACAAGAATCATTTCCAGGAGAAATTCTGAAATAACACAGATATCCCCATGGGTAGTCTAAACATGTATTGACTCAAAATCAAAACCTCTACAAAGCATGTGAGCCCACACAACATTTACCTCTGTGATTTCTGAGGAGCCAATGATACATTCACTGTTAGCCTTTAACACTTTGCAGTGGTGCATTGTGGGAAATTTTAGCTTCAGGTCATGTTGACATGCGCTGGGGCCCTCTGAAAACAGTTTACACCGTCAAAGTAATATATGAGATATTTTGAGAGGTAAAAAAACTGCTAGTCAAAAATTTCAGAGTGGGATGTGACAGAAATGAATGACATTTTTAAGGTGAGACTGTTTTACTGTTAAGGTGAGACTGAAACAATCTTTTTTTACTGTTGTTTTTGTTGTGGGTCCAATAAATAGCATGTCTATTCCATGAGCAAGTAAGGGTCTAATTGGGGCTGTCTTTGCAATTGCTCAAATTGTCACAGTTTCATTACCCACCATCAATTACAGGTCAACACTTAATAACTTTTTAATTGCCCCTTATTTCTACCTACGCTGCAGTATTTTGCTGAGGAAATTCAGGAGGTGGTTATGGAGTGTGAGCACTCCGGGCCGTTTCATAACTGCCTTGTGATTGAAAAAAAAAGGAAATAAGTCACTTCTTGGCGTCTCAGCCCGCCGTGCCCTTGTTTGGGAGAAGTCGGTAGCCCGAAGGCATTCGCTAAGAAGCACTCAGTCAAAGCAAAGGTGTTTCAGTGGCCATTAACGGCAGGTAGCTTTCGATGACAAATGAACAATAAATCTAGGGTTGGTGCCGAAAAGCGGGTTCATTTCGAAATGAGCGTATTTGGCAGGCTGGGAAAAAATGGTAAAATATTGCTTTAATTTAGGAAGTGGTTTTCGTATTGAATTGTAAAAGGCCTTTGGCTGAGCGTGATTCTTAAACTAAATTTCAACTCTTTTAAAAACTGATTTTGAAATATCTTGGAACACAATATTTTTCCGTTAAGCGTTCCATTTTAATTTTACTTAAGTGCTTTCTACACAGGTCATCTTTCTTAGCCATATACATTGTAGCTCCAGGTTTGAAAAAAATCCAGTTAAGATACTCTTGGAGCGATGTGGATGTAAAAAGTCTTTCTCATGAAAAATAAAAAAAGTGAATATTATTTGCTAAGGCCTACTCAGAAAAATGCTGAGAGATACTTGGAGGAGTGAACTTTAACTTTTGAGGAGCTAAGTGCTTTTCATTCATATTGGTGATCACTGAACTTGTCATACAGGGTTAGATAAGAAATATGCAGGCCTTTGAATTTAATTGTAAGTCTAAGTTAGGGTCAAACAGGGCACCAGATGCTTTTGCTTCTCCAATCTGACATTAAACAAGGCCAGTAGAAAAGTACAGCCAGATAGAGGGATTCTTCAGCACTCTACATAACCATGACTTGAATAACATTCAAATATAGACAACTACAAATTAGGTCCATTAAGATGAATTTGATCCCTGATTGATACTCTTCTTAATACAGTATTATCAATCAATATGGACAAATCCAGTTCTTACATTCAACAGTAAATGGGTAACCTGCATACATTCCATATTTTCCACGATCTTAGCTGTCAATTATCATATTATCCAATACACAGAAGCGCCGATTCTCAGTAAAGTCAAGAAAAGATTATTTTGTCAGAAATTAGAGTTGAATAGGGATAATTGAATGGGTATCTCACTAAAAACCAGTGTGTTTCCGCAGGTTTTACTCTATCCATCTTTATTCATGGCCCTGGCCAAAGAACATGAAGTACATGCCAAAGGCAGCAAATTTGAACAGCAGCCATCAAAACTTGAATTCGGGTTGAAAATGACAGCCATAGAAAGTTCAAGTCTGGTTTAATTGGGTATTTTTTTATATAAAAATGCATCACTAAAACACTTCATGTCACAAAGTATAAAACATTTATTTTACTTGCAAATACCAAAACAAAATGATTTTTACAGAGTCAGACATTCTCCTTTTTTTATTCCTGTAGCTCAGGGCACAGAAAGAAAAACCTGATGTGAACAAGGAGATCTAAAATACATTTAAAATAGAATACTTTATTACTTGTTTTACATTTTTGACTCATTGTGGACATGGTGTATTCCGTTGATTAATTCTGTTGATAAATCTTTCCAACTAAAGCAATCAGGTCAACTGGCACTAGATTATGGGCAATCAAAACAATCAATGGATTATATTTCCCCTTTTCTGAAATATTACCATTATATTCACAAATCTGAACTCAATACAAAATGTTATAAAAAATAAGCATTCACCCTTACATTAATTCAGCCTCCCTCTAGTTCCATAAGCACGTGTAATAAGTTTGGCAACTCTTGGAGCGATATGGATGTAACTGCACTTTATCATGAAAAATAAAAAGCGAACATAATTAGCTGTTAAGCCTTCCTCAGAGCAAAGTTGAGAGATACTTGAAGGAGCAAAGTTTAACTTTTGAGGAAGTAAGTGCTTTTCGTTTATATTGGTGGTCAATGAACTTGTCAAGCAAGGTCAGATACGAAATAAGCACCCGTTGGATTTAATTGTAAGTCGAAGTTGAGGTCAAAAGTGGTTTAACCAGAAGTTCAGTCACTTTTTCTGCTGGAATGTGACATTAAAGAAAACCATTGGAGAAATACAGCCAGATGTAAGGACTGTCTTTTCCTTCAGTGTGTATGACACCACCACTTGTATGCAGTGGTGATCTGACCACAATCACCATCATCTTGATCGAAAAATGTATTTCAGAAGCATAAAAATAACAGTATAGGCAGTATAGTTTTTTCAGCCTACTTTTTTTTGCTCAACCAGGGATGTACCAGAAGGGCACACAAAATGTTTTTTTTTATTTTGGGTAATTCATGCAATTACATGAGATGCTGCCAGTTCTTCAATGCATTCATTACCACAACTATAATATAATCACCTGCAATCACGTTCTCAGCAAGCACCGATGGCTTGACTAATGTCATCATCGCAAATGATGAGCGGTACTTCCTGCAGGCCTGGGGAAGGAGCATGGTGAAAGTGAAAGGGGAGGAGAAGGGATTTGTCAATTCCAGGAACAAATCCTTACACAGCTGTAACCCTCAATTACTCAGGTATTCGGATCACCTTAATTCCACTTTTTGGTTTGTCTGGAAGAAACCGTGAATCTTAAGGAATCTGAGGCAATCGCACATTGTATCAACACGCCTGACGTAGCTAAAACCATCATAGTCATTGATGACTTGCTGAAAGGTCTTTTTAATATAAAGGTGAAGAAATCCTTTTTTTTTAAATCATACCAATCAAATAAGATGGTTTTGTATGTTCTGGTTTTATTACATTTGGGAAATTCTGGAAATAAATCACAAAACACTATTTTTGTAAGTGGGGACAAGATTAGCACAGCCACACGTATGTTAGCCTACGCACTGAATAAGCTGGCCAGCAAATGCTAATATAAAAGCTATTTCAGTACAAGAGCTGTGTCGGTCTTAAGCCAAAGTAATTTCTACCAATCTCTTGGTTAATTGAGGTTGTTGAAAACATGTGTTCCGTAATTTTTGTTTTGAAACATTTTAATACAAGGCAGATTTTGCACATCACTGCTGTTTGCTTCGTCTTTGATCTCTTAATTTTCCATAAATGAAGACCAGGTGTCCTCACTTTCAGCGTTTAGAACTTTCAGCTCCAGGCTTATCAAATAATCAATGCAAAAATTAAACGGCTTTAAAATGAATCTGTTGCCACAGCATGCAACAAAAATGAAAGCGCTAGTCGGCTGACAAGTGATCAGACTGATAAAAGCTTCTTATATGAATATGGAATATGAATTCTTGCTGCCAGACACAGATATTTTTTTTTTTTTATTATGCCATAGAGGGTAAATTGTCCCTGCAAAATAAATGAAAAGTATCTGACACTTCTGGAACTGTGCTTGGGGTGGGAATGAAAACCAGTACACACGTGGGTACCCTAGGGACCTGGGTTGAGAACCTATGACCTGCTGTGCTCCAGACAGCGCGTATTAATCATATTTTGGGAGAATCTGTGACTGTCAGCAACCTATTGGGTGTATTAGAACGTAATGTTCAGAGGCCGAGATGTGGACAGAGCTGAAATACCATAGCTGATAGCGCATGGGTGCATTGTCAGTACATAGGCCAATCGATCTTGTTTCAGTATATTGCCTTTTTGTGCCTTTTGAAAACTCTCTCACACAACCGGGCTTTGTATGAGCTTAACATTCAATAAAATGAAACTTGCTTGTATGTATAGCTGGTGACTGAGGTACTATTGTAATATTGTATTAGCCAGGTAATCAATTGAGGACCAGGTTCAGAACACAAATCCCTGAAGTTTGAATACATCAAATTTCTTTGCTATGTTTTACTGATATATAGGCTATATTTAAGTAATGTATGTACATTATTCGTGAAGAAACATTGTTTTTAATTGCCTTGTAATGTGTATTACATTACGTTTCAGGTATTTGGCAGATGCTTTCATCCAGATCACCTTAGAACTCAAAGTGAATGAGTGCTGGAAGTCTTCGAGAGGAATAAAAGTCTCAAGTGCAAGACGTGATAACAGAAGCATATACTATAACCCTGTGAAGGACATGTTAAAGAAAAAACAACAACAAAAACAGCAACAGCAAAATCAGAAGATCACCACTTGTAAAACTATGGCAATATAGTTACCTATACATTGGTAATGTCTATTTATTCAAAGAAAAGCTGAGAAGTGAAATATAGAGGTTGTTACTTAAGCATGCACTTAAAGCCTTATGACTGCAGTACAGAGTAAAAGTATGCTAACATGTAACTGCTGGACTCTCCTTCAGTTATGGGGAATATCTGTAGTTTTGATGTGTTTTCACGGATGCCCCCCTCACACCTGTTGCCAGAGCCGTGCCCAGAAGGGCACCGAGTGGACGTGTCATTCCCGCTTAACGGTTATACAAAGGGAAACGCGGGCGGCCGCCCTGTCGTGAACCCGTGTCCTACATCGTTACAAGAGTGACATAATAAAAGAGGACGCCGGAGTCAAAGGCAGTGGCCTACAGCCATTTTATTTAATGCGAACCCTTCGCGGTCCGCGGCGGCACAGCGGATCCCAAAAGAGGAGGTCTATTTAGCGTTGAGTGAGAGACCCTCAGGCTCGAGAGCGTTTACGCAGACCAAAGCACCTGAAAGTAGGACATCTCCTTTTTTTTTTGTCTTTTTTTCTTTCCGCGGTCCAAAACCTTCCTGTGTAATTTACTACCTTACTTCAGCAAAGCAGCATTTGGAGAAAAAAAAGGTTGACCTGGGCCTTGGGAGTAACTTAAACACACCATAATTGCATTTCATCAAAGGGAGGTCAATAAATGAAAACGATTTATGGGCGAGGCTTCTACTGCCATTACAACAGGAGAGCATTGCTTTATGAATGAGACAGCCAGTTTTTTTTTTTTTTTTTGGCTCTCTGGTGTGAATGGATAAAATGACAGTTACTTTTCAGTCTGCTGTAATTTTTTTTTGGTTTTATTGACAATTATTGTCAGTTCTGCTTTATGCACCCAGATCCTCGAACAGCAGCAACAATGTGAAATTGAATAACAAAGGAGACCATAACGTTGCACCAAACTGAGCAATTTTCGCTTTCACTCACTACAATGATGTAAACAAAGAATATAAAATGGCCATCACTCACTTTATATGCTGAAACATGTATCCAATCAATTAGAGGCCTCCTCTCTGAGAGTTTTGACAACTTTACAACTTTTGACAACATACAAACTTGACAGTTTACACAAATATTGACTTACTCAAAGAAATTAATCCTATTAAGAAAGAAATACATATATTGCAACCAGTTGTATGAATGTATCAGAAAATGATGAAAGTGACTCTTTACAATTTACTTCAATGAAAAACACATAATCACAATTTATGATGGACATTGCACATATAAACTAAATCAACACTGATTAATATGTTATTCCTGCATGTCCAATATATATGGTCTGCTGTTTTCCTTTATGAAAAAATAAATATGGTACTATGCTATACCATGTCCTTAAAAGAATGAGAATATTTCATTTCACAATACATTCAAAATATACTGCAGGATATTACATTGCTGTGGTGGGTTACATACATTATACTGTTAATATTATAACAGCATGTAGTGATCTGATTATATGTTTTTGATTCAGCCTTGTCCTATCTTAATATCATATTAGACTCAGTGAAAAAGCCCTTGATCACAGCGCTATTGGATGTACCAGACTTTTGGCGCCTCTTTTCTCTCTCATCCCAAGCTCAACGACTTGTTCTCAACTTGTTTATGCATTACAGATTCCTTGTTTAGTGCATTACAGTGCACTACAGACTGTACGCGACTTTGATTTTATTACCGAAGACATTATCCCGATTGTAAGCCAGCAGCTGTACTGTGTGTAAATGCATGTTACACCGGGTTAAATGCTTCTGACATCAAAGATGTTGCGCGTATTTACCTTCAGTGTTAAGCTCACTTTTTAAAGTAGACTTTTCAGGGCTTTGTGTAAGCAATTCAGTTGCTTGGAGAGAGAAATCGGATTATAAAACCAGTGAGATTTGACACAAATATGAAGAACTTGCTGCTCAACCTTTTGGTGGTTGAGTGGACTAACGCGCATACCTCATATACTCATATGGGTTTCAATCCTGCCCCCTGATCTACATTCTCATCTCTTTCTTCTCTTCGTAATTCTTATCTCTACACTGTCCAGTGAGAAAGACTGTTAAAGTACTGAAGGAGGATAGACTGGTTTAGCTAAAGCTTCCAAATCTGAAACAATGAGTAATTATTTTCAGTGGATGAAGGCATAAAATCAGCCAGCAATCATATTACAGCTTGCTTGCCATAACAGCCATATGAAGCAGCTCGATGCCCATTGTAACTGAACAGACAGTGTGTTTTCTTAAAGAAATAAAAGAGCCAAAAATGTTTTACATAATACCAGCATCTCAGAACAAATATTTTCCACACAATGAAACTATCCTGGTATTCATTTGGACTAACAAATGTGGAATGTGTGAAATCGGTGTTTTGAAATCCAACTTTTCTTCAAACATATTTTCTTCAAAGGATAACAGAATCATATTCATGAATTTAACAAACGTGTATTGTTGTGAAGATTTCTTGATCAAAGATCTTTGTATGTGAGACTGGAAAACTGGTGAAAACATTTCTACACAACTTATGAAACATGTTTCGACTACTAAGGAAGCTACTGCCAAGTATTGGCAAACGATGTTGATCTTGGTTATGCTGCAATTAGACTGAACGTTCCAATACGGATTATAAGAGTTTGCCACCATCTTTAGCATTCAGTATTGCAAATAAGTGTGTACTTAAACTATTATGTTTCCATGTAATGCTATTCAAGGCTAGGAGAAATATACCTTCCTCTATGTCCACCTTTCAATTCATTTGAATGAACATCTGGTTCAGCAGAAATTAGTTCAGCATGAATTAACACCATGTAACAGAGCACAGAACTACTTTACATAACCTGCTCAAAGACAGTTTGACAATTAAGCTGTTCAAAATCGTCAAGTCAAGAATATGAGGTTTTAGATGACTATCAAATCATTGCACTGCCTTGGTTAGAATTTTAGATTTATATGCGATACAACAAGTATTGCTCCATTTATGTTCCTTCTATTAGAAGCTGACTTGACTGGCAGCCGTTACAAAACCTTGCAAAGTTGCAAGCAGAAAAACGTCTTAACTACCACAGTCCAAATGAGAACCAAAGCCGATTCTCAAAGGTAAGTCCCGCCAGGATAGCTCAAGATGTAAAGTTTAACTGAAGCGATAAACAGGAACGAGGAGAATAAAAGCCAAGCGCTTGGCAAAGTTTGAAGGAGCCTGTATCGTCTTACTGTCTCTTTTCTGAAGATATGCTAGCCCAGGAGGTTCTGCCACCAGCAACCCCCTGGCATCTGCTGACGACGTGAACCGATCTCCCACTTACCTAGAAGAAGACAAAAAGAGATAACAGAAGACACATAAATGAGCTAGCTCTGTAAGAAATTGAAATACGCCATTCATTTTGTTTTTGCCTGCTTTGAGCTTGACAGCTGAGATGGCAGGAGCTCAAAAGGACATGCATTAATACAAAATATGAGGAGTATGAATTGAGGCAGATCTTACAGAAGAGGGGCCAAAAAATCCATATCCCATAAGGAAAGAAATCTCATTAGATGAAAGACAAAACACAGACGATACATTCGAAAAAAAACAGGGAATCTTTAATAAGTAAAATCGTCAAACCACAGTACAGTCAATCCAGTCAAATGTTTATCTCTGTACCAAGTTTTCACTAAAAATGAGTTGGAGTTCTTCTTTTTTATTGTTTTATTCAGTCTTCATTTGGGACTAGTGGGACCCTGCCAGAGAAATAATGAAAATATATCTATTTTTTCATAAGTGTTGGTATTTTAAGAAAAGAACACACCCAAGGCAAAGACATAGGTAAGAGGCAAACTTACAGTTCAGTGTTTTGGGCCTGTTTTTTTATGCTAGCAGTTCCGTGCACCATGGGGATCGTGACAGAGATGAGACCACGCAGTCGCCAGCCGCTGCTTGTAATTTGTCGATGAGGTTCAAAGTGAGGACTTACGATATTCATTTGATTAGCATACACGCTCGCTAAGGGCGATGTACATCATTTATGTTTAGCGTGTCGCCCCTTGTGAGTCACGTTTTACAAACATGGGTCCTGTTTAAGAGGCTCCGCAGCTCCGTTCCTATGGCACTGCCACCCACGACGGCTCCCCCTGTGTCAGATTGCCATGTAATTGGCAATCCCTGGGATTTCATCAACTGCATTATGCCACAAAATACAATCCAATCAGGGAAGACTTTTATTTTCCGATTCAGTCAGACCAACAATATACTCTGTCTGCCCTCGTCAGGAATAAAAATACAGGAAACAAGGACAAGACGGACCTAAAAATGCAGATTCCTGTGTACAGAAGTGCATGTATAGTTCATCACTGATTCCATGTCCCCAAATCATGCTACAGCACTGTTTCTCTTACAACGTAGCACTTAATATAATTTTAGGTTATTTAATCTGTTTTAGGAACCTGATACTAGATCAGCAATTCTTTTTATTCACAGCTCATGATTAATTAGATTTGTATTGAAGTCAGTCACTAATTCTTACACTTAAGTAAAAATTATGATATTTTGAGTACTGTTGTTTGTTATAGAATGTACGATATTATATTCTATGGATGATATCTTTTTGTTGTCAGAGAGGAATTTCCTGTCTACTTTTTCCATTTCTGTTCTAGATGGAACAGGCCTTCTTTCCAATGAATATGTTTCATACAACTTTGCAATCTCCCATGGCTTTTAACAAACTAGATATATCATTCTCAAAGAAAAAGTTTTGGAAAACAAAATACCAAATTATATGTTGATGTACTCTGTAGTGGTGTGTTAAATATACGAATATCACACAGCTTTTGATTTCTGACCATAACTTTCGAGCAAAATTCAATTTTGGAGAATCTAGATGTGTGTGGGGGGGGGGTACCTGAATTTCAATTGGACAGGACGACTGCCAATCAACACATGAACACTGAGATTGGTAGACATATCTCAAAAACTCATCAGTTGCCCTCTTCTTTAAATTGTTCTTTCTTCTCTCACAAATTGCTTTGCATTGATAGCGTTGACAGTGACTGCGGTATCTTGGACTGCGCACTACGCTGAACTAGCATGCGGAAATGCATGTACATTTGCAACTGTCTGATCGCAAAGATGTAGCCCACAGCAACAAGCAAAGCATATTTTATTTATGTTTCCTTTCCTGCTTTCCGCTTCGATCTCACACATTCAGCAGTTTCCGTGACATATCATATCAGAGAATATATGACAGAAGGTCTATTCAGATATATCTATTATGCACCAAGATGTTTCAGTGTAGGATATATGCAGTAGAAGCTTGTAGCTTAAGAAGATGCTCACACATACAGATTTGTTAGGGCCTAATTCAGAATTAGTACCTCAGGGTCTGAAATGTCCGTTAACCCAGAGGAGGCCATAAAGCTTTTGAAAAATTGATAGTGACGTGAACGGATGTTTTCTAATTAAGATTAAACACACTTGTATCGAACAGCTTTATCTCTTGAATAATGCTAAAAGCCAGGCCCCAATCCATTAGAACAGACATGTTTGCTGAGTTGCCTGCATTTGTGCGGTTTTTCGAAACAGTAAAGCAGTTATTTGTTTTTTTTTTTTTTTTACTGAGCCATACATAACATCCCCAAACTACTGACACCAAGTAGGCAATGTGAGAATCTGAGAATACCGCTAACCTCAAAAGACGAGCAAAACGTAAACACTTCACAAATCCACTAAGATACATGAAAAAGGGTTCTGAGGTTTCCTGTAACGGAAAAGAAATTCAGCTTCTGGAGGAAAATGGGAGAAGCACACACAGAACCATGTATTTCGGTCAGGCCGTTTTCACAATGGTCTCCCCGACAACTCTGGGATTTAACCCATCGGCAATTTGAAAGACCCATGAATCTGAGTCTAAGTTTATAGAGGCATACGAGGGAAAAAAAAAGTCAAACTTGGAAGTATAAAAAGTCATATTCAAAGGAGTCTGTGGAGAGATAATCAAAGATGATTAAGATAAAGATGTAAGTCCCCCGTGAAAAAGAGCTTTCAAAATGTATTATATGGTGCTAGCCTTTAGGCTTGAATATGACATAATCCCAACCGATTCCCCCAACAAACACAAATTCACAAAGCATTTGAGCAATAAAAGCAATGATCAAAGCTTTTGTCCTAAAGCCTAAATCTTGTGTTAAATATGGTGGCACAAGTTGGTGTTGAAAAAAAAAAAGACATAACACCATGTTGTTTCAGAACTGTGAGGGCTTAAACACAAAGTGAGAGGGTTGGACTGGTTCCATAACAGAATGGGTTAAATATATTTCTACATGGATTGGGTACAGTGCCTTATTTCCCTGTTGTTGAGTGTGTGTGTATACATACATGCATACATGCACACATGCACACATGCATACATACATACATAAAATCAAATGCATGTATCACATTTTGTCATATTCACTTCACAGGCCCTCTCTTGATCATTTTTATATGTGCATTAATATGGGTATTTCAAATATGAATCATATGTGAAATGCATGTGATTGTTCTCCATTGGCAGGAAGGACATGGGTCTCTAAAAGGGCAAGAAAGGTTGATTCCAGATGTGAGTTACTTCAATACGGGTTATGCAGCTCTGAGTGAAGCACTTTTTCTTTATTCCTTTCCACACTTGAGAACTGGATGACAATAGATGCTGACAAAGGCAGGAAAAATCTATATGCACAGAATAATGCAAATTATCACTGTCAGAATCCATCCTCCTGGTAGCCAATTTAATTTTTTTTTGAGTGCAGCGGGAGACGTATTATTTCCTTACAGAAACTTGCATGCACTTTGATGCAAATACAGATATTTACAGTCACTACAGCAACTGAATTGCAGTGATGTACAAGTCACTAAGAATAAGCAGATGTATATGAAATGTTAGAGTTTTTTTTTTTTTTTTTCAAAAAATTGTAATGGCCTGTGTTAGGTTCATTCCGAAATGTACTTCCGGGTTTGTTCCGCAACTTTCAGGTTGCTATGAGCCACTTGTGAAGCAGCTGCATGTTGGAACAAGGCATACTGGGAAAAAAAAGATATTGGAAAAAGGCAGCGATCTGGAAAAAAGAGTAGCCATCGGAGACCATCATTTTAGCAATTATGTGAATAAAAGGAAAGCCAGCTTGAGATGTGTTCAGCATTATCCATCTAACGAGGCATCCGGTTGTTGCAGGGAGAAAACTGAACATGGCTCAAATGTGGATCCACTTAACTTGGAAAAATAAGACTGTGTAAACATGCCACAAAAACATATAACCGTCATTCTTCAGCAGATGAGTCGTGGGTAGGCATAGAGGGGTATATCTCACTGAGGCCCCGTATGGAAACCATGGCAATACACGTGAATGGCTCCAGCTCTAAGGAAACTGGTCATATTAAGTATACTCCATTAGTTAAATGGGCTCCACGTCCTTCAAACCGCATGCTTCTAATGCCATTAAGTTTAACGTCTGCCTTGAAAATGAGCAAAGAACTTTAGAAAAGCAAATTATACCATTTATACCACCATACAAGCTGATAAATAGCACATAGATGGGAGAAATAATTTCTCTCTGAGATACTTTTATATCTGACTGATATCAGTGAAATCAGAAAATTTAATTATATTCATGTTTTTGCAATAATATGCTATGCCTTCATTTACCTGAGTATGAGGAATATAATTATTTGATTCCCATGTTCTTTTCCAGTATTTTGTGGAATTTAATAGTTCTAATTGTTCCATTAAATGTGTGATTTTTGTCATTCAACAAAGTTTTATGAAAGGAACATTGTTATTCATTTCTCTTGGGTAAATTTGGCAGCCACCAACAATAACAACATTCAAAATATCACATGGCAATAAAAATGTACCATAGAAAACAAAAACAGAGACAAACAAACAAAAAAGAGAACCGCAATAAAACAGTGAATACAATGTTCAAGTCCGATTAAGTATAAGAAAGCTAAATGTGAAAAAATCAATGTTGACACAAAATTTGCAATTTCAAGCAGAAATTGTGAATTCCAAGATGGAGTTCATTGTGTCTCGATCTACTCGTAGAAACACATGTGAGAGGACTGTTAAATCATGTTGAAAAAAAGGTCAAAGTCCTCTAAAAACCTGCAGCACCTGTTTGTAAGTGAAATGGAGGACCTTGAAATGGAGAAGCATGAAAGCGGGGCAGCCACAAGAAAGAATTTTGACAGTAATAAGTGCTTGAGGTATCCCGAACCTCGTCTCTCGTCTTTCATTTGTGAACTAAAGTGATCATCTGTATGGGAAGTAAGGGGAATGGTCATTGACAAGTGACTTCAAATCGGGCAATGGATAAATCCAATCTTGCAAATCGGACTCAGAACTCCTGATGGCATAACAGTTTTGCCAAACAACATAAATGATTGTCAGAAAATGTTTTCAGTCTGAAGACTGAATCCGGCATGAGAACAGTTTATCTTAAGACTTGTAATAAAGACAACCTGAAAAATTCATGTTTATTCTATGTTAAAGAAGGGCACTGTAATGGAATTTGTCCAATAAGAGCATTTTTGCATACATCCCATACATTTCTTATTTTAAATAGCTACATTTACTTTCCTCAGTAACCTATTATAAGAGGATAAATGGTCAAATAGGTAGATCCTTGCTTTCTTAAATGAAATGGGCATGATGAAATTGAAATGACAAAAGGATTTTCAATCCTCACTCTTAAATTTTATGTATTTATTTATTTATGCATTTATTGCAAGAGGATATTCAGTGGAAGAAAGAAGTGGGCCTCCACCTGACTGGCATACTTGTGAATGTCTATATTGTGAATATATTGTACATTTGAGAATATTGACTTGTGACCGGATATTTAATATGTACCGATTGTCAAGGTGTCCCCTGTCTAATACTTTGCTTCCGTTGCTTGCACGGCTGTATAATTTTGAGTGTTTGTTCCGCATGCCCCAACCATCAGATAATGTACCACATTATGATGCAAAACATTAAAATACAAATAAAATGCAATGGAGTGACTTTATTATGATAATCATGGTCACTTTCAATATTACTGAATGTTCACATTAGTGAATGGCCAAACCTGTCTAGAATTTCACCTATACACAAGTGATACAGGTACTTCTTCAAACACAAACAAGATGGCACCCCTGGAAGCTGAATTATCAAGGAGGATGCACAAAATATAGCTTGAAAATTTCATAGGCATCGTCAAACATTTTAAATTGTATATAATTATTATTAACATGATATAAAATGGAGACTGAGAGCTCATTCTTATTGAACTACCACCCTGCCCCACATTTTTATATGTCCCACAATGTACCACATTGTATCTCGCATCCCTCAGCTAAATCAAACAGAGCAGGTCACCCTAGAAGTGTGCAATATCTGCTGTTCCAGGTCAAAGTGAATTTTCATATGTAATCACTGCAGCTCTGCAACTGTCACATTCTAAGCCTTCGGAAAATAACAGTTCCTTATGAATTCAGATGTAGAGTACAGTACAGTAATCTATGTCTAGTTCATCATTTGTATTCTGCCATTATATAACATCGTTCAATGTACTCGAAAATGTGCACAGATTTTTTTTTTTGCAATTTAATACAAAACAATTTCTGTAAAAATCAATATTCTTCTAAAATGAATTTTCCAGGAAACCATGATCATTTTCTGTTCCTGCAATAGGATTTTTGATTGATGCAGGTTTTCTTATCGACTGGAGAATCACTTGAAGGGATCATATTTTTCCATTCTATCATGTTTTACTACCAAAGATGTATGAAGGCGATCATTGAACCAAAAGAAATCTTTCTTTCTATTGATAATAAAAGGACATACATTTCTCCAACCCTAATTCAAATGTGTATGGTCCTACTGAAAAACAATAGGAGTTTTTTGCTTTATGATTTTATAAATCTGCAAAGCCCTTCCTTCCCACACATGGTACAATAAGGCATGCATGTATGGAAAAGTTCACAAGTATTTCCTTTGCAGCCTAGTTTGTAATGTTCTTCAAGAGTACGAGATGGAAGCTCTTGTCTTTTAGCTGTCAGCTATCGTACACATGAAAGTTTGCCATGCACCTTCATTAGTTCACAGGATATTGTGCTGTTGATTTGATAGATGTTGGCTAAAAATGACAGCATCCAATTTAAAATGAAAGTGACAGCATCTAATAATTGGGGCAAGCAATAACGTGAATCGATCAATAAAGGATTTAAAGTATTTTGTCATGCCCCGTCCTTATTCCCAGTGTGTTCATATCTCTGAGGTGATACGACGGTTTATGGGTTGTACACACCAGTCTAGTGACATGCATGACAAGTCTTTGTGTAATAATGCCGTGAAGGTTGTTAAAGACAAGAAAGACAAGCACAGGATTTTGTTTGTTGATAGAGCTTGGTGAGAGACCTCCAAAAAAAACCCTCCCCCTTCAAAACAAATCCCACACTTGTGACTCCCAGACAATAAGATGAGCTATTCAATAAACAGATATCGTTTACTGAAATGTACATGTGACGATTTACTCACATACAGCTTACATGCTAGAGAGCATATAGATCGTTTGATTAAATGAGCGTTGGAGTTTCATGTTTAATGCCTCTCGGTAACAGAGTCTCTCCTCCGCACCCAGTGAGTGCCGTCTTTTCTGGTTGATGCATGGCTATTCATTTGAATGACAATACTCACCACACGTCAACTCCAAAGATTAATAACATCAATTAACCGCATAGCGATTAGATGGCTTGATTGGGAGAGCCAAATTCATTAGGAGGACGCCGGCGGTCCAGGAATACCACCAACGTTCTCCGCAATGAGCGCTAACGGACGGCTAATGAACGTGATTAGTCAGGCCGCTCATTAAAAGTTTGGATTGAGAGAGACCCTACACTGCAGTGTTAGTTCTCAGGGCTACTGGCTTTTTGCCATCGATGGCTCTCCCAGCATCCCTTCTACCAAAAACTTTCATTTTACTAGTAGGGCTCCCATCCTACCATAAACCTGAACTCTCTGAAGGAAACAGGACATTAGAAACTTTCAATTACGTTCAACTAGAAACTTTGTCAGTCCGCATGATTTTTGTGGACTGCACATCACATCGTGATGACTGCAGCTTACAATTTGGTAAACTGGACACTCCCGGAGTCCCGGACACATTTGAGTTTCAACATTTGACAAAAAACAAATAACATTATAGAAATAGGTCCATGTAAATCATTTCTCATAGCAACATAACAACCATGTTTTCAGCGTTTTGAATCCAAGACTGATAACTTTTGCCGACAGGTTCTCATCAGACGCTACGCCTCCAATACAGGAAGTGGCCTCATTTAGGATCTCCCGTGGGAAAAAGGAGGAGTCAGCGCTTACGGCGCAAATCATAGCCGGTGGGGAGCTGTGCATCTGTGCCAAATGCACTCTGGGAATAAAATAAAGCCTCGTTATGATTTACATGTGTACGGTGTCGGTTCGACAGAATACATCAAAATAAAACATCACGATTCGCCCTCTTATGCAAGTCTTTATTAAATTACGCTGCCAAAAAATGAGCGCTAGAGGTCTCAGGATGTCATCACTCTTAAGAAGGCCATAATGGGTTGCAATCCATTACCTGTGGATTTGGAGAATAAATAGTATAGTAAATATTGCAGATCCTTGCCCCAAGCACAAGGTAGGGAAATGATTTAGAGTACAGCGGGCATATCACTCTTCTCAACGATGAGACAACCCAGCTGCAAATCACCCAGCACCTCATCATACCCTGACATTACGCCTGGCTGTTTTGGCCGGAACCGTGTTCTGGAACCCTTATTTTAAAGACGCAAAGTACAGCAGCTCATCTTCGGTATCTACCCAAGGCGCCCACTCTAGTTTCGGTTCCAATTCGTTTTGAGAAGTCGAGAAACAAACAGCATGCAGAAGAAGTTGCCCGCATGAATCTTGTTTCAGTGTAGTTTTTTTTTTTTTAAGTTTAATATGAGAGTGGGTTATAGTGTCATTTTGGTGCAATGTGAACTGCATTGCTGCTGGTAAATACATGGTACCAAACCTATAGAACTCACAAATCAAATACCAAATGCCAAAGAAGTCTAACCCATTGGATTCTAATGACTCTGTTCCTGTAGCATTAACATAAGTCATCATGAAACGTGTTAAGGCTCCCGGCGCGTTCACAAGTCCAGTGGAATGCACAGAGCATAGCGCACTCATTACAGTTTGTGTACTGAATGGAGGAGTTGATGATTCTCTTCTTACCCTGTTTTTAAAGGCCTTAATGAGTTCTATATGAAGACGGATGCAGTAAGGATTGGACCATTGCCACCAGCTCAGCCCAAGGCTCAGTCGATTCTCCTGTGTTGTTTACACTGTACACCAGTGATTCTCAATAGGTGGCCCGCGGGCCAGATCCGGCCCACGGAGCATTTTCATCTGGCCCACAAGTGTTTCACATGCCCCCAAAGTTGAACAGCCTCTTTTCCTACTATTATCGCGAAACTAGCCCAGTGATTCCCAGCCCTACTGCAACAGAGCGATAACGAGCAGCGCATGCTACACACGAACTGAATCAATGTTTATTATTGTGTTATTGCTAGTTATTGTAAACATACACTGGCATTCTGAGACCAAACGTATGGGTTTCAATGCCAATTTCCCACCCAAATCTGTGGTTTACGTAAAAGTAAAACAGAGACTCTTTTAACCTATTACAACCAATCGGTACTTACCATCCACAAAACCTACTCTGCTCAAGAAAACGCAATGGCTGCGTCTCCCTGGGTGGCCTGGCACCTCGCCAAAAGCAAAAAGCCTTTTGTTGACTCAGAGTTGGTGAAGACGTGTGCAATCGATATGTTAAGTGAAGTGCTTAGTCATGACCCCAAAACAAACAAAAAAAAACCCAGTCACAGAACTTATCAGACAAATACCATACAGGCCCACGTTTAAAGCTCATGACTTACAAATGAAAATGTTAGCATTGTATATTATTATATTATATGCCTATGATATAGTATAATATTATAGGCTTTGTGCCCAACTGGCCTGCCACTCTAATCACACCAACCAACATTATTAATTGAAAATCCCTGCTCTACACTGACAACTGTCGGGGGAACTACCCTGTGATAACCTTTACTCATTAGTCAGGGTACTCAGTGATTGTGGATTGTGCTCAGTCTTCAACTTTGAGACAACAATCCGATTTACTCTCAAACAGTGTAATTAGGTTTTTTTTACATGAATGCAGAAATACATATGAAATACCCCCATTCCTCTAAACAAACTACCATCAAGGAAAGAGAAGAGAATTCTACATATCTGGTGACCATTCAGGTCAACAAAATGAAGTTTCGCACTTGTCGTGATCAAATACATGCAAAATGTCAATCAAGGCTACTCTTGTTTTGCAAACTCTGGAAATAGACCAGTGGTCGGTACTGGAAGCATTATGCACCTACTTCATAGAGAGAACACTGACTGTCAGTCTGTCAGCTTGGTTAGCCGCTCTAAAAGATATCAGGCAAACTGCACTGGAAAGGGTGACATTACTGAGTGGCACATTGGTAAGGAGAAAACACTGAAGCGACTTTAGGAGCCGACAGTCAAATGAAACTTTATAATAAGCCTTGTAACTGACGAGGCAAGTATATGATGACATCTTGATACAGACATCTGTTGATTTAAACATTAAAAGTTAATTTTCATATCAAGCCTATTTCTAAAAATATATTGGTTTGTCTAATTCATTCTGATCTTTTTAGTGTTTCTGATCTTTTAATTCATGATTACTATGATTAATTGATGTTCTATAGTAATGTAATTACTATAGTTCAAGAAAACTCTTGTTTTATAAATTGTGAAAATCGTTATGCAATTTAGTCACATGATTACTTAATTTAACAATCATGAATGTAAATGTACTTCTTAATTTGTACACTTTATTTAGTTATATGTATACTCTATTGTCAGATTTAAGTAGATTTCAAAAGTGGCAAAAGTTTGTTTGCAACCTTTATCTTATTTATATTAGGGATCACGCTGTATTGACCGTTTTAACTGTAAAGGAAGACTCTGTGTGATGTTAGAATATTACGTGACTGTTTATGACTTATCTGCCTAAAACACACATTTGACAACGGTTGTTGTGCAACAGCGACAAAAAACATTCCTCCTTTCAAACTCGCGAACGGCCAACTTCAGACAGTGCTGTCTGCTAAATGACCTGTCAATCATTCCTCCCCCCTCCCCGAGGTCTTTTATCCCCACAGAAATCTTTCAGCGAGTGAATGACGGGCCTAAGAATGCATGCGTGTCTGAACCCAAGCATATGAGCCGGATGGAAAATTCCGGATCCATTCCAATCACACGCCTTCATTCCAAACTCCACGCTAAAACCGCAGTTTCAATCTTCCATCAAAATCAATTGTATCCACGAGCCATCCTTATTTCGCAACTTTCATTTGGATTTTAAATGATTGCGGCTGGCAGGTATATAGCTTTTTTTTTTCATTTTCATCTTTTCCATCATCAGAAATGGGTTTGACGCACTGACTGCTAAACAGGAGGAGACGTGTTTAATGAAAGCAACAATAACCCCAGATAATGGAGAACGCTGTCACGATGCAGCCATGTTGAGGTATTCCGCCGTTCCGAGCAGGTTTAATTAAAGATGAAATGCGAGTTATTCCACACAGTTATTTCACTGAATCTGTTTGTTTTTCCGAGTAGCTTCACCTCCAAACGGTCTTCTGGTTCCTTGTCGGTCCGTTCACGTGTTCGGAAAATGAATTAAAGAACGGTATCCCTCGATCAACGGCAAAACAAATACGAAGGAGCATATCAGCGCCCAATAACAATTATATACCCTTGACAGTCTCCTTATATGGCCACAGGGTATCACTGACAGGAATCACTAACTAGGATTCCATGAATGAATTGCAAATTGACAAGGGGAACAAACAATTCTATCTAAAGCCAGACAATATTTGTTTTGTGCTTTTGTGCCACTGTGATTAAGAACTACCATAACGCCCTCCACACAATGACAACGAGCACCTAGCAGATCTGACTACAGCAATACCCCACTCTTCATAGTCTTACATTTGCTGGTTTCATTATTTCATATCAGCAAAACATATTTTTAGCTTAACCATATGATTGGAAACTTCAATTTGCAGTGGTGAAATTTGTTGCCAATGTATAAATGTATGATACATTTTTATGAATAGCCTTGTTGTAGATGTCCCTGTGTTAATAAAAAATCAAAGGGCACATTGAAGGCTTGTAATCCTGTATTGATTAGTTATGACACATGTCCCATATGGGAAAATCTAGGATGTTTTGACATTGTGTACAATATGGACATGAAAATGTACATATACATATGCATGTACAATCACCTTTTATTACAATGTGTGGACAAGCGTATCTGTGGAGATATTTTACATAAAAAGGAGATTAGCCATTTCTTTTCATATTCAGCTATGGTAAATATTGTCATGTTGATTATCGTTGAAATATATAACGAAGCTCAATAATATGTATCCCATTGAATTTTCCTTATTAAAGGTGACAGTTTCATAGATTGATGACAGCTTACGTTCTGGTGAGTCTACAAACCTCATGCAGTGAAACATTCTAAAGACTGTAAATGATTGTGTGTGTGTGTATGTGTGTGTGTGTGTGTGTATGTGTGGTCTGCTGTAGGCTGAATATTATCTTAAATGATATCAGTACAATATGCTGCATACATTCATAGGTATGTCTTCTTTCTCAGGCTCTGTTAGGGAGTAATTGGTTTAAAATGAAGCACTGAAGATATATTTACCTTCCGCATATCTCCCATACCCTTAAAGCTAAATAACTCTTTATCTGTTTTAAAATTAATTATGATTGGATGAATATATTGACCTATGTAATTCTTCTGGGTTTGCTCTGAGCCGGTCAATTCCGATCCTTTTAATCGCTCTCCAGTCTCTGCTAGTTTTAAAGTTCAGCTCTTGCCATTACGAAGGCGCTAAACTAGTGAAGGAAGATATCAGTTCAAAGAAACATTATGTGCCTTTTAAATGTGACATTTTCTTCAGCACTGAAATCTCTCCCCTTTTTATCTGACAGGATATTCCGTTATAAATATGAATGGTTTCCACGGAACTTAAGTTCCTCAGAATTAGCATGTATACCGAAGTTACTTCTAAATAAAATAACAACATTAAGGCCTTGAAAGACAAATAAGCAGCAAATGTAACCTAATTATGTGGCAAGAAATCAAATATTCTCCATAAAATAAGATGAAGGAGGATGTGCCAACTTCTAAAATAAACTGAATAAATATATTATGTTCGTAACGAAATTAACATAATAAAATCAACACAATTCCAGAGAAAACCTCATATCCTCGCTGAAAAAAAATCTTTCAGATATATAAAGAATCATTATTAAGAAAGTGAAATTAGCAGATGAAGCAGTTGATTCTTATTGTGTTCAGGCTACAGGGGTATAATACCATGAGAAGGCCTCCAGGCAAGTGTGAAACAAAGGAACACAATGAGTTCACCAGGGTTCTGCATTAACGCAGCCCTTCGGCTACACGTCGATTACATCGGTAAATAACATATAACCCATTGAAAACCAAGTCGTAGCAGTCATAAAATATAGAAGGTAAAATAAAAATTGTATTCGCCAATGAAAAATGCAATACTTATTAGCTATGCTTTATTGCCCCCGTCGCCACCTCTGAAAGGTAGACTAAAAATAGAATTGATATCTGTTCTCCTTGTCACAATTATGATTCTCAATGAGAAAATTAATCAGCAGCTTATTTCCAATGTTTAGAGGGGAGACAGGTAATTAATGTCACTACTTTCACATGTGACTATCTGCTCGGGGGAATTAAGCATTCAAATGAATGCAGGAGCGTTATCTATGAAGCCTGGATTATAGTTAATGTTTTCCCTCATAATGCACAACCTTCATGCGCTGTTCTAAACAAATAATTAGTGCTAATTATGCAATACGAGAATTGCCAGTAGAGAATATCATATATTAAAGAAATAATATATGCGCTTTACTAGAAACCCACAAAAACATCTGAGAGTGTTGTTGTTGTGAACGTGTGTGTGCATATCTGCGTGGCTTAAAGTGGGTGTAGGAAGAAAAAAAAGGGAAAGAGGTATTTCAAGATTTTGTTCAAAGTGATCTTAACTTCCAGCCCGATGCTTATCACAGTTCCTTTGACCTTTTGTGTATCGGGGAGCAGGGTGAACCGTTTCCAGGAGAACACGGCAACAAGCCAGGCATGATCCAAACGCCAGTACATCTGATTGATGTGCGGTGACTGCAATATCTTTTGGAGGTCGCATCCAAAATGCCATGTAGTTAGGTTTAGGTTAATTGGCTTGTCAAAGCGATGAGGAAAACGCATCAAAGTCGCAGGCCAAAACGTACTGTTCCAGGGAGAACCAGAAAAAACGCAGGAATGACAGAGCACTACAGGAGACTGTTGCATCCTGGTGAGAAGAAACAGAGACCCTCTGAACTGTAAAACCCGGACTCGATACAGGCCTTCAATCAATCTAAACGAAAGCATGCGCAGGCAAAAAAATATATATTTCAGTTAAACTTTCACAATTTAATAGTGTTGCATGCTTCAAAACTATGGGTGGAACTATGGCGATGGAGCTAAATGAATTAGCTGCATAGCATGCTCTCATATGTACAGGTTCTGATGTTACTCTGTGTGTTTTGCTGCTTATCTGTGCTCAAAACTGGTTGTATAAAAGGGAAAAAATAATGACAGTAAACGAGAGTCAACCATACCTGGTTCAGAATATCAAAGGATGCATTATGATTCCCAGAGGTACAGGCAAATACAAGAAAACAAAATAGAAACTATGAGTTGCCTCAGTGAAGTATACATAATATACAGACTTATGAACAAGAATTACTTGACAGCACGCACATTCATCGCACGTAAGCCCTGCATAGAGTGGGGTATATAGTTTGATACGAACATGTAGTTTTCTAACCCACTGATGGTACAATAGAATTAATATTGGGAACGTCTGAACTTTGCACACCAGTCAGTACACCAGTTCTGTTATTATGAGATCGTAGGAGCCTTAAAGAGTCTAGTCATCTCTTCAATGATTCATTCAAAAGCCAAGTATTGAATTATCTCCAACACTATTATAACCAAAGCCCACCAAAAGCACAGAAAACAGGCAGTCCGTTCAAATAGTCAGGTATATTAAAAAAAGCAACATGTACAGAAGAACTGTAGCCATGGAATTTAGTGATGATAGCCAGCTGGCTATAAAAACCAGTCTCATCAGGATTTATTTTATCAGCTGCATCCGATTTTGAGTGGAGCCAAGGACCTTTTTCGCGACAGTTTTGTACTCACCGCGGAGCAGGCTAATTGGAAGATGTGACCTCCATTTCCAGGGGGATCTTTATCCCTTTTCATCGAAACTGATACGAGCTGCCTGGGTCAGAACCGGGGCTGTATAGATATTTCTAGAAAGATACTCATAAAGGACGGCTATGTGGAATAGTCGTTAGTTCGGGGGAACGTTTTCTATAGGGTGCCGTTAGCTGGGTTCAGACGGGTGACAATTTGCATTGCCAGTAGAACCTCATTCTACTGGCGATGCAAAGTAGAATCTCTCTCTCTCTCAGAGTAAGAGAGAGAGAGAGAGAGAGAGAGATGGGTTGCTGAGAACAGCCGCATACTGAGAGTACAGTGTTTGACTCCAAAGTTGGGTTCATAAAATGGTTTGAGTGAATAGTGATATTGGTTGCCCTGGTTTATGTATGATTCAGAATTCATACCTTCACAGAAATATAAATTTAATGCGTCTATGATTAATTAAGCTGGGCCGGAGGGAGGTACTGATATCATTAGCAGCTGTGTGATTTCGAACTACTTTTAAATAAACTGTTCCTACATTTTAGAAGATGCAGGTTTTTTGTCAGTTATGGGGAAAAATGTATAAAATGCAGTATTGTTATAAAATTCTGCATATGTATTACAAAAATGTTAAGTTTTAAACTGTACAAAGACAGCTTGGGCAGTAGGTGGAAAAAGGCAGCTAATTTTTCACAACATGTATTCATCCATAATTACATGGTAGTTGGGAAAGTTGTTCCAAATATTATGACAATTTTCATATCATATATATTTTATTTTCATCACCGTAAACACTACTCAAGAGAAGTATATTACAAATGCAATATTTGATCAATTTAAAGTCAATAAAACTTCACATACAAACAGATTACATTGTATCACTGATGTCTCAGAACTTCAGAACACTTTTAACTCCCTGTGGAGTTAATGAGCATATGATGGACACATTGTGTAGGAAGCAGCCTTTGTCATCAGAATAGAACATCTTGCATACATAATTAACCATCACAATAGGCGTACAGTTGCTCCACAATGGCGACAAACAACAACAACATCAACAACAACAAAGCACTCCATTTGTTCTAGCTAGAGGGATGCCTCAGGGAAAAAAAGGAAAGGAGGATTGTGGGTAAAGTTACCAGTGGGTGGCCAATCATTCCGCTCATAAAACGGTAAAAGGGACCGAACTATCGCACGGTCTGGGTATTTCGGGACATGTTCCTTTCCCGAAACTCTCTGGATACCTGTTCACTTCACAGTTTTAATAATAAAACACGGGTGGCATGTGGCGAGGGCCACCGTGCCGCTGCTAGGGGACACCACCCGTTAAAAATAACAAAGGAGCAGCCCATTGGCTCGATTCCGCTGTCAGACGGCCGTCGCGCTCATTAGCATGATTCACTGACTGACTCTAATTCGCTAACAGAGGAGCTGCGCAAAGTTTGCCACTTCTGTGTCACAGTACACATGTGGGACCGAGTTAGCCTAAGATACTGTTTATTACACAAACCATGCGGGGAGGGTTCAGGGGAATGTGCATCGGATCACTTCTACTCTCAGATACTCTTCAGAGTGTCATGTTGCCAACATAGCGATACATCTACTTCTCACTTCTTTGTGTTCCTGTGAGCTCATTTATCAGGTTGGCTCTCATCTCAGTTTCTTGGGCTCCTTTGTGAAAGTTGTCCTTTTTTCCATTCCTTCACCTGTGAATATCATGTTATCTTGCATTTGCTCTTTTGGTATTTTATTTCATTTTTATTTTCCCCACTGAGTGTTATTATCCCCAATAAAAACTTCTATCTTAGTCAGTTCTGGCTCTTGGGACTTTACATACATGCAGGACTTTTGACATCATTGGTCTTGATTTATGTACTACGCATTCTAAGCGGCTCACGGTAAGGGTGCTAAATATTTGTGTTGTAAGATTAGGGCATGTGATGAATCAGAAGGAGGCTGTCACAAGCTCCACTTTATGTAAATCACCAATCATATACTGCTTAGTTTGACTGAGCACCAAAGTGGCAACATGTCTGGTTCTTGAATCTGCAAGGGACCAGATGGCCAGGGGAGGACACTAGAGAGCGGTGAGTTTAACCACCTTAACCACAGTTTTATCCAGTAGTCGAGCCTAATTGTTGCATCACCAGTGGGTGTGGACCTAAAGCTAAAATGTTGGACATGACCAACAAATGCAGTTTTCTTTAATTCGATGTTACCTTTTCAAATCTAGTGCATTTCTCTAGTAGATCTGAAGTGTGAGTCTGTACATGATTTGCTTTTAACAATGGAAGAGAAAACATTTGCAAAGAGGGTCAATCAAGAAATCGAAACACCCTAACTTCCTAAGTCTGTTTTAGTTTGGGGGAGGGGGGAGGAGAGAGAAGTCTAAAGTTAAACTGTCAGTCACAAAAGGATTTGTGTCATTTAGTATCCGATTCACCATTAAACGATGAAATTAAACTGCCTGTTTACAGTGTAACGCGTTGTGTTGGAACCTCACATCAAACTATTTCAGTATGTCGCATGTCATTCCACTGAGACACTTCTGACACATTTCACATCGCTGGGAAAAAAGGATAAATCATTTCTTGGTCTTCTCCTGAGTCTTCCCCTTCTGATGAACCTAATCTTCACCAATGCCACTAAATTGGGAAATATCAAAAGGAAAGCCAGCTCTGCTCAGGTATACGCTTTCGCAAGGCTGTTTTTAAGACAACACAGACCAATTAAACAGACGTCTGCTGTATTATGACAGCAAGGTGAGGAAATATTTGCGCTTTGTCGTTTTGAATGATGAGCAATTTGAAACATTCTTTATTGTTCTCGTGGCAGCGAGGCGACAAGAGAGCCCGTGAGACAAGAGCAATCAATCAGCTGTACACAATCAGTCTACTTTCCCCCGTTTGCGATTTTATTTCCATACCGCGACCAATATTCAAACCGATACCTCGCTTTTTTTATTTTTTCTGGCATGGATTTGCGGAACAAATTAGCACGAACGGTGGTAGGCTCAGAGAGTTCCGAGCCAGGTCGCAGGTTATTTTCTCCTGATGAATTATATTTTTCATGCATTTAGTTCCCAGAAGATCTTAGGAAGAAAGCAGCACTCAGACCCTGTTAGGAATACAGATTAGCTCCTCCATCTTAAAATAACTGGCATGACCCTGCCCAGCGAGGCTTGCTTTATTTATTTATTTATTTTTACTGTATTCATCACTTTATCATTCCCATGATGCCTTGCTGTCCTTTCAACCCACAGTCCCTCATAAAAACTCAGAGGAATTTTCACCCTAAGACAGCATAAAACAAATCCATAGTGTGGCAGGTTGTGGGATAGTGATTGTAATCTTGAAGAACACTGGTGCTGTTAAAAATGAACATAACAACAATCTAGCCAGAGGAAATATATTCTGCTGTTTATGATTTACATTTTTTACAAGTAGGGGACTGACAAGATTTCAGATTGATAGTTTTTGTGTGTTCCTGGTGATGGCACATAGAGAACCATATTTAAAACAAAGCAGGAAAAGGCTAATGTCAGAGAAAATCTGAAATTTCCTCACATCACTGAAAGTGTTACATAAAAGGTGATTTGAGTTATTATGTTGATTAATATTTCCTTTATCATGGCTGACTGTGGGTTATTTTTGGAACTAAATCATATTAAATTCACTTAAATTTTAATTTCACTTACTAAATTCATTTTCTTTTAGCCTGAATATCTATAGGGGCCGGAAACATGAACAATAATATGATAATTATAATAATGTGCGCGTACACAGTTGAGTCATATTAAGCAAAATGCCAATCAGTAGCAGCTTGAAAATATGATGTATATATGAATATTATTTTAGCAAACACATTCCAAACACAAACAAAATGTGTGGCCAAAGAGAAATGGTTGTTGCGATTCAAAGCTCATCAACAGGCATAGTTGTATACTTAAAAGCAGAGGCGTAGGAGAGAATCGGATATTGGGGACACAGCTGACTACAACTCAATTACATAAAATAAATACAACAGGCTTGTGTTATTGGGGGGTACAAATGTGGCAGGCACAAATATTGGGGGGGACACGACCCCCCCCCCCAGTTCCTATACCCCTGCTTAAAAGATGTGCTGACTTGTATCCATAATACTCAAAGACAACACAGAGTAAGTAAAAGAATGCCTGACAAAGGGGGGAAAATAGGGCTGACGAGTTCAATTTTAGTGTCTTCCTTACATCTGAATTGGTTTACACTTGGAGAAAACAGTATCTGCTGTCAACTATTAATCACAGTGGTTGATTTCTCATGGTATGGTCAGCCATCTTTTAGATTTAATTTGTCATTGGTGGTTTAACACTTGTCTAAAGTGTCTTTCAGCACTGGTCTCTGGTCATGTGGTGAACATGCTGGATTTGAACCTGCAACCTCAGTGTTGCTAATGCCATGCCCTAACAAAACAAGCCACTGGAATTCATTTGTAGTAAATTGCTGTAGATAGGAGACATGGTTTTCTATTTAAAAAGTCCATGTCTGGTTTTTGGTGCTGCTGCTGGTGGGTGGAGCCTCTTTGATTGGTTGATGGGCTGGGTCTGTGTGAGTTGGGCCACCTGTAGCTAATCAGCCGTAGGATATATTTTCAGGCCTGTGTGAAGTGTTACTTTTGTAAGAAACTGTGAGTTGGTAGGGTGGAATGCAGTACATGGTCATTTTGGTATTAGGTATCAAGTCCCAATTTAGAGACTTGTGTCAGTAAGTTCATTAGCAAACTGCCCCAATGTGGGTTTATTTTTTTAACATGTGGGTTTGTAAAATGAGACCCCAAAACTTTGCTATTTTTCACTTTTTGCCACCATCTAAAAGTTCTTAATACTTTGGTTCATGCATAATACAGCGTCTGAGGAAGTGCACATAATATTTATGAATAAATAGATACCAAATGGTAACATTTGTTTACTTAATCATTCCCAAAATTGGTCAATAATTGAACAAAACAAAAAACAAATGCTAACACATGTTTAAAAATGACTGTGGGTTTTGAGGATGTTTAAACAAACACTCAGAGAACATAAAAGTATCACAGATAAAAAATTAACATGATCAATATTGAGTAGGATGCTATCTATGACCAGAAATGCTATAGCAAGCCCACATCTTCGGAAGAACGAAAATGAGATTTGAACGAGATGGTCACCTTTTTGCACCCTGCTCTGTTGCTGGATGGTTTCCACTACCCCTCGGTCACAGACAGACACCCGGGATCTGTGATCTCTATCCACACAAAGTCGGAGGCCATTTTGTTCAAAACCAATTTGAGTAATGGAAGATTTTCTATCATGGGCCCGGGTTGTGCCTGGAAGCATTTCATATGCACTCTTGTACGGGGAAACATTATTCTCGCAAGACACACTGTGTGTAGGCGTGCTTGTCATTAAGACATAATAATAAGGAAGACTGCATATTTTTATCTCAATCGGACCTACTTGGAAAAGCAAGATACTCATTTGAACTGTTAGGCTTTCATTAATATGCCACTCATGGACACCTTTCCTGGGCTTGTCCCTTAACTTTCTTTTCTTACTTTTTGGAACACATGCTGAATGTCTTACATATGCTACCAATCGTTTTGCAGTAGGCATTGGCAGTATTCACCTGTATATACCAAAGCGAATACATGCAACTATGTGATTAGCTTTATGCACTTGTGTGGTTTAGTGGAGTCATCCACACTGCAACATTGCATGTACTTCCTTACTGTACATGTTATTTAAGTTGCACAAGCTGTGTACCTTTTTTATTTTTTAAGCTTGTTGTGTTCAACTTGTGAGGCAGACAATAATAAGCCCAGTCTGCAGCCATGACAACTGCACCTCCTTTCCATGGCATCATGACTAGCAATGTACCATGCCTGCATAATGCAGGTAAGGTGACTACTATGAGGTTTTGATGATTGATAATTTAAATGACGTTCCATGCACCCCATTTAGATGAAACTATATTCAACTCTATGTAACTGATCGCTCTGAACCAATCAAAAATGTTTTTTTTGTCCCACCCTCCAGGGTTGAAAACAATAATTGTCGCTTCAGGTTTCAGCTATATTTCGACTATCCACACAAGCAGAAAATATGTCATTTTCATGTGCTTTATTAATTAGACATTAATATATCATGTATATATAATATATAATTTAAAGAACTTAATTCTCTCTGCTATGTTTCACGAGTCTGAATTGTTGTTGTTGTTGTTGTTGTGCAAACTGGATTAGATTCTTGAGAACAGGGAATTCAGTTCAACATATTATCATCTATCTATGAGCGCTATACACGTACAATGTGTTTTCTATGAGAAATGAAAAGGAACCAGCAGGGCTGAGGTGTATTGGCAATACTGCTGCGATGAAGTGCACTTCACCAGAATACAGTTGTTAACCTTTGCTCTGATGTTCTGAAACCTTGGAAAACAGCAGAACCCGCACAGAAAGGGCTCATGTGCTTTTCCAACAAACCTGACCATTTTTTTTATTTTTCAGTTTCGTATTGAAAGCGTGGTTTTATTTAGTTATTTTTTAAAATAATTTACCTATTCCCTCTGAAGGGAATGGTTTCTTCTTTTGAAGGCGCGCCGCAAATGGATGAATGGTTGAAAAATAAAGCGCACATAATCTCTGCAGAGCTGCGCTTGTCGAGCTCAAGGTGAACGGGTCGTATGAAAGGTGAACGAGTGGGCGTGAGGCGCAAAGAGCGAGCTTCTCTTCTTTAACTTTGGCCCTCCCTGCCTCCAGTCCCACGCTCGCTATGTAGAACACATTCTGCTCTGACATTTGCTTAACGGCATCTGGTGGTCTTGCGGCTTAGTTGCGGTCCTGGCGGACAGATGTAGAGTGGGCTGCCACATAGATAAAAGAAATCCTCCACACATCCCCCTCTCGGCTTAGTTACAGCCCTACTGCACTGCTGAGGTGTGACATCACAGTGATGCCCACACAATAACTCTCACGATAATGACTTTTCTGTCAGATCTCATGTACGTCTTTTGAATTTTATTGCTCTGCTCTCTAGGGGTAGCATGGGAGATGGTCTTGGAAAGGTTTGCAGGAGTGCTGTGCGGCTCTTCTTTCGTCAGACAACATGTCCAGACGTGCCGCGCTCTGACACTAGCAGTAAATGCCAGAATCTTAAATGTAGCACCGCTCTTCCTTTTACCAACTGTCTGCAGAAGTCTCCTCACTGTCTCTCGCTGCTGATGTATTATTTATCTGTCCTGCAAAAATGGGGCACCCTTTAGCCTAATGGCTAAGGTACGTGACTGGGACCCTTGAAGCCCCAGTCCAGCCACAGCAAGAACACCATTGCCACTGGGCCCCCAAGCAAGGCCCTCAACCCCCCCACCACGCCCAAGGGGGACCAGCCAACCCAACGGACCGCAAGCCGCCCTGGATGAAAGCATCAGCTAAATGACAATAATGTAACGTAAAAATTACAAGAAAATTCTTTTTTTGGGCCACACAAAATTCTGAAGTGAACAGAAGAATAGGCAGATTTATCAAACATGTTATCAATACTTATCAATATAATACCATAGCATGTCATTAGTCACAAATTAGTATCTGAGGTCCAAAATTAACAGTACAAGCAGGGGTATTTGGATGGAAAAGAAATCAGCATTGTACAATAAAATGGAGATGTGTCTCCCTGAATTAAAAATATATAAGATAACAAGCAAATATGATATTACTGAAAAAATAGTGCAAAGGAATTCTTATATCATGATCTCCTCTAATTTTTGTATCCATACTATTCTCCATCAATGGAGCGTAAGTCTTTCAGTCAAGACTCCAGGTATTCATTTGAAGCATGCTACATCAGAAGTAGGCCAGCATCATGTCTTTACTTCAGCTACGTTGAACTTTGGCTTATTTAAGTGTGTGGGATTACCAGGCCTTTTATATATTTCCATATTTTAAGTTCTTGTTTTACCAGAGTGCCCGAATATATTTGATATTTTTCCTACATGTTCTACAGACTTGAAATCATCCTACGCATTGATTCAATGAGCACACAGGAAAATGTAAATGTCAAAATGTATGAATGAGAGGCCAGTGCAACTTTTGACTGTAACATAGTTTGAGAGTGCCTTAGTCCTTATATTTGAATCTGGGGGTGCAAAGCTAGATGTCGCGTATAATTTGTCTTTCAGTACATCAAAATATCACCTCAATCTTTGGATGTACATGAGCAAAAAAAGATCTAAACAATGTGATACTGCATTGATTTCAGAGAACATGGCCATTGCCATTTTAATGAACTGAATATGTGGGGAGATCACACACTGTAGTATTACTGTGGCCACACGGTTTGACACAAACAAATGAACGATGATTATGTGCAACATAACACATCGTAGAAGTGGTGACCTGCAGAATTCCGTTTTGATGTGAAATGGAACTGAAAAGTAAGTAAACATGTTTGTACCCAAGACTCTTTTAGGGTCTTATGTAACTGGATTTGCGCAAACTCATATAGAACTCATTCTGTTGAGCCCAAGTTTCTGTGCACTCCATAGATTTGTTCGTAACTCAGCATTAGTTATTTTGAGCAGAAGCATTCGACTCTCGTAAAGCGATTCTAGAGATTCCACCACATGAGCCTACAGTAAGCCCATACATCACTTTCATTCTGACAGAAATGTGTGCCGAACCCTTAGGGATAGCTAACATGTAACAGCAATCCATAAGGCTATTGATCTTGTCAACATTTGATGGCATTTAAAATGCTTTTGTAGTCAAAAAAAAATCAGTCATCTTCTCTCCAAGATGCTGATGGTATAGAGGCCATTATTTTTAAAAGTGGTGAGGGAGTAGTTAATTGTAGATAGCTGAAGCATAAATAACCATATCGAGACATTGTACATTGCAGTGCCCTTTTTCATGCACCTCTTCAGTTGATATTTATGGAACCATAAAGAAATCTTAATATAACGCAATTGGCTTTGTAGTGTTAAAAACCTGAAGAGCTGTCCCTAACCACAGCCAAATATAACATGAACAAAGCCGTTGGCTCTCCACCGCGCACCGTCTGTCACCGAATCCCCATATACTTTCAACTACACTGGTTTCATCTGTATCCGTGTTCTCTCTGCTACATGTTCAAGGGTTAAACCACGACACTATGAAGTGCTATGAATATGCGACATGAACAGTTTGCGGCATGGAGCCGGTACCGCATTTAGCATTAAAAAGAGATCGAATTTTTAATCATGAAGGAGTTGGAGCTTTCGAGAGTCAAACAGAGGCAAAAGCCAAGCGGTGACTGTTATCGCAATCTGTTGAATATTCTCAAGTCTGGGGGCTTGTGATTGATGGCGTTTCATTTGGAAAGCAGCTGCACTCTGGGATAGTGACACATCCGAGCGGTGGGCCTCGGCTCCCAGGACGCCGCCGGGCTCGGCTTCACCTCGATCCGAGAGCAGAAGTCAAACCCACCCCCCCACGCCTTACCATGGGATATTTTAAGGGGTGCAGCACGTTCCATTACGTACAAAAGGGGCAGCCCACGGCTGTTTTGGTCGCCATTCTAATATATCTCACATTGGGAAAGCAGTTTGTACTAATTGCTTTTTTTCGGGTTTTAATTACCAAAGTGTGTCCCAATCTCAAAAGCTGTCAGATTCTGTCAAAACTCGGTGTATGGTATGTATTCCCTGAACAACATGGGAAGAGTCTGTAATTACATGCACCTTAGGCAATAACTGAGGAATGCAAAGACTACGTGCAGCCAGGAGAGGATCACAAGAGATGCAACTATAGGAACAGTGGTGAGAGTCAACACCCGAGAATGAACCGAACCAAAGGCAGTTCACTGAGGCCTGCTTTAACATCATGCAACGATGATATCATCTTTGACACACATGACGCACAAACATGACACGCAAAGAACAAATAATAATAATTCCAATACACATTTTATCAAAGCATATGTCTGTTTTTCTAAACTAGCAGCTGTGAGAGACATTTTTGAGCAGACAAAATGGTAAGACCGTCCCAAAGAAAATGTAACCACGACGATGTCATTGAAAACGTTAAAAACATTTGTCAAAGCCACTTTAAATTGCACCTGGACACTTACAAACCAATCCTCTACTGCTCTGTACCACATTATCATAGTTAATATGGCAAGAATGTAATGTAACCCAGTGGTCAGGATTTTGATTTCATATTTCATATGCTTTAGCAATGGTTTGCTTTCACTTTCATGCTAATATTACAATATTTTGATCTTTAACTCTTAGATCTTGATTGACTGCATTCGGTGTCCTAAATTGATCTCTGCTCTAATCTCTGTGTAAAATAAAATTATTTTATATTTTATAACACAGATTTATAATGCTTGACACTTGTAAAGTAGACTTGACAGATGCATCACACTGAATGAATTTCTGACATTGATTCATCGTATTTGGGATACATAGCCATTTTGTGCTTGAATTCTTATTTCAAGGTCCTCCTCTTGACAAGAGATGCAGAAAAATGCACATTTTTATTAAACCCTGCATTCACTCAAATATGAAAAAATACCACATACACCATGTATTTATTTATTTGTTACATATTTTTTATATTGTTTTTCTGAAGTGATAAAATGAAAGTAACATGAAGTGCAGAGTACCTCAAGTATTGTCCAATCACCGAATAGCAGTTGTGCATTTCACACCCTGATAGGCCACTTCTACTTATGCAATGAATTCTGGGAAAATCGGGGGCATGCAGGGATAGTTCCTGCGCAGTTCATAGAGTTCATAGATGTGTCCGAAATCATATACTACACCCTATATCATAGGAAAAAATCAGTATGTGCAGTATGAAATCAGAAATCTCAAACTGGCTTAATCAGTATGTTAGTGTTACCAGGATGGCGTACTGGTAAAATTCTACACTGTGCAAGGACTGCACACTGTGCTACCCCACAAGGCCGTTGGGTGGATAGACACCAAATAAGAAGATGGCAGAGACGGCAGAGTTCTGTTAAGTTTGATGACGGATGTACAGTTATAGCAGATTAGAGCAGTGTGCTTTTGTTTGAATTTAGGAGGCTCTAATTAGCATGCAATTTTGGAACACATGTGGCTATGTGTTTTTTATTATCATTATTTATTTAGTTTTAACAGCAGAGGTTGCTGAGTCTTCAGAAAACAAGAATACCTGTGAAAATGTCACACAGCTGGGCCAATAATGGCTATCCCATTATGCCCATCTAAGATAAATGCCTTATTAAATATATGCACAATCTAAATTCATACTGGATTCTCATCATATATTAAAAATACCAGACATGCTCCTAGCCTGCTATAAAAAAAAAAGAGGACAAGAGAGTTGCTAAACAGCAAGGTGCTCAACAGCAAGCAACAGCTATCTGACTGTATAGCAGAACTCCTTACCTGGATCATTTTACTGAGACTAACCCTAAATCAGGAAGACTGGAGTACTGAGAGCTCAAAGAAACATTAATGAACAGGAGAAGAGTGACGTTTCAACATCAACGAGAAGCATATTGGATGCATACTCTTAATAGCGTGGCTAAATGATTGTCTTAATCCACTCTTGTTTTTCGTAAGTTCTGTTTAAATATATCACTGACATAATTTCTTTCTCTCCTCCACTGTGGTTGTTGCCAAGTTATTATTATGTAATCTATTGTCTTTGTATGTGGAACTTGGGCTACTACTCTGTACACATGCGCACCTTAAACTGAGTAATTAATGGGAGGGTACTTGTATACCTCTTGGTGCGGTTTTGTGTCTTCGCTTTTGACTCTGTGGAAGGGTAAGGAGTTCTGTTATATGATCATCATATATTTTACATGTTTTGAGAATTTTGTCTCCATACAGGAGCTTAATTGCAATGACATCACTTCAAAATTCCACAATGAATAACAAGAACTGGATTTAGTGTTCTTTTGAATAATTGAAAGGACTGACACTTGTGCGCTAACTGGGAGTAACGCTTGGTTATATGTCAGTTGGGGACCTTTTAATGACAGTATGCGAGCTTTGCGCATTCGCTCCTTACCTATGATGAATAGTTAACTTTTCTTGACAGATGAGCTTGATATAAATTTCCAGTGCTGTAATTTGTAGAATAATGGCTATAAAGTGCAATTATTAGGTAATGAGAAAAGTCTTGTGTGAAAAGAAGGCTAATTATCGATAGCGAGTGCATTTGATTAAGAAATCGCGGCTCGTTAAACGATGCAGAGTAAACAATAACACCTTTGGATGTTTAAAGCGGAAAGCCTTCGATGACTTCTTTGATATTCAGAAGGAACGCCAAGGGCTGCTGACTTTGTATGTGTTAAATGAATAATTATTGAAATCTTGCGGCAGAGGTAGATGATGAAGAGAAGCATTCCGAGGAAGATCTAATGGATGACTTCAAAGAGTGCCACGGCGTCAATACTATTGATGGTGAGCCCCAGACGCACTCTGATGATGACATAGTTGAAGTTGATCATTGATTTAAAAAAAAAAAAAAAAGAAAAACTAAGTAATCGAACAGGGCATAATCACAACACAATGCCATGAATACAAAATTGACCAGTAATATATGTATAAACAACCTCATATTCTTCCTTTATCTTTCTATTAATCGCTTGTCTGCCCATGTGACTTTGCATGTATATGTAGATGAAGAAATGGGCATGCAAGTGTGAATATATGTTGTACGTGTGTGTGACGAAACATGCATATTTCAGTCCTGAATTGTCACTGTATAAGCTTCCAGTTTTGTCTTCTGTAAGTTTTTCCATTGGAGAGTTGAATAAAGCAGGAGTGTATACATGCACAATACGTCAGTCCAAGAGTTGAAAAAGGTATCTGATCCAATGCTTTACAACAAAAAGAGCGTACATGGATGACCCTTGAGCGGACAAAAGGAAACCACAGAAAGAAACATAGTGAGGCTTTCCAAATAATAGCAGATAGGAGACAAACTGAAAAATTATGACCGGACACGTTCCTGGATTTGCCAGGCTGGCTGATGAATTATGAATTTGGTCCGCAGGCGTTTCCTGGCCACATTCGCGGACACTGCTGACGCCGGCCTGAAACGGGCTCCTACGGTACGCACGCTCCGTGGGCACGTCCGCGCATGTTCTCCGATCCCGCCCCATTTCATCCCGGCCGGGCGCTAGGCCCGACGCAAGTGACGCCGGCCCGGATCATTAGTAAATCTCATTATAGCCAAAACGCCACCCTGGCGAAACGCCGCTGCCATTGACGCACCGCACCGCGCCGCCTCTCAGTGATGAATCCTCTCGCAAACTCCTCAGCACTTTCCTAGGCGGGTGGGGGGGAAAGCAATTTTTCAGCTCCTTTATAGAAGCTTTTTCAATTACATGGTAAGCAGTCCCTGAAACGCGTGATGTCTGTTTGAATCCGCATGGAGCCCATCGCGGTTAAACGGTATATGGTATTTTTAGTAGGCAATTTCTGCCATAATGAGGGCATTAACTTTTTAAATATGACGAATGTCCAATCTATTGACTTTCTGATGGTGCTTGACATATCGACAAGACGAAACATATGCCCCTTTGCATCCTAATGATCATCCTACTTTCTCCTTGACAACCAAATGCAAGATCAGAATTCTCTTTTTTTTTACAGTTGGCACTCTTGACAGGTCTACAATGCTTATAATGATAATGACTACAGGAGAAAATGCTCCATTTTAAAGCATTTAAGTATTTCACTGACAATTACAGTATGCACACAATTCTATGCTTGGTGTAGTCTAATAACTGTAAGTATAAATGTAATAGTATAAGTATTTCATTGCTTGTGCACAGCTTTTATCTAGAAAAAATATAATTGGGAACAAAACAAGATTTAAAAAATGTCACTGTTCGTCTTTTTTTCCTAGTACATTGTCAGCCCAAGTATTAGGACCTCAAATATAAGATTTAACCACAAAAGGTGTGGGTAAGGTTGTTTTGAACACATGTGCTTTGAGAAGATAAACACTAATCTGCTTTTAATGTATATTTGTGAGAACTTGTACATGAAAGTCAGATATAAATCTGTATTTTTTGGAAAAAGGACTGAGTTATATTTACAAAAGCCCCAAATGGAGACTTTGAAACCATGGTATGATAAAAGTCGTCACATGACAGGCTGTCAAGAGTCTTGTTCTTCTTTCCTGCTTTATATCTCAACTAGTAGATCACCTAGCAACCCAGCCTGCTGACATCAGGCAGGGGAGGCTGAGCGCGTGTCTCCTCCATGTTGCCAGCTCACCACCAATCACGCACTGTTGTCGGGGGTGACAAGACCAGCATGATCTTGGTTTGTGAATCTGCAGGTGCTTGGCCTGACCAGGCATGGCCACTAGAGAGCAACAAGACCAATGGAACTCCTCGACTTATCCCCGATCATTCCTCGGCGAGGCTGGGCTGGGCCAAGCGATGTCATCAATAGCCAGCAATGGAGCGAATGGGACTTGGAACACCTGGTCGCAGGGCTCACGCTGTTGTGGTCTGAACAAACGTCTTTACAGCAAGAGCCATATGAACCTTGTCCTAGTAAATATATCATTTGAGTGGGATAACCGTCAGCCTCTTTTGGTTTTTTGTTTGGGTGCAAACATCATTACACTTCATTATATTATGAATTTACCTCTTCTTTTTTTCATTGTTTCAAAACATGCAGGTTCTTCTACCGAGGTACTTCTACCTGCTCATCTAATTATGTTTAACTTCAACACAAAGTTTCTGCTTGCCAAGTCATGTGTAAAAACAGACACTGTACATTTTTGTTTTGGAACTCTTCCTCTATGATTTATGTGCCCCAGAGATTTTTAATTTATTTATTCTATCTTAATTATCATCAATTTTAAAATGACGGACATTTTGTCCTGATTATTTTTAATGAGCAAAGCATTTTTGTATGAAAGGCCATCAGATAGATACACTGGCAAATTGGGGTCTTTGAAATATGTAACTAAATTAATTAATAAGTCATGTTGCTTGTTTTAGGTCAGAAAATGGTGCCTGATTAAATTAAATCGGTTAGAATATATGATGAAATATCAATCAATGTAAGGGGCAGTTTGCATTCTGCCATTAATTAGTATTTTAGCCTTTTGTTGGATTTCAATGTTATCTTATCACTGGTATACACCTGAAATTTTATTATGTGCCAGACTGAGCAAAGCTGGTACAAATTGGTGCAAGAGGATAATATTCATATGCAATTTCTTGATATAGATATTACTGGGTATTTAGCAAAGTGTATGTTTGTGTCTGAATGTTGATGATGCCTTTAAAATGTTCTCTTGCATGTCAAATCATATAGAATTGTGAAAAGACGGTTTCAAGAGGGCAGAACACTGGAAAAAGCTGACTCTAAAATATCAGCTGGAGTGTAAACTTGGAACAAATAAGAATGCAGAAGCAAGGTCATGTATTGTGAAAAGAGGATTTCCTTCAGTAGAAATTGTTGGTATGATCTGTGGGGGTCAAGATAATCTGTATTGCCTGACTTCAGAGAACATGGGGTTTGATTTTTGCATTGTTGTTGTTTTGCTTCTCCAAGATGAATGCTTGAGTAGAACTCAGTACACTTCCATTTAACTTTCCACTAATCACTAATGCAAACGATGTCTTCCTCTTGCATCCATTATGGTAGCCCAGGGCGGTTCGCTTATGAACGACCCCCTTCAGGAAATTTTACTTCCCGTTTTTGCTTGGCAAGCTACTCAAGAACTGGAAACTGGAGAGTTGTAACATGTGAGTACCTGGAGTAGCTAGGAATAGTATCAACCCTGTGGTTGCACTGTCAGGTAATCCGAGATTCTGAGCAAAGAAACCACAAATCTTTGAGCCCAAATCTTTGATACTCTGCACACTGACGGTGTACATTACAGCTTATGGGATTGTTTCCTCACGACTATTACCCACAACTAGTATTTCCATTACTGAGGAGAAAGTTTCCAAACAAGGTTAAAAAAGTAATGATACACGGTATGAAAACGTTTGTTTGTGGAAAGCTTTTTTATCCAAGCAAGCTTAAAAAAAATAAATTAAAAAAATGGAGGTTTTCTAAGCTAGATTCCCTGAACAATGCTCTGACAAGCCATTTCTGCACATATTGTGTTTTTTCCCATCAGTTACCTCAGGAATAGTTCTAAAGATGTTCATTACTGAGCACAGACCATTAGAGTGAAGATTGCTTATGAGGGAAAAAATATCATTACCTATATGAGCTGCACTCACATACTTCACATTTTTGCAATGTAATGTATACACCTTCCACCTAATAGAACACATTCTGTCTCATTAATGGATATTTTATACACAGCGGTTCACAACAGGAATGAATATATGATAACGAAAGCAGGGAAACACAGGATATTGGACACGGACACGGAACGCTCGTCTTTTCAAAGGCTTTAATGTGAAGTATAAAACAGGTGTGGGGTGATGATGGGGGCTTCCTAGAGAAGATAAAAGGGGGAATATGGCAGGTGTTACACCGGGTTCCGGAGAGCCATCAGCGGGAACGACTACCCTGCACTTCACCAGAGGGATGGCTAAAGCTTTCCTCCTCTCTCTCTCTCTGTCTCTGAGATTGTAAGATGAAAGAGGACATTGGTCTCAAAATGGGGTGCAATCTGAACCTGTCCCAAGCAGAGTGAGACCAAAAACGTTCCACAGGCTATTTCAAACCAGACTTTGATAGGCACTCTTAGGAAATACTATGTGCATTGTTCTTGTATGATATCATATTTTTTTTCTTCTTTCTCAAGGATGTTCATGATATTTTATCTATAATATTGCCGATGCTTGTGGTCATTTTAAGATAATATAGCGGGATGCCTACTCTATGCATTTTGACTGTCAAATAAGTACGTCATTGTGTCCTCTGGTTTCAATAAATGTCATAATAATGTTTAAATACTAATTCTCTAAACCATGTCTTTGACTGGTTTGAACGAGGACTTCAACCAAAGTGTTTTTTTTCCTCCCTCCTCCCCTTTTGGAGTCAGTTCGGGGGCTTAATTATGTTTGTAGTATTCATGCAGTATTTTGTGTACTGTTTCCATGTACTGAGTAATTTGAACTCTTGTGACATTGTGTCAGCTTTTCATACTTGACATCTAAGTGAAGTTTGTAGCATTATAGCTACCATGTTGATGCCTTGTGTGTATTAGGTGTGCTTGCACGTGTGTTGTGTTTTTTATGTCTTTCTACTATCGTCTGAAGTTCATTTGATACCAGGAGGCAGTGTTGTATGTGACTGTTATGTGTGACAATCAGGCCATTACCAACTGTAGAGATATTAAGCATTGGAATCAATACAAAAAATTCAGTTGAACAAGGTCATTATATCCAGATGGGTATGTTTCTGTTACCATGAAGGGAAATCAAACGGTAAATACAGAACATTTACAGCTAGGCTGCAAGTATGCAATAATCATTTTGAACCAATTCTGTTCTATATGAAGGTTGGCCTCCATAGGGTCATATGATGGATTCAGGTTATGTTTTGTCATACGCTAATTTTTAAAAATGCATAAGGTCTTCACTTGGATTATTTCACTAGCTCGAAAAAAGGAAGGAGCTGAAGCATTCAGAGGTCAGTACATAAAATATTTTGACAGACAGGAGAAACTGACTGACATTTCAATGAACACAGTGTCTTCCTCTTCTCATGATATTTGAACTTTGAGGACTCTTTTGAAGAGAATTTTGACATCCCAGAATGCATATCTTTTCCTCGGAATAATTACCTGTGACAAAGGTGAAAAAGCCCCAACACAGAAACCAAACCTCACTAAGAATCTAATATACATTTTAATTACTGTCTTTCAGCTCATTTGCCATTTTGATCCCATAGACTGTGCAATTTTCACATCTTTGTTAAGATTGTACCAAGCGGTTATTGCTGTAAAAATTATCCTTAAACACTGACAGGTACACCGATAACCCATGTCCTTCACAGCCTTATAAGGGCCAACTTGAGTGCATCGTTGAAAATGGATTCTCGGCTAACCCCAGCGTGATGTCTCTTTAGGAGGACGTAGCAACACTTGGGTGGGGTGGGGTGGGGTGGGATGGAGGTGGGAGGGGGGTGTGAGGGACGTTTTCACCGTTTGCCCCGTCCTCTGTCGCCGGCAAAGACTCAATACTCGATTAAAATTCCTGCCACGGTCCTCCAACAACCTGCTGCCGTCCGCCATACTGTACCATAACCGAGGGTTCTTTTAAACACTATTTAAAAGAGTGAGTTATCAGTTCAGTGAAGAAATGTGATGTTAACAGCGGCAACTCTCACAGAACCGCTCTCATATATATGCTGTACTCATTAAAATGAGTGGAAAAAATGTTATGTGCGTGTGTATCTGCATGTGTGTGTGCGTGAGCACACATGTACACAAACACATAATTGTTAAACACAACAAAAGCCTACTCAAAAACAATGTGACTATAATTTCAATCTGTTTATATCTATTTAGAAGACTTTATTCATTTAGACGACTACAAGCTGTGTAAATACAGATGTGGTCTTTTTGTTTAAAATCACACTTCTCTCATCTAGTGACAGCACAGTAACCCAAACTGCTGCGATTCTGCTTCCCAAGTCTGGTCTTGTTTTATGAAACATTACTGGAACAATTTCATTTGGATCCATTTTATAACATGCTATTAGTTCTTGTTACTTTATCTCCTCATATAAAATACTCCAGCGGGGAAAACAATCGAAAGTCTAACACATATCGGCACATCTCAGACATGTTTGAGCTCATCTTTCTGTAAAAATGAGACGTGTGTGTGTGTGTGTGTGTGTGCTCACCATGCACCTGCCTACATACACATAACTTGTGAATCTCACCATTAAAATTCTCAATAGAGCCATATCTTGTGGTGTACTTGGTTGTAAGTTACTTGCTTTGCATTAAATGAAAAGAGCAGTGTCCTCATACCACATTACTACATCTCAACCTCATCACATTTGTGGCAAAATGGATGCAAGTTGATTTGCTTTTTTTGCACTCGAGGGAAAAATACCAACGGCATCAGTTTCAATCGACTAACAGTAGGTGCAAAATGGGGCCTTGGTATATTTGATTGAATCTATACCATTAACTTCAGAGACACAGGAGCTGGTAGTGACATTGGATAGTTTACAGCAGTTTGCATCAAGATAATGTGCCAAATCTCTGACTTGATTTCCGGCCATTTCCGATTAATGATTAACTCCACGTAATAAATGTAATTTTTATTAGCCGTGCCTCTGTTTTCATTCTTAGGTGGGGAATCTGTCTTTGGAAAAGGGGAGATTTGACACTCAGCTACCACGATTTCCTCTGGAACTTTCCTCAAATGCATCCAGACAACCTTTGTGCTGAGCTAACAGAAGTTATAAAAGGTCATCTCCTCATTCATTTATCGAACTGTCCAATTTGTGGTTCTCATCTCTGTTTGAGCATCGCCACAGCCTGCTGTTTGTTTGGTAAAGGTTGATAATCCCTCATTTAAACCGTTAATTTGATATGTTTCTGAAAACAGAGCTGTCACAAAGCATACAATGAGATAGGCTATCATGCACTGAGAATCGCCGGTTTATAAGTACCAATCATTATTCCACGCATAATTCTTCATTGCAGGCTGCAATTACTTGTTCAATTGAATCAATTGATGGTGAATCAGTGATAGCACGCAACAGCTAACAGATCGTCTTTTTTTTTTTTGATTTGTGAAGAAAACACAATCTAGAACGGAGTCAGGAATGAAGATGATTCACCCTGGCGGAAAAATGAGCCCCCGGCACAGTCCAAATTTTGCAACTAAAACCAGGACGCTGCAGAAATGCAGCGCCGTTGCTAATTTAGAGTCGGCCGCGCTGCTGTAGGGTCCGCTGTGACACGGACTGACAGAACCTGCCAAGGGCCTGGCGGGAGGCCCTCGCTGCTGACTCAGGCTCGCCCTGACAGCCGCTCCGAAAGGAGCAGCATCGACCGCTAACCTAGAAATAAGCATGTGTGTCCCTCGCACCTCAACTCCGACTGAGCCTTCAGCGCGAAGGCGCAAGACCGAGAGCAAGTAATTTATGCACCGTTCTGAGAGAAGGATTAACAGCATTTCTCATGGGGTGATACCTGGGGAGAGCTGTAACCTTATTTATGGATGTTTTTCCATAAATACTGTTTTAAAACTTTTTATTCGCTTGTATTGTTTGCACTTGTACTGAGCTTTATGCTGAAAAAGATTCTATGTGACAAGGAAGTAAGTTACTCCATGATGTCTCTGAATCTGACAGTTCTCCCTTGTCATATGAAATATTTTATTGTTTAAATTATAAATTATATTGTCATGGCTGTTGATAGAGAAGAGCCACCTGGTGAATCAATTCCTTTATAATTTGGAAACATTTTCTTGAAAGTTGCAACATGTCTAAACTACAGATGTAGGTTCAATTACCTTAACAAACTCAGTTTTAGACAAATACATGAAATGAGATTCAATCACGGAAGAAAAGGATGAATGCAAATACCAAACCAAAGCTTGTGTCCTCCAAGGTAACACACACCCACACACCGCAGACAGCAAAGAAAAGAAGCCAGCCATGCAGGTGCATAGATTTAATTTCAGCTTGTCATAAATCCTGCTCCGTTCAGTGCTGCATTCATTCAGTAAGGAGAAACTCCTCCCCCATCACTACCTCAACCAATACCTGCCTTCTTTATGGCCCATGCATAATTCATTTTCAACCAATAGAAGACCAGACAAAATTTTAGTAATAGAGAATTTCATGTGTGTAGAGCGAGATTTTGTAATGGAACACTGACAGAGCTGTCTTACCTACTGCTGACACACACACACACACACACACACCATAAAGACACCCCTCTGCCCTAAAGTGTTTCCCTGGTGAGTTTCGCTGAGTGATTACCTAGGCCTTAGCTCGGCCTTTGAAGTTAGTTTGACCCCAGAACAGGCTAACTGCTCTCGCTTCAGACGGTGCCATGATGCGCATGCAGTTGCCCCAGTAACCTGCACTAGTTATGAAAGAAGTGGACCAAACATTTTTCACAAACATCACATGACCAGACCCGCAGGAGTTTTCTTTTCTTCCTGTTTTTTTTTTTTTTTTTTTTTTTTTTTATAGGGAAAGGGCACATAAAACAGTGATTAAGTGGTAATAACTGAACCACATTATACATAAACTGAAATGAATAATAAACAAATTTGCCCCTGAGAAAAACATGCTGATCAAGGAAAGAACATTATCCACCTGAAATTTTGTATTATAATAATAATTATTATTATTATCACAACTCTTTATTTGGATAATTAAAGGGAAGTCTTCAGAACTGTCAATTCTTCACCAGAAAATGAAACTATGAATTATGAATATAAAAAAACACCTTGTTTTATAGTTTAAAAATTATGCTAATTCACAGAAACATGAAAAAGACAACGAAAAATCAAATTGCATAAAAAAGCCACAAGAAAGGACACAGGTCAAATTTCCTGAAAAATGTCAATGAGACATTCTCTGAAGACATGCTTATTCCATCACAAAATTGAAATGAAAGCAATGTATACAAAATCATAATAATTACTACACATTTCCGGGTTTATCATAATAATGAAAGAAAAATAACTAAGAAGAGGCTGATAAAAGTAAGCACCAACTCAAAGTGAACAGGTTGAAGCCCCCCTACAGGCAAACATTGAGTCTCCATGGTAACTTCCATACCAGTTATCTAAAATTAATCTGTGGATATGTATGTTCAACATGAAAGTGAAATGAATCCATTTTGAAGGCTCTGCTTCCACATATTAGCAAAACCACCAATTAGCACAAAGTCGTTCACCTGAAGTTGATCAATACAGCTGTAATGTGATCCTAATTAAGTCATTTTAGCCTGCTGCTTGTCAGGAAGGCATGCGTAAAACGTGACCCATTTGTTATGTTGACTTGCCTAAAATCAATCAGTAATCAATCAAAAATCAATCAACCACTGCCCATGTACTTAAAGGGGTAATTTTGTTAGATAGGAGGCCAAATCTGAAATCCGCAGTTATCAGTAATGAAAGTCTGTGTGGAAACATCAGTTTTTCGCAGTGAAAGGGTTACATAAACATGCTGTGCTTTTTGACACATAATTAGCCAGTTACATAAGAAAAACACTTTGTTGAGGATCACATGTTCACAAACAACAAGTTACCACTGGTGTTATGCCGAACTGCATGTACGATTACGACATTAAAAGATGGTTGCCAGTCTTCCACGATCTATGCCCATCTTCATCTATATGTTTCCATTTAGCGTCTCACAATAATGAACAACTGAGCTTCAGCTAAGGGTGGATTAGAGGGGAGCTGTGAATTTACTGTTTGATCTGCTTAACAAGTTTAAGGTGTTCCAGTCAGCCATCCCAGATAAGGGTTTTCCAAAGCCTAGAGAGGACTTATGGAAGCTCTGTGATTTCCCCTGAGGTGTCTGTGTCTTGCATACAAGGTATATTTGAAAATCAAAGCATCTTCTTGATCTCAAGGAAAAGGGTAAAACTGTTTTTTTTTTACATGGAAAAAGCTGAACATTCAGCCAAGCCTGGCGGTTGGCATTATGGGGAAGAGTTGCTGGTCACATGTTGTTCTATTATTATAAAGCTTTTATAAATCATGTGTACAGCATTTATTATGTGTATTAACATCTTACATCGTTCAGCCAAGCCTGGTGGCTGGCATTTTGAGGAGGAGTTTCTGGTCACTTGTTAGCGTATTATCCTAAAGCTTTTATAAAACCTATATTCCACATATATTAGCATGTAATAACATATGGGAAATGATGCTGTATGGTTTTAAATATGTTATTACATATTAATAAATGCTGTACATGGGATTGATTATCTACTTTGACAATCTACTACAATTCTGATGTATAATTTAAAGCTTCACTATATAAGTATATACTCATAGTATGTAGTACGTCCCTCAGTGAAATTACTTGAAAGCATTAGCATGTTCAGTTCTAAATTATTATTAGTCAAGAATACATATTTTATAATGTGGTATCATTATTTAATACCTACATAATTATTTCTATTAATCATTTTACACATATCATGAAAACTTGAAGGAAAGGGTCTTACATGAATTAATTGCTTTTTCTAACCACCTATGGTATGATAAGAATTGTCAGTTATTATTTCTGTTTGAGTTTATTCTACTCATTTCATTGAACTTTCGGGATTGTTAAATTGATATCAGGCAAGAATTTTCTAAAGATAATGAACATTTTTTGAAAAAATAATTGTTATAATAACCTGGCTTACATTCAAGTCTTACCTCTTTTTGTTCTATGGATTTTCAGTGCTTATGAGCAAAAGTGGAAGTCATGTCACCTATATTTGACACTGACCTACAATGCTATATTTTACAGCCATTGTTCCATTGTTCTCTGTGGACTAGCCCAGCGTCAGAGTTATCCAATCTAAGCTTGAATGTTTTGTATAAGCTGTAGTGTGGGCAATATGAATGGATTTATCCAAACTGATTACCTATACTCTCTGAAGTGAAGATGGCTTGATTGCTTGTTTATGGTTTCTCAGAGTTGCAGATCACGCTATAGTTCCTTGATGCCATTGATGGAAATGGCACAGAGGGAGAGAAAACATGTTCAATGCTGATTGGTCCTTGGTCTAGGAAAAACAACCAATCCCTTGAAAGTCATCACTCTTGGCCACCCTTACCTTTTTTCCTTATAATGAGTTACCTGCCTCCTCTTCATAAAAATTTTAGGAGTCTTTGGTTACCGCTGAACCTCGTCCATAATTTGTCTCATTGATCGAAAGCACTTCAGCCCACTTAGTTTGATGTAATGATTTTTACATTACTGACCATCTGAGCCAGTCAAAACTTCACAGTTTGGGTGAATAATGATTCCCTCGCTCTAATTGCCATTCAATACATTACACGCGTTTGATATGAATTAACGCTTATGGGTTATTAATCATAAAATGTCCTCACAATTTCTGTCCGTTCTTCCAACAGACTGGCGACCTTTGCAGGAGGTCACCCTGCCTTATGCCCACTGCATTCTGGGATAGGCTCCAGCCCCTGTGACTCTAGATCTGGTTACGCTGGTATTTTCATGGTCGGATGCAGGGTTGCCTACATGATTTGATCATGCACAAAACAATGCTTATGCTAGTGCTAACACAATTTCATCCAACAGAATTCTTTGGGGAAAAAAGTTTGCTGGTGTTGTGTTGAATTTGGTTGCTTTTTTGCATTTTTTTCCCCATACCTATACTTGGATTGGCTTCCGAATGGCTTGCTAATGGTCTGCAGTCAGAAGCCTTAGTTTAATTACTTGAGCTAGAAACAGGAAGAATATGGCTTAGTTTCATAAACCAATAATTAAAGGTTAAAAAAGAAAGAAATTCATGCCCTAGTGGTACAGACAGTGCGTACTGGCAAACTGCCGTAGGCACTAGTGGATAGATAGATGGTTAGATGGAGTATTTCCATCCAAAAAAAAAAGAAAATTGCAGTTGCAGTCCTAGGGGTAAAGATTTTCACACACATTTTACAGCATAAGCGAGCATAGGCAATCTGTGAGAGACTGGTAAAAGCATGAATTGGCACACTTAAAGACTAGGTCCCTGATGGCTCTTAGACGTGAAGCAATAGCGAAAAGTCCCACATCGCCAAGTCGATATAAAGCCAAAAATGGGCTTTCATTTTTAAAACTCTTTCCATATTTAGCGATCACCATTTCGGATCGCTTTACATCAATGTCTTCAGGGGATCCAATGTCTATATGTGCCAAAGCCCATGTTTCTTATAAAGAAAGCTTCAATGATTTCAAATACTGCACACAGAGCATGTGTTAAAGGGCCAGAGTCATTACGGGAGAGTGATCGTGGCTGTAATGAGAAAGTGTAGTGGCACTGAACACGGATTCAGCACGAGTGACATCTACTCCTTAAAACTTAAAGGTAATCGTATATCTCATCTTATTATAAAATGTTATATGAGGCGTGGCTGTTAAATAATGAGACGTCAACTTCGAGCGATGCAAACTGACAGCGAACTGAAGACGTGAGCGGATTGAAGCTTTTAGGGGTTGTTTATGTTTGCCCGTTGGTCAATGCATACCGTGTGGTTCATGCATGCGCATTGCCGTTCTACTTACATAAGCCCAGTGTAGTTATTCATACGTATGAGGTGTGATAACATGCAATAATAATAATATATATATATGAACAACGAAACAGCGAAAGAAAGGAAAGCTACTGCCTCTTCATTGAATGCATACCTCCACCATGCTTTTCCCCCTTATCACAAAGACATTAATGTCACCTAGTTTCATTTCAATCCGTAAGGAACTGCTCTGGTTATCCCGTTCAGAGAAAGGCAAACAGATACCCAAACAAGGGCTCAGGTGTGATTTCATCGTCTCTCCGTAGCTGCAAACGAAGGTAAAAAAACAAAAAAACAGATCACCTTGACTAGCTGTTCTGACTTCGAAATCCCTCACAAGCTGCCCTGCGTTTCAGAGATGCTTTAATTAAATGCAAATGGCACCCGGCAGAGACTGTCCTCTCTTTCAGGAAGAGGAAGAGACAACAATAGCGGTACTGTGTTCTGTAGCCTCCTACCTCAAGCCAATTGGAACATGCAGACTTAATTACAATAATGAGAGTAAGAATGCAGAAGTATTTCGAAGAATGGCAAGGCAATGACTTTTTCCATCTGTTCCAGGAGGGCTGAGTGTGATTTCACCGTTGCCATTATCATAAGAATACAGATCTTCATGCCAGCAGCATGCTGTAGGCATCTGTGGAGTCTACGTGTCCTCCAGCTATGCTATTTGTATCACACACAAACTCACACTTGAGCAAACACACACACTTGCTCACAAATATACAAAGACCTCACATGCAGACACACAGGCACACTCAGATTACATGTATATTCAGTCGTCACAAATATGTATGTGTCCACAAGAACACGTGTACACAAGCGCAAACAATCAGCGAGTGACATAAATGTTTGTGGCAGCTCAAACATGCAAACGCACATAAATGCAAGCTCTCTCTGAGACACACACACGCGCTCACACGCACACATATTCAGGCATGCACCCCTCCACACACAATCGAACACATGTACATCTATGATGTACCCAGCTCTGCGTTTCTTAGGAATCTATTTCTACGAGTGTTACACTGGGGGAAATCGTTCTGTGTCTTCTTGTTTTCAGTGTCTGACAAGTTTTCTGCCAACCATATACACTAGGTCAAAAGCAGACATCTTCACAGTTGGCTGTCAGGCAACTAAAGGCAGATGACAGGTTTTTGAAAGTGTTTTCGTATATATATATATATATATATATATATATGAAGAGTGGGGCAAAATACGAGAAACATGTGAAAGAACACATTCAGTCCAGCAGGAATTTGGCCATTTTACACCACCGTAAGTTTCTCTCAGAGTGTTCATGTTAATCTCACACTTGGCCAAAGTGTTTCATGGCAACATAAATCTGTCAACACATCTTTCACCTGAAATGGTACCAGCAGTCACAAAACTGATAAAAAAAATTTATTAAGATATTTCCAAAAATAAATGCCACTGCCTCAAGATAACATTTTCTGAAAGATTAGAGTGTGTATATATTCATATCAGCTATCATTTTTTTGTAATTTGAACTTGTTCATGTTCATAATCATATTATTTAAATTAGCCAATGTTATTACAGATATTGCAAACTAGAAATCAGGAAAGATGCCAAAAAAATGCATTTATTCTAGTGACAAAACAAAAACAAACAACCCCTACATCCATAGCTGTTTGCTGACAGACTAGTTTTACATTGTGGAGTTCTCAGACAAAATTTCTTCTTATCAGTGTTAAACCTGCAAGAGTAAAACTGAAATCTTTCTTCTTTATCGGGATGTTATCATGGAGTTTTTGGCTTGGAGGAAATGACATAATTGTCTAATTGAAGTGTAGAATTCTATGATGTCAAAAACCTGTAATTTGGGTGCTAGGACCTGAATTTCACACTGACTTGACTGTCATTACCTTATAATTTTTCTCCCTCTTTACCTATCAAAACCATGAAATATGAAATGATACCCTCGGCAGAGTTTGGTTTGGTTATATGACTCCTGACTCCATTTGTATTGCAGGAGTTTAAATATGGTCAAAAACATACTTTGTAACATTTTGCACACAGTACACATAGCGAATTGGACACATGTTACTATTATGTGGTAACATGACAGTAATTGGTACTTAGTTGTAACATGACCGCAAAATTACATGGTAACAACAACATATGGATATATTCATTGACTAGTAGTTATTAGGAGTACATACCAACAACGGGTAATAGTACTTGTCAATCAAACTGGACTGAATCTAATTGGTCAGTTCATGACTGCTGCTGCAGTCAGCACTCTGTCCCATTTCTGACTGTCGTTAGTTTTCCTTGCAGTAAAGCGGTTACAGATATTTCCATCTCCAAGCCCTCTGTAATGTCCATGTAACAAGATGCTTGATGCCTGAAGTTAGCATTTGGTATCTTCAAAGACTGCGTATGCATTTGTAAATTGGACAGGCTCTCAAATTTTCAATGGGCAAGCATCTTGTATAATCAGTGTCTCTGTTTTTCAGTGTTTCTAAACAGCAAATACTTTCTCAGCATGATTTGTCATAATTACATACGCAGTGAGGCTGGAGTGCAGAGTGCTTATCATGCTAGAATATGGAATATGGCTCAGCTCTGTATCTCACAACAAAATACCCTCAAGTTCATAAATGCTGAGTCACCATCACAAATCAGTTACTACACATACATATTTTTAAAAATAAATGAGTACAGATTTTAATGGTGCACATTAGTGACCTCATGCTTAGATAAATATCAGCTGATGTCTTTGCAAAAAAATAAATAAATAAATGTGCTATCGCATTTATGCTAAACGATACCAATATCCTCAAAACACATTGCAGGAAAAAGAAACGGACCAGTCTGAGGGTCAGTGCTTCTGTAAATAATAACGACTGAGACACAATACTATTGATTCCAGACACTGAATACATTTTTTGTCTGATGTTCAAAAATAAGCAAGCAAATGATCAGAAATCATGTGACCCCTGGTAATGAAGTTCTCAGAGTTTCCTCATCACTGCATCAGAATTGAAATCCATGATAGCCATTTACTTTCTGAATGAATGTGTTTGTTTTGGAAGCCAATAAATCGAGTTTCTCTGTGAACATCCCCTGGCTGAAAAGCCCTTAAGGGAGCAGGGGTTGAGCCTGGTCATAGACAAGACTGCATTCTCATTGGATGTTATCTGTGTTGGGGTGTGGTTTGGTCTTTTGCTAAACTTTATCTGTGTCCATGATGGATATCTGTATGAGGCTTGTAGCGTAAGTGCAACTGCTGCCATTCTTTTGAACCGGATCACTTTTGAAAAGACACTCACTTGATCTCCATGAGACAACATAGTAAACCAAATGTTAAACAAAAATACAGAAGGTTTCCGAATGAGTGTATAATCAGTGTAAATCCAGTGTGGATCAGTTTGGAATGGGGGTTTGGGGGTTTCCAGGACTCCCCCATAAGGCACAAGGGAGAAATATAACTTTTAAAAGGTTGGGGGTAGAGGGGGTGCATCATCTTGTTGTATGTATGTGTAGGTAAGCAGAAATTTAAACATCTTGAACATCATTTCTGACTGTATTTTATTACGTTTAACAAACACAAAGCAGTATCATGTGGCAGGAAAGAGGACAGTGCAGTAGACTCATGTTTCTTTGCTCTTACTTTCAAGGCTGAGGTTTAATCGTTGCTCAGATTAAAAAAATATATATATTTTTTTTTCAGTTATTAAGCAAGCGCTGTCCATGACCATTCCGTGGAGGGCTTGCTTTTGTTAAGCTTAACAGTGCTGCAGCAAACGAACAAAGCGATGCTTTGAAATGTAGGAATCCAATACGTCTTTTCACCCAAAGTTTTCTCTGCCAGAACCGCCAGCCTGCAATAATCTCCTTCATATTACAGGAACCTGGATGAAATATCCATTTTTAAAGACATGGATCAAACCCAGAATGAACACAAATAGGTTTCGACAGCCTGTTTTCAAAAGAAAGTAATGTTGGACCAGGCCCAAAAAATGAATAATCTTTAAATTCATTATTATCTATCTGTACCCAAAACGATTATTGAAATGCTCCTGTACTAGTTACCGTTTCTGTGACAACCATCGGGCTGGGTAATCGATGTAAGAATGGTGCTATGTGCATATGGCAGTTTTCAAATAATGATAAATAATTGAATCGGTATTGTGTAAATATTTAAATTGCAGTCTGAACGCTGAAGTTGTAGGGGTCGGTTGCCCCTGGGAGTGTCTGGGTTTTACTGCGGTCCACTTCGTGGGGCATGGAGGGAGGAAATATGTTCCCCTGGCTCGTAGCCGGACATCCGGGAGATCCGAGCGAGAGCCAGGGAGCGTTTGTGGCTGTCCGTCAGGGCCTTGTTGCTGGGGGTTGAAGGCTTCCCTGTTGTGCCCTGGGCTTTGTTGCCTCTTGGCTGGGAACGAGGGTCTTGGGCTGAACAAAGGGCCTCTTGGCTGCGTGGTAGTTTGTGGCAGGGCCAGTGGCCACAAAGGGGCCAGACCAGGCAGGATGTGCTACAGTGCGACTGCCTCGAAACTGTGCCAGCTTGGGAATCTGTGCCGTGACGCAGCACACCCATGTCATGTGACAAGGGTCGGCCCCCTTATGAGAGGAGCACCTGTTTCCTGTTTTCATTTATTTATTCTCAAACATGCCCTGTAGAATCATTGCTAAGGGGTTACTGTGATTTTCATCACTTTCATGGCAAAAGCATGCAGAGAATGTAGAGTCATACAGTATATTTTCATTTATCTTAGCACAGGGTGCACAGCATATGCCACTTGTCTATAAATGTGTAGGCTGTTAATGCCAACATAGATTTTTGTTACTTTTAAGGTATCAATTTGTTCTGCGATTTAAAGTGCAACCCAGGAACAATTGTAAAACACTGAATTAAGTAGTTCTCAGCTTTAAACCCTACCTCAGTGTGATGTGAATCATCGAAACCATTACTTATATCATCATTGTCTCATTACGAAATATGCTACCCTTGTTGTGAAGCTGAAGACAGTAGTTTAAGTTTTCCAGAAATAGACCTAACAGAACCTCAGCAGGTCACTGATTACTTTCCCTCTTTCTGAATACTCCTCTTCTTGTGACCCATGAATTCCGTCTTATTTTTACTCTTTTGGGGCGAGGATAAAGTAATCTCAATTACTCATTCTTATCGTTGGCCACTTGTGTGTTTTATTGTTATTATCTGTATTTATCGCTTTGATTATACAAATTCATCTTCATATTTTAGTCAAATTCATGCGTTAACCCATGACTGTACGTTTCTCTGTCCCATCTGCGAGCGGAAATTAGACTCCCAGTTATGAGCGCAACAGCTCAGAGTAGACTTCAGCACCTTGATGCGGCTGCATTGCGTAACAACAAGGTTGCACATGATGGACGATTAATCATGACATAATGTGGCTTTGCGACTGTATGAATGTAGTGATGTGTTTCACTGTGCTTCACTTTGCGTTGCGCTTTTGTTGTAATTGACCAGTCCTCAAGAGGCTGAGAGACACCTGCTGTTAAACATTAAATGGAAATTGGAATGATAGCCCACCAGGATAGCATTATCAGACTGGGACAAAATGATTTAGGCTGTCCTATTAAAATAACATGTACCTAATACAAAAGCATAGACCGTCAGAACCCTTGCAGTTTACAAATACAGTGAATAACAAGCACCATTATATTCTGAGAATATGGAGAGATCCAGGTATACTCCCACAAGTTTGGCTGTGACCCAGATAGGTTTAATTACTTTTATCTGTATTTGAATATTTTTCCGACATTATTTATTTTTAGCCTTCAAACAATCTGCATATTGTTTATTTTCTGCCATCAATATGGGGACATTGTCGAATTACATAAAGACATAGTGGATTTAATTTGATTTTATCATTGTTTTATTTGATTTTGTGTCATATGTGATGGATTATTGTAATAATAAAACATACTCATAATTTATTTTAATAAAAACAAGTTATTAATAAAATATACTTTTGATTGTATTTACATATATAAATGTAACAAAGCAAAAGTAAGTCTAAAGTATGTCTACTAAGCATGAATAACATAACTTTTTCATGAAAAAAGTTTTCATAAACAGCTAATAACATTTTTAAATTTTAACTGATTGTTGTGATTCTGTACCATTTAACAGTGAACCTGAATGCTAATGCTACTTGTATATGAGATTCCTAAGCTGAGCACATCACAAAATGGCTGTCATTCTGAAACCCGACATTCCATAAGTTAACATTTTCTATCATTTATGATCATTAATAAATTATTACCAACCTTTGCCAACTGTAACATAAAATAGGACACAGCCACCTGTTGTGGTATTAATAACATACATGCCGAATAGCACATAATTATGCTATAACATAATATAATAGCACATAATTATATAATATGATTATATATTATCAAAAACAGATGAATTGTCAGTTGAGGATTTTAACATAATTCATTGAAAATTGATGGTGTTACATATTTAAAGTGACTGCGTCAATGTTTTTAGTTTGTTAAACTATTTAGTGGTAAAAAATGGCAGGGTTGTTTGTAGTACTCCCACAGATGGCTGCAAAACCACAGTGAGTGAGCTGGACTGGCAGAAGCTAGCACTTGGAGGGCATCTGTGTGTGTGTGTGAGAGAGAGAGAGAGCGAGAGAGAGGGAGAGAGAGAGAGGGAAAGAGAGTAAGTATGCGTGTATGTGAGACAGAAGACAGAGAGAGAGAAAAGTACCTGTGTGTGTGCATGTTTGTGTGTGAGTCTGTGAGTGTACGTGTGTGTAAGATTAAGTGTGTGTGTGTGTTTGTGTGTGTTTGTGCACGGCAAACTGTATAGGGGTATTTAAGGTGATGAATCTGTGAAATGACAAACAGTAATCAGTGGTTCACCCTTGAAACAATGACATTCAATTACAGTAAAGTAACCAGGCAGGCCCTGTTACATGATCCAGCCCGAGCTCAAATATCTGCCTCTCTGCTGTATTTAGTCCCATTCAGTTTTGAATTTCGAGGCGATTGTGTATGCGAATAAAGAGAGCTGACTGCTTTGATTGATGCTTATGGGGATGCGAGTCTTGCCTGCAGATGGAAAAGCAATTTGCAAAATCTGCAGCAAGTATCCGGTTCCACGTCTTCGGTAGAGACGGAGAACATGTCATTTATTTAGTCGGACGGGGGCACCAACCCCCGGTTCATAAATAAACTTTGCTTTAGCGTTTTTTTTCGGCTCTCCAGAGGGGGGCGACATTGTAGGTCATCCCTCCCAGGGCGCCGGCCGCAGGGAGCTGAAGTCGTGCAGCCGGGGAGCCAGTCAAATGCCACCGATGTCGCCCCCATCGTAAATGATGCATCGCGTAACAGCGACGCGCGAACAGACAAAGACACATCTCTTTAATGCGTTCTGCGGCATGTCCAAATCGGCGTCTGCGGAGATCCCAGACTAAACTTGTTCTCCCCCTCGGGCTCGCTACAAATGGGCCTCCTTAGTCACCACTGGGCAGACGGCAAGCAGAAATGCATGCTGGGTAATGAGGGTGAATTTTAATGATGTTGCACTGTGCTAAAGTCCCCTCGTAGGACCCCCCAGGCGAAGGGAACTTAAGTGCGTGGGAAATGGCAGTGGTGGGGGATGAGGCTATGGTCCGTTATGTTAAGCAGTATGGACCAATAAATCTGATGGATCACGCTCCAAACCCACGCTACACTCCCAATCGGGAATTTCAAGGTGCCTAGCAACCTGCTCGCGAAGCAACAGCCTTCGCTCCCTACAGCTGCACAACAGACCTCTCCGAAGGGGGTGGTGGGGGGGTAGGGTTTGGTTTGTCACAGCTCCATCGATCAATCGCCAGCATTTAATCACATATCGCAGACCGTGTGGTCAATATGCCGTTATTGACCTTGAGAGGAGAAGTGGTCAAGCACAGGGGAAGCCTGTACACTATCGATCATATTGAACCGATCACAGACCGTGCCGTCAGACTGCACCACACCACCAGAGAAGAAAATGGCACCGTGCGTTTAGGTTAACGCTCTGGATAATGTGTGCCTAATTCTGGCTAACTCCGTTTCCAGCAATACCTACGGAAGAAACCGCAGAATTCAGTGTGACCAACACCAATGTCTTACCATTTACAGAAACAGAAAACTCAACAAAGACAATCAACCAATAAAAATGTTACCTACCAATATTTCCAAATATAGACCGACAGACTGATATGATTATGTTCTTAGGTAACTCCCCAATCTCATAATTCTCCTGCTCCATGCTGACCAACACATATGCAATCCTAACAAATATATTGCAATGCCTTTTGCTACACGCTACAGCACCACTCTCTTCTTTTGTAGCACAAAACAACGGCAACAAAATAAACCAAATTGAAAGTTAAGGACTGGAAAGCAATTTTTCCATTACTGTCCTCTCTCTGTGATTGAGTTATATTTTATCCTCCCAATGAAATAAATGGGTACATATTAATAAATTGGCCCTTTTTTAAACGTGCAATAAATCCATCCTTCAAAGGCAGAATGATTTAGCATGATTTATACATCTGCACTAATCTGAACCTATTCAGCTGAAATGAAATACAGAGAGAGAGAGACTAACTAGCCATAACATTTGAAATTTCCCTGCTGAAAATTCCCCCACACAGCATGTATGTATGTATGTATGTGTGTGTATGTATATCAATTGCTAGCCATGTACCCTGAGCTTGATGGATTGCTAATATTTTTCAAAATGTGGACAGCATTTTAAAAGAGCAGTTAACATCACACATATTATAGTTATATGTTTTCACTGTAACTTAAACCATTACTGTGTTTCCACCAATAAAATTATATGTAGGCAACTTCAGATGTAAGGGTAATTATATTGTTACCGCAATAGAACGGAGGTCCTCCAAACAAACAATTCACTTCTTTGTGGGGGTCATTTAGGTGTCCTTCAGTGAGCAGTGAACCCTTTGTTAACCCTGTATGTCTCAACTTTGCCACTATTGCTACGAGGAAAGTAAAGGTGCTTGTGTAAGCCATCTCTAACCCAAATGTTTCCTCACTGGTAAAAATGAAAGCCAAAGCTTCATGCTACAAGCAGCAGAATTGTAGCTCACAGCGAGCTAGTTCACTGCGGGTTGTGATGTCAATCTTATATCTGGTTTTATTACAGCACAGTTTGGACAGCAATGGACAGCTTGCAATACCTTGGATATTGTGTTATGTATGTAAAATGATACTTCTCAAGATACTGAAATGTGAATGTAAGGCCTGTGTAAGTCTTTTTTTGTTGAATGTGAGCATTTTGTTACCTGTGAAAATCCCATATTTCACATTAGATTATAATACAAAATATTGCTTTTATCAAAGTATGGTTTGTTTGCCTTTGTCTTGAGAATTCTTGGAAAAACTGGTTTAAATTGAAAATGATGGTACCACTGTACAAAGTGATGTTCATTCCTGTAATTTTATCTAAATGCTGATTGCAGAGAATGAGATGTCATAACCCAGTAATGGTTTGGAAAATCAGGAGCTGTTGGCCATTAAATTATTTATAGCAAAGTTTTTTCTTCAGCATCATGAAAACTTTTTCTTAGTTTTTTGATATGAAGATGCTCAGGATTCCACAAAATTGGTAGAAGATCATTTTCCACAAATATGAGTTTCAGAACACATTCTTACTATAATATGATATACTGTATACAATAACTAATAGAAACACAAATACATACAGCTGTCATTGTACAATGTTGCATATGCAGTGTGCCTCTTGATTGGCTGTCCCCATTCGCAGTTACAGTATAGATAAAGAATACTTTACAGGAAGTGAAATACTGTTGCATTTTAGCATGGGAGGGAAATATTCTGAACATGATTTTGTTTTAAATAGCATTTGCAAGTTGAAATTCTTTGGCCATTTCCGATGGGTGGGGGGTGTGGGGATCCAATCTATTTTTGCCATACTTCATTTAGGCTATTAATTAACAGCTGATTTGTATAATAAAGAGATTTAAGACCAAACGAACCATTACACCAAGTTCGTTTAGGGAGTTTTACTTTGAATATCTAACTTCATGTGGATGAAGGAGATGCAGTATTGTATTCGTATTCGCTGACTGCTCTAATTGTCCCCAAAAAAATGCATGGCTATCCATCAGACTTCTGCCAGCTTCGAGACTGCATGGTTTACACTTTGTCGAAGACGTGTTCAAATGGCACAATGTCTGAATTAGGTTAAGTGCCCCTGTTGGTACTTGCAGTAGAGGCACAAATACAAGCAGTCAATCAAACTGTCCCATGCATGTAAGTCTAGGCCCATTACTTCCAGAGCACTCTTCACTTATTAAAATGATGCAATGGAAAAAAAAGAACATGCATAATGCATTTTTCCCCATCTTCTTCCCTTTAAAATTGCACTCTCTGTCTACCCGCTATGTTGGCCTTGAAATATTTTGTTTGATCACCAGATCAAATTGAATCTCTGCATTGACGCGAGACTAATTCTGTTCACTTGAGTACATAAAAGAAGAAGTTTGAAGCAACCAGCAGTTTTGGTGCGCACCAACACCAACCAAAAACAAAAACAAAAAAAACCACAGGACTTCTGTGACATTTAATCTAACTCGGGGTAATTTATGCAAAGTAAATTAATTAATGCACTCTAATATGCTTCAATTCATTAACACGTCTTATTAATCACTTCGGATAAACGGATTAATTGGAATGTTAGTGGCATTTTAGAGTCTGGTAGCTCTGGGACAGTATCCACTGCTAAAGAAGCTGATAAATGAATATTGATTTGCACTTAACACAATAACCATGCAACTGTATTAAGATAAACACCAAGGCCTGATTCAATGTATTTTCAATACATTTTACCCATAATTTTAAGAAACAATATGCATGTCATGTTTGTGTTTGTTACCTGCACGACACTTTGCCTGCCTTTTTATATCTTCTGACTGGCATTTACTGTATGTCATGACTATAGGAGTTTGCTTAATTTTGTTATGTAAATGCAAAAGCAGAGCCTAATGCAATTAGGTTGAATCTGAGGCTAATTGTGTTTTATTGATTGCCTTTTCTGTGTTCAGGGATAGTATATTTTATTCTGGTTGTAGGCTAAGTCATCCAATTAGCATTTCAGTATAATTCAGGAAGGAACACGTTACATTGTCTCACTCTCTGTCTCACGGCGGGAAACACGGTGCTACAGAAAGAAAATCCTGTCTGAGGACAACTTATGCTGCATGTTTGAATCACTCTGCCTGCAGGTCAACCCCACATTCTGTGAGCTCAAACTGAACAAAGATATTTTCTGTTGAAATCGTGTTACTTCACAGCATCAGTGACATTCTGTACAGACAAAATACTGGTTGACAAGCTCGCTAGCTGGCTACATATGTCGAGTGGTCTTGCAAGTTAGCTACAAAGGTAAAAGTACCGGGCAACTGAAGAGCCAACATTTTCCTTTCAACCTTTCTGAAGGTCGTGAGACATTAGAGAGGTCATCGTATTGCTGCCATTGGTCAACAAGGTTTCTTCATATGGATTCAAGACGATTCCTGTGGTGTGCCTTTTCATTTCAGGGGATGAATTGCACAGTTTTGATTGACTTTTCCGTGGGATTGGATGATCACTCTGCTCACAGTACAGAGATCTGACCAACATATCAACCGTGTCTGAAAACCAACTGACCATATGACAGCCTGTCGGGAGAGCCATTCAGAAGAGCTAATCGAGCAAGAACAAAAGTAACTCTCTTCTACAGTAAGTGAAAAGTATATAGTAGAATTTTGTCATGCAGTTACACTCCCGAACAGTAGGCGCTAGTGAATCACAAATACCACAAATAGGAATCACAGATAATACAAAGATACAAACCTTGGTGACACACAATTATTTCATCAAATTCATTCTGCATTTTTGAAAGCAGATAGACCTCTGTAATACTTAAAGGCCTAAACCCCTGCCAACTTGTTGAAACATAAGAAAATAAAATAAAACCCTGCATTTGCTCAGTAAGGCTACAAATGTCACATACAAAAGAAACATGTATGAGGAAACATGTTAAAGCATGTTCTAGGAATAAATTAAGAAAGACCAGCAGAAATATTCACACTTTTGACTTGGATCACTGACTAACAGCACTGTCAAATTGCAGGATGTGATATATCATCTCAAACATGGCAAACTGACTGAATTGGCCCTTTTCATTAAGCCAAAGCTGAGGTAACTACTGGGTTCATCTGGGCTGTTGACTATGGGCCAATGACTGTAGCTATGCTGTGTTTATAATATATCTGTACAAATTGTTTGGATTAGTGTCATACATTTTGAATGCTAATATGTATGACACAAATACACTGTGTTCTATTGCGGTATGCTAATGTTTTGTCATAATACGATGATCACATCCAACAGGGATTCAGCTGGTAATGTCAACAAGCCACAGCGTAACATTGACAGCCAGGTTTGAGTTCATATCTGTTTCCTTGCTTCCTCTGCATGTTCTGTTTTGCTATTTTAGCACATGATACAGTCTGAATTTGTGGACTGACCATATCCGATGTGTTTTTTTATGAATACAACATGCTCTCAGGGCAGCACGATGGCTCAGTGGTCAGTGCTATGGCCTCACAGCAAGGAGGACGGAGATCCAGGCCCTACCATGGCCAGGCCCTTTCTATGTTCTCCCCATGTTTCCATGGGTTCTCTCTGGGTTCTCCACGTTCCTCGAATGTTCCATTGCCATGCAGGTTAACTTCTGACTACCCAATGTGTGGGGACTAAGTGTCTGATCCTGTGACCCGTCCAAAGTGTCTTCCTGCCTTTTACCCAGTGCATGCTGGGATATGCCTCAGCCCCCTGTGACCCAGCAATGGATGAAGTGGGTATAGATAAGGAAAGGATTTATGGAACATGGTCTGTTGAAGGTTGTACTGTTTTTCAGCCATCTGTTTTGTCATTGCAGAAACACTGCTTTGTAAGGGCCCCTGGAGCTCCATTCCATATGAAACTGCCACCGAGAGTGTGAAAGTGGGAAAACACATTACGCTATATACAACACAGTGAAGCTTTTCCCCTGGTTTTTGCTTTCCTAGTGGGGGAGATAGAAACTCCTTTCCACTTTGACTCAAGGACTCTGCTTGTTGCTGCTTCTTGTCTAAAAAGTAAAAACAATCCCTTTGAAATAATTTAAGGGACCAAAGTCAAACTGGCTTGTTGCAAATGTTATTATTATTATTATTTCCTGTGTCACTGGGCTGAGACCTGAGTCACTTTTTTATCTCATGAACTTTTGCCCCTCATGAACTTAGCAATGCTTCTAGCCCTGCCCACTGACCTCCTCCCACAGGCTCAGCAGGAAGTAGGCATGTCCTCTGATGTCACATTGCTATTTTTCACACCATAGATGCAACACAAACCACATATTGCCCAAGCTGTCAGAGGAACACAAGGTCAACATATGTTCAGTTCAGCTGGCCAGGAGAGAGCCAATGGAGAGCAATGAGAATGATGAATTTAACCAGCTTATGCCCTGTTTTTTCCCTGGCGAGGCTGAGCCAGTTGTAGCCTCGCCAATCTGAACCTCTAGCCATATCCAGTAATGGTGCAGCTGGGACTCAAACATCCACAGCTGTGCTGAAAATATGTACCTTTACAAATGTATGTCAGGAGTATTTCTGGAATCACTTTTTGATTTATTTCTTCAAAAAACACAAAAACTCCAAGGTTAGTTTTTATCCAATTTCTTTTGGATTTAGATGTTTTCCATTTTCCCGCAATCGCTTTGCTTTTGTATTTGGGGGTTATTGATAGTGTACCATGGCCACTTCTCAATGCTGTTGTATCACAGCATAGTTTCCACGATGAGCATGTACAGTGCAATCTATTTTTCAAGGATGAAACACTGACTGTTAATATCGTGTATGTATCATATGAAATTGCAATTTTTAAAGCACAGGAAAAACCTTTACAAAGATATGGGGAAAAAAATAGGTATTCTTGTCAATAAAGTTATAGTGCCTTATGTTACCATGAGGACACTTGGTTCATGTTTCATATTTTCCTTCAGCCATATTTTTTGTTACCTTATGTTTGGTCAGCAAAACCAAATAACTAACACATAATACATCATAAGAAATCAGCATTAGGATGCCGTCTTACATTTAATACAGGTACAGTAAAGCTTTGTTTGAAAGAAACTGAATGCAAACACAGATGAGGTGTTATTTCATGCACCTATGCATGACATATAAACATGCTAAATCGCAGATTACGGTGCAGCACGCATTTCTCCCTACGTATCCTGGAGGTAAGGGACAGGCTTGCACACCCTTCAAAACTGCCAGCGTCAAAAAAAAAAGAGACAAAGACACAAATCATCAACTGGTTTTCCTGCAGTGATTTGAAACACAAAGGAGCGAGGGATTAATTGACTGTGCAGCTCTAGAGATCATCATTATATCCTCAGCTGCACTTTAGTCAGCGGAGGGCAGCAAGGCTTCTGTGAAGATCCCGCCGTTCATCGGTTACATCAATCAATCAATCGTCTGATGACGAGAAATCGTCGAATCCTTGACAAGTTATCTGTGAGGTGAAACCAGCGTTCCCTGACGACCCTTTGGGGGCCGCGAGCGCCAAACCGTAGCGCTGATGAATACGCTGCTCCCCTTGTGGAACGTAATGAACATTTGGGATTGTTCCCTGTCTCAGGCTCCATTAGAGAAGTCATTTTTATTCCGCTCGTTGCACCGGTTCCCATAGATCAGGGGTCTACTTACACAAAGCCATTGGCAAACACATAAAAACGTTTGCCGAGATCCGACACGCGTCTGTCGGCATGCGTTTAAATGCAATAAGTGATAGAGAGAACATTTTCAGCTGGTGGAATGCACTGATAAGAAAGCGTCTGCAGACAGCTTGCCTTTTGAAGAACTGGTGTTCTCGGTCTAGATTCAATCAACACCTGTTCTAAATTCAAAATTAAAACTCAGGTGTGTTTTTATAACTTCATATCGCTTTTTTTTAATTCTAGTGATGGATAAAATCAAATCATGCTGGTATGTTCACAAAGTCCCCCAAAGCAAAACCTGTTTGCAGCTGCTTCTTTTTTCTTGCATGATGAAGGGATGAAGTCCCCTCAAACCCTTGCATGACGAACGGATGCAGCACTGTCGGTTTGCAGATGATGGAGGCAGGAATCCCTGTAGACTGTACCTCTTGCTCCCAAAACATTAGTGCAGGTGAATCACCTCTGGAGAACTCAGAATCTAATGTATGTCAGGCCCATCTCCGTGACAAGAACCACTGCTTTCGCTGAGAGGACCATATAGGAGCTTCAAAAAAGAAACATATGTAGGAGATTTAGCAGTGGATCTTTAAGCCTCCAGAAATGAAGACTCGTCCGCACGCACAGAACACAATGGTAAAGAAATGCAGGCTAATTAGACACCAGAGATTCACAGGACATACCAGAAGATTGATAAAATCTGTCAGTGATAACACATCGCTTCGAGCGAAAAGAGATAGGGTAAAAGGTGGACCTCATTTAACGAATCTCAATTTGTTTAGAGAAATCGTATGCCTGTTGCTGCAATTAGCGTCTTATTCATAAATGTGGTTGGTGGGATTTCATTATATTGTCATTTTTTTTTTTATTGCACTTGGCAAGCTGTCACAGTAAAAAAATAACGATAATGCCAGTATTGTGTTCTGATTCTATTCAATACTGGCCGGGAATGCTTATAAATGCAATAGATGGTGTCCTAGACCTCATTGGAGGAGTTATGCGCATTGATTTGTTGCAGTAAAAAGGATGGTACATACCGGAGAGTGCAAGCGTATGCATCTTGTCATCTTGACTGTGCAGTCTGTACGTGCATAATGTTTTTAATCATGTCTGCTTATATTAATCTCCTTTCTCTGTTAGGATTCCCTTGAAAACACCTGCTTCCCTTTTCTCTCACTCTTCCAGGAGAGTAGCAGCAAATGCAGTGATGTTTTAGAATGGCAGTGATTACGATAAACGACGCGCAAGTACTGTAGGTACACCGAGGAACGGCAGAAGGCAACAGAGGTAATTATCGATACGTTCAGGAACATGTGGTGTAAGGAAGGATAGGTCTGATCGGGTGTGGTTTTTTTTCTGTTTTGGTTTCGGTTAATGATCGTGTGTTTATGTTTCTCCTCCGTTTCCCTATCCATGTGCTTTTGTTTTCCTTTTGTGTCAGCCCCGCCTTCTGTCTTGTCACCTGTTACCTGGTTACCAATTTGTTTCACCTGCCTCCTTGTTCACCTGTGTCTCGTTTGCTTGTTAGTTTGTACTTTTTTACCCTTCTTGTTTCGTTATTACTTTGTGAGTTAATCTCAGTATTTTCTGTGCAGGGTACCAGCCCTTTCTTCTGTGTCTGTTTTATCTGCCTTTTATTACCTTTGCCATTCCCCTGTTTTTCCATTTCTGGACTCTGTGTTTCTACTTTAGCCATGTCTACCTCGTTCTTAAACTTTATCTTCCCATTTTTGGACCTTGCCTTTTGGACTCTGAGTACTGAGTAGAGTACTGTCGCCGTGACTTCCTGGTTTTGACTCCTGACTGGCTTTGACTTTGATTTTCTGATTGTGTTGTGGCTGGTTAATAAACTACGGTTTATTATTTATTCCCGTCTGCATCGAGTCCCTCTCCCGAGCCCCAACAGTTTGAGATTTTCAGCATCTCATCCATTGCCTTTTACCACAGTCATGGTGAAAAAAGTTAACTATTTTACAGAGCACTTGTGTAACAGAATTTGGCAGGCAATAAAAGATGTTTGCTCTGAAACTGTGAAAAATACAAGGAATTGTATGAATATTCAGTCAATGTGGTGTGAAGTAAACTGAGCCAATGAAACAATGCTTTTCTGAAAGAGAAACAATGGCAACAGAAGATTACCCACAAATTATTCCCTGTCTAAGAGTCTACTCTGCTATTATGAGGAAAGAGCCCTTTTCTGGCTTCTAAAAATGAACCGGCTTTTTTTTTTTTTGTAAGTATATTATGTGTTTCCAATAAAATCTACAGACCATAGCTCTGAGAACAATGAGAGAGCTACCATCATGAAAACATTTCTTCATAAACTCCTACAAAGTCGATGCCCATAATTAAAACCCAGCTCACTGGGAAGGTAGCGGTCAGGCAACTGCGGTCGTTATACTTAGCAATGTGTGCCCATTGTTTCACCCGGTGTCCAAAACTCTCTCATGGGGTCCCTCGGACAGAAACCTTCAGAAGTGTTTCACAAAGCTGAATCATGAGCAAACACTGGAGAGAGTCCCAAGAAAGACACAATGTGCTGAAAGAGTATTCTAGACCAGAGTGGTACTCTCCTGCTTCATCATGACTATGAACACCAATTGTGTGTGTGTGTGTATATGTGTGTGCTAGAAATTCTGAAAAATGTGTTTGGTATGGGAAAGATATGAATAAAAGTGATTTTTTGCACTCAATTGTCTTTTTTAGAATCATTTGATGAATGAAGTGATAAAGTAGACACAGATAAGGAATAATTTCAGAATGACCACTGCAGGGCACAGCCAGAAATGTTTGTCTAAAGCTTAATTATATTTCCATAAAGTATTTCCATAAACAACCTTGAGAAAAAAAAATGTTGATACTAACTTAATCCATATAGACATAATCTTGAGTCATCTTTGAAACTTGTAATAGATTGTGATTGCAATCATGCGTTAGAATTGTCTGCTTATGCTCATTTTTCTCTAAGCACTCAAGACTCTGTTGTGGATATGTGCTCAGAAAAGAGGAACTTTATTTAAGAACTCCAAAAGTCACTCACCAGTACACTGTGTACCAAACTATTGCATTTAGTGTTTTGTTTAGTATTTTCATCATTCTGTTAAAAACAGACTATTAGGTTGAAATGCAATTTCGGTATAACACAACTTTAAGGTCTGAGATTACATTAGCAATCATGAATGGTTAGATTCTTGTTATGTTGCAGCAAAGTATATATCGGCTTTGCCGTGAATAAATAAAGATTTCTGGCCAAATCTCCATTTTGTGTTTCTCTGTATATATAAACAACTATTCAGCCTATTATATCTTGGGACCAGAAGAAGGCTATAACAAGATAAGGTAGTCTCCGGTTTACTTTCATAAATATACAGCAGGATCCCCTGGTAAACCGTGTCTACAAAAGAGCATGATAACATATCTTTCATTCAGTCCTGAGGTTCTAACAGGAGGAGAACAGATGGAAGGAACCATCAATATGTGATAACACTGTTAAATTTATAAAGGTGTATAAATGAACTGTCTATTATTATCATGACTTTTTATGTTATATATCTAAGTGAAGTGCTTCTATCAAGGGGCATTTGTCGTCCTATAGCAAAATGACAGGCCTTGCTTAGTGACCTAATGATAATAGCGATGATCATAAAAGCATGGAGCGAGTTAACGCTAGCAGACCGTTTTATTATGTTGTTGATCCCGTGTGAAACGATGCCTGTAGTCATCAGTCGACTGACTGCAACAGGGACTCAATTTGATCTTGTTGGAGTAGACCCTTAGGCAAGTGCAGGACCTTAAAAAAGGACAAAATGGCTGCCCCACACTGTGCCGGGATATCTCGGCCCGGCTGGGGACACTGGGACGATCCAGGGGTTTTGAAAGGGAGCTTTTGCGCTTCTCTCGTCCGCAGCCCCGGGGCACGTGAACGCAGGGGGTCCGGCCCGGGCTGCCACGCAATCCGAAAGTCGCTTTCATCGACCCGCCGTGCCTTTGAAGCCGAGGGGAGGAGGGGTGCTGGGATTCGGAGCCCAAGATCTGACACGTTCAGCCTTGTTGGCTTCATCACGCGGGTGCTCGGAGGAAAGAGACAGTTCCCTTCCATCTTGACAGGCCCGCGTACTATATATGTATGCGGCAAAGGGGGCTTGTCAGAACACAGTCGGCGAGAGAGGTGACGGGTTATAAAATCTGTGTAGCTGCTGCTCCCTTCTTCGCGGACAGATTCAGATGAGAGTCCTAGCCCACACGACGCCCCCCTTTGTGAGGACGTGAACGACATGGAGGTGACTACTAATGTCGCCCGCCATCATGCGTTGCTGGTTTTGACACCGAACCGCCGCGCTACTGTGGACTCCCTGGCTGGTGCGTCCGCTGAGGGGGGAGCCGATGTGACAAAACCCGGCGGGTTGTCTTTGGATGGCAAGAGCACAACCTCCGCCCCGCCCTACCACCCGCCGCGGGGGCCCCTGTGGACGCATTGAGAATGTAGAGGTTCTTTTCAGGCATCCCCCTCTCTCCACGGAACAGCCAGTGGAAGGAAACGGAGACACTCCCACTCTGCCCCATGCAGAAAAGCGGAAGAGTCAATCTGAGGGCAAAAGGGACCATGGGGCTTTTCCTCTTCAGAGTTTTCTCTCTCTCTCTCTCACACACACTCTCTGTGGAGCCCGGGGACAGTAAGACACACGAGGTTGCGGCGACTGTTCCATTTGTTTTCATTTCATGATCAGACGTTTCTATTTCAACTCTCCACAAACGCGTTCTGTCTGAACATAACCCAGACAAGGGAGCGGGGATAGAGCGGGGAAATCAATCGATGTGGGCCCCAACAACCCCCCCCCCCCCCGCCCCCTCTCCCTTCAGCCAAATGAACACGGCCAAACTGGCATATGATTTGGATTGAGTGCCCCATGGGGCATATTCACCGCTGCCTTCTGAACTGGGGGACGGTGAGATGGAGAACGAGACAGAGAGAAACGAAAAAAAAAATGTTAGCGATTCAAATGTCAGAGAGGCAAGAGTCCACTGCATTAGGGCCGACCCGGAGCCTTTTTTGAAGGTTCACGGCTCGCCAGCCAATTCTCTGAATACTTTTCCAAATATTTGAACACAGCTTTCAAAGTGATGGGCTCAGTCTTAGTGTAGGGCTCGCACTCATCGAACCCGAGGCCCCTACAAAAAGGAATATTTCAAAGCTGTGCTAATATTGATATGCGCGAACATTATGGCTACCTCAAATAAAATGACTGCTCGGCATCGCCTTTGATTGGCAGAACACATAGGCTCTTCGATCCTTAAAAGCAGGAAAATGAACATTCGAGACATCCGTCATTTATGCAAATCACCCTTTGTCTCCTCTGCTTGTTGGCGGCAGAGAAAATATGGCCTTATAAATATCAGCAACCGAATGGTTGTCAGCAACCCTTAAATAAAGAAAATTCAATTAAATATGAATTATTAAATGCTGAACATTGAGCAGCAGTCATAAAATAGATTGGAAATGGGGAAATAATTGATCCTGACACCATTGAATGATGTCATGGTAACAGGAATATTTGAAATTCAACACATGCAGATGTTGTACATAGAAAAAAAAAATCCAATGAAGGCTGAGGCGGGAAAGTGAAACGGTAATTAGATGGACACGTAGGCTGGTATCTTCTCAAACGAACTTACAAAGATCCCAAAAAAGGGGTGCTAAATTGCTTTTTTTTGGCACATGGTAACAGGTTTCTTTACAAGCCTTTAAGACCCACCAGAACAGTTGTTTCTTTGAATATCTTCTGCTTTATTGAGTAAAAATAAACTTAGTCCTTGGAATTCGTTCTTTTCATCACAATATATTGCATATTCATTTAAAGGAATTCAAGAAAAGAACATTCTGCAGTAAACCCTTAAGGACACACCGCACATTTAATCAGATTAAGCGCCTTTCTCCACTGGATATGAAATTCAAGTCATTGCAAGGGCTCTCTGCCCCCAGCCACATCACCAAAGTAAATGGACAGAACAAGGAACTATATGATCCAGTCAATGTACTGCAAATGAGTAACAGATATGATTAGATTATATTAAGAGCTTAGACAGAAAGTTTATATAGAGATCTGAGTGCTTAGAGAGAAACAGAAATGGTTATTATAAAAAGTAATACACACACATGCATGCTCATGACTCATTTCTAAAAAATAGCATTTTGTCATTCTGCATAATTGATAGTTACAACTCTAGTATTACTCTTCTGAAAGAACGAATCAAGCAGAAACAGTGATGGTACACAGGCAAACAATGTATTAGCCTGGAATTTAATGTCTGTCGGTTCAGCCGATGGACAAAGCAATATGTTTTATGTCAGGTGTCATCCTTCTGGGATCAAGAGCCGAGTGACTCACGGGTGGTCAGCAAACAACACATCCTTTATTTTCTCCAAAGCTCCGAGGCTTCTGAAACTATTTATTATATCCAGTGTATAGAAAAGAAACAATGATAGCTATGCGCCATAAACAACAATAGCTAAGGAGTTATGCGGACTGCAGAATACCCACTTTCTGGGAGCATAAACAAGACAACAAAAAGCACCACAACACAGGCCTTATCTAAATGGCCCCTTTCATCAAACTGTTCAGAATAAAAGCTTCACAGCTGACAAAGCAGAAGAGGACTGAAATATGATCTGATCTCTTTGATACAAATAAGGGCCGGATCCCGAACAAATAAACAGCCACTTTAAGTGCATACGATATTCAATCAAACAAAATTGTTCTATTTTATACCGTCTATTTCAGGAGCGAAAGAACACATTCAAAGTGTCTCCAAGAAAATAAAATACTCAACAGAAACTATGCTGTAAAGTGTGTTCAGCGCTACAGCACATGCATAGTTAGCGTGTGAGTGTAAACATTGCTCGGATCGCAACCAACGTCAAATGTATTCATGTGATTCCCGGGTGGCGGCTTGGAGGGAGTGTTACAAATACAGAATTAAGTAAACTGCAAATACTATAAAATACCGTGAAACGCTATTGGCACTAGTGAGTTTCAAAAAATAAATAACTAAAAACATATTCCAGGTTATGAGGTAAAAAGAGTGATACAGAAAATGATATCCTTTTATGATGTTAATTATAAATTCATTCAGGATGAGGTAAAATATGATTATCTGGTGATTTAAAAAAAAAAAACATTCAGAAATGCTCTCCATTAAAAATGGACTCGTTCTGCATATTGAAATGACATTGACTAAATAAATAATTCAATAGAGAGGCATATTCAAAATGAAAAGTGATTCTGTGCCAGGTTGAGTAAGTACTTTCATTTTCTCTCTGCAAGAGCCAACTTAAAGAGGCAGTCGACCAAAATTTTGAAATGGACACAGCTTTTGTTTACCCTTCAATAGTTGGTCTGGAATTCATTCAGACAAGATTAGTTTCTGTTAAGGGCTAATGCAATTCAATCAAAACAGACCTAACATTACAACATAAATTGCCATAAGTGTTTTATTAAAGACAAGCCAACATGCCCAAGAATGCGTTCTTTCTGTTGTAAAACTGCCCTTGCATTTTGATATAACTCAAAAAGCTATTAAAGTGTTTTTAAAGTTAGTTTGATTTGGTGCCGTCCTTAGTCACAAATTCAGCCATCTCAAGCAAGTGCAACGTTAAAACACATTATTATCTAAGGGAAATATGTTTGGGTATATGCAGGTATCTTCTGCATATAAAATGAAATGAAACTATAAATACAATAAAGTGAAAAAAGCTTGAGCAAACATCTTTTGAAAGTATTCATGTGCTCTAATTCCCAACAGAGAAATGGTTTACTTGAATTAAGGAGCTTGAAAATATCTCTTGGAAAAGCAAATTATCTGCAGGCCTCCTCTTGCAATCTCAGAGGAAATTATACAAATCATCATAAAAGCATATTTTGAAAATCATTTTTTTTTTGCAAAACTTTTTATCAAAAGCTAATCCTGTTACTCAGCATTCAATACCACTCAAGTGTTATTTTCTGTTTTATTCTACACGGTTTCTTGTTGAAAATATCCAGATCTCTCAAAACAACGATTGCGTTCGTCATATTGGAAGACGCACATGAGAGGTGGATAGGCAACCCGTTCCTGAGAATTTAATATTGGTCTTAGGACTGGATAATGTGTTTTCCATCCTTCCCAGAACACCAGATCACAATCTTAAGGGGTACGGGTTTCTCAGCAATATTTTAAGGCGCAAGAGTGCTGTAGCTCTATGTACACTGAACTGCTCCGTTGGGGAGATTTTAGTTTATTCTCAGGGAAGCTACGGGCTAAATACAACGGAGCCCTCATTTGTTTGGAGCCTGTCTCTGAAGCGTATTGATGTTGAGGTGTTGAGCACAGTGAAAGAGCCCCACACACTCCCCTATTCATTATTAATGATACACAAAACCTTGTTTTCTATCTCGCCGTGAACTTCAATAGGTGAGATGAAAAAGACCAAAGGACGAACACAAATGGAACAAATGTTGCAGGTCAATCTGAGACTAAATCACAAGCCTGCCTTTGAAGAGACTTGGGAACAATACAGAGCTTCACGAAGGCTCTTTTCAGAAGGTGCGTGGCTACATTCAGCTGTGAAATCTGAGCTTTGTTCACGATTGAATAGCTGTAGGTGTCATACAATGTTGCTTTTCTTGAAGGGACTCAAATGTAAGAAACTAACAGGAAGGCACTTTTGTCTTTCCTTTTTGTTTGGCCTTAAGCCTTGCAACACCTTTAGAGTTCTCTATGAGAGTTATAGCATACATCTGCTCTATGGATGTGGTCTACTTATCAGTTTACATTCTTCTCATTTACACGTAACTCTTATCCAGAGTCACTTACAATTTACATTTTGGACTCTCTGTTTACATAGACAGATATTATTGAAGGAATACTGGTGAAGCACCTTCAATAAATGTACAACGAGATTGCCTTAGCTGGGAACCTGCAACCTCAGAGTTACAAGTCCAAAAGCCTACTCACCGTACTACACCACAGCTTGCTCAAGGGAAGTGGAATACATTAGCCAGATTCTGGTGTCGGTACCGAGCACACTTGGTAATAATTAGCTAGTAAGCTTGTGTGCGGGTGAGCTAGAAGCTGGCATCGCTTGCATTACCTGGTGGTTTCATGAAATCCTCTTCACGTTATGTGTGAATCTTTAAATATGAAATATTAGCATATATTTTTGTGGACTGCGAGTTATCTAAATGTTTTCTTGCCAATTATTTTCCAAACAATTTTTAGAAAGGTTAAGGCCTGTGTCTAAGTGTGTGTCAAAGGAGGAGAGGAGAGGAAATGCTGATGAAGTACCTTTGGGTTTTGGGGGATAGGTCAGCCTTGACAACTTTACAAGGTGAGCCCGTGTGTGTGTGTGTGTGTGTTTGCGTGTGTGTGTGTGTTGTGTAGCCTCTGCTTTCTCAGAAGTGAGGGGCAGGGCCACACATAAAGCGCGTTCACCCAGAAGAACGGCCACAAAGAACAGAGAACTTAATAACGTTGTACAATTTTCCCCGTGTAATAGCCCTATCGATTCTGCACCAACACTGCCAGGGCGCCTTCCTCAAACAGGAAGCTTGTATTTCAGAGGAGGGGATAATCCACAGAGGAAACTGGAGGCCGGCTTCCACGGTGCAGCTACAGCTACAGTAAAAGATATATATAAATAAAAGTAGGCCCATGGTAACTGATCATTGGGGTTCCTACGATACACTAAAACTAGAAAAATGGACATGAAGAACTTCTGTTTAATGGAAAATCATTCATTCTGTTTTCATCTTTGAATGCATTATTGGAATCCAGGGCTATGCTGAGTCAGCATTTTTGATTTGCGATTAACCCTGCGTTCCACCCCGTTGCTCTCTCAGACATTCCGCCCACACGCATTTTGTGTTTTGAGATGCTCTATCGCGATCCAGCTGTGTTGTTACCTGGTCATTGAGTGCAGGTGTTTATGAGCCCACTTGCACAGCACTCCATCTATCTGTCTGACTATAATATCTGCATTATGTATGTACCAAATGCCCACCTCAGATTGTGACAGACATGCACATTTTATTTTATTAATGGCCTGCCATTTAAGACCATATTTAGTATGAAAACAATCCCTAAATGGCATATGAAATGCAGTGGTTTGCCTTCTGACACCTCTAATATTATAGTGCAATGAGCTTTGTTAGCCTTCCATTGACACTTCCTGATCTTGGTGAGGGATTGACGAGGATCCCCCAAAGAATGAATGCCCCCACAAACCTCAAGGCCTCAGGCCACAAGCCCCGAAGCAAGCAATGCACTATGGGAGTCAGAGTTTTATTCCGGCAACAGACTGAGCTCAGACAAATGGAATAAACTCAATTATTTTCACAGCACTGAAAAAATGAACACATTACTGCATGTCCTACAGTGACACCAAGGAACACCATGTATGCAAGTTCAAATTGGGTGATCTTTCTTTTTTTTTAAATGTTATGTACACCATTTGTTGCATTATTGTGCAAAATAAAACATTTTCTCTGGCCTTAAAAGGTTTTACTTAAATATTTCATTGTCCTTAGAAACACTACTACATAATGAGCTCACTCAGATGTTGGCATATGTGTTGAATAGAAGAGCATGTTCTCAGTGAAACTGTAAAGTAAATGCAAAGGAAAAATGTAACACGCAAACTGGCAATGTTATTCAAATCCGACCATATATCCATATTTATAACTGTACGCTTTATGTGGGAAATTACATATGCCATATGGAAAATTATATCCATGCATATACCCCTGATTCACAGCACAGGTCAAAGACCAAACAGTGTTATTTATTTTTTTTTTTAACAGAATTGAAGATTTGGCTTTAAATAAGTGAATAACTGCTGTGAAAGACAGAACGTGTTGCAATAATAGTGAATGACAAATTCAGGCCAAATAACGGCAATGGAGCCAGAACTGCAGGGTGCATCAATCAGAAACAGCAATATGATTTAACATATAAAAGCAACGGCATCAAACATAATTACACAGTATGCCAGGAGAAACTGCAGGAGGGAAGGCCTACAGTGGTCAGTGGTCATAAGTCAAAATTCACCAGTAAGGACTGACGGACACTTCACAGGCTAGGAGCTAAAAACCACAAAATGGCCTCTTAAATGACCACAGGACTGAATCTACACCATCTTTACCCAATATCAGCAGAAACTGTACTTCTTGACCCTCACAAAGTTGATATTTATCTTATAGCAACCATTCTGAAACCGCCTGTAGCCATGACCAGAGCTCAACAATACACAACCTGGTGTAAAGAGTAAAGTGTAAGAGTAAAACACAAATCCTGGACTCGGGAAGAGTGGAAGGAAATAATATAGGCAACTCTTACTCTCATTAAAATGGCCAAAATTTGTGAAGATGAGTGTGTAGAGCTGGTCTTACCAATTTGGTGTTGAAGGTGATTATTTTGGAGGAGCACATCACAACATTACACCAGTAGCCAGGGCTATATTAAGAATGCTCTTGTATGGAAAGCAATGTATTTCTCCAACTTGTATAATTAAGTGACTACAGGGTGGAAACTTTGGTATTTTTCAAGTTTACAGTAACTGCACCAATACAGCTGTACCTGACAAGGCAGCCAGTAGCACACAGTTGAAAATGGTATATTCCAGCAACCACCCTTGTCACTGTTTTGTAATGCCATGTGCTTCTCTGCATTTTGGAAGCAGTTGTGATAACGCTCAGTGTTGTGGGGATGCTGACATTTACCATGTGGTGGTGGTGAAATCTGGGGGTGTTTTCCAATACACAGTTTTGTCTCCTCCTTTCCTCCACTCCTCTCCTCCTTTCATCTGTGCCCCGGAAACTTAGCCATGTGTCCCCCTCCCTCCACTGTTCCAAATGGGTAGGAAACAAAATTTCGCCTCCTCACTCGACCAAGACCATCCCTCAGAAAAAATTTCATTGGCTTGGGTATCTTCAGAGTCAGTCAAAGTTACACGACTTTGTCAATAAGATCGACTTTCATGAAGGGCTAATCGGATTAGCTGTTCCAATTTTCGTTTCATCTCCTCGTTTCCTCTTCTCCTCCACTTGTCCCCCCCACTTCCTCCACATACTTCCGGGGAAGTAGAGGAGGGGAGGAAACGAGTGGAGGAAAGGAGAAGACGAGAAAAAGTATTGGAATGCACCCTGGGTCTCACCGCTGGTGGGTGTCACATCCATTTGTTTCCCCCTGCACCGCTAAACTTCAATTTATGTCCATCTGTTAAGCGAGCGTCACATTCGCAAATAGTAAAGGAGTCGTCCCTAAGCAGCGAAACCACTGCACACACAGTCACTTCCCATGCTAAACAGAGCAGAATGAAATAAGTTCCAGCTAAAGCCGATAAATCTCACTGGCCATTTCAAGGACCCTCGATTAATCCTAATCTACATATATAACCAAACCACTTACTCACAGCAAACCGAGGGTGTGATTTAGATCCAAACCAGGTTAATCAGGGTCTGTATAACGCCTATCCATCAAATGGTGCATTTATCGTAGTTTTACTCAAGCATGAAATTTAAACCCAAATCAACTCATAAGTCCAATGAATAGAAAACAGAATCACTTATGATTTTTTTGTACTATTATTAAGGGTATTTGAAATGTGTTTTAGGGAGGAGGTCCATGTTTGAAGAGCAAATGTGTGGTTTTTTTCCTGGAAAATGTAGCTGACAAATTATCTTCATTCGAACGTTTCGCTTCATGGTGATTTAACCACATTCAAAAGAGGGATAAAAATGCATGAGTCTGTGAACTTGAACAAATGACACATTTGACTTGAACAACACTGCAGTTTTGGTTGAATTCTTTCCCAGTGGATTAGAATTTTGTGAGTGTTTTATTAGTGAATAAAAATTCTTACACTTTTTTGAAGCTTCATGGCAGCGTGGAGCATTTGAGACACTTCTCAGCCGAGAATGTGCAGAAGTAGAAATTGGCACAGACTTGGAGCTGAAATGTCTTCTGCGTTAAGGCTTTAAGAAGAATGTTAAAATACCCTTTCACACGCAATAACTGAAAATCTGCAAAATTCGAAACAAACTTCACCCCACTTTGTTTGTCAGAAAATGTCTTTTCTATTCAACGGTTTTTGTGAAGTGAAGCTCTTTTTTTCTTATGCGACAATCAAATCCCTGTATATTCCCTGCATTTTCCATTGAGAAAGAATATCTTTAATACCTGTTTCAATTCATAAAGTTTCATAAAAGAAACTTTTTTTTATATTTTCAGGTCATTACCACTTCTTCAAGTGTCCTTTTACAGGTTATAAAGTGACTCCATGTTTTTGATTGGTAAAATCTCTTTAAGCTCTCATTTTAACAAAGTCTTGCTCCACCATTAGCCCAGCAACTGATACAAGAGCTATACAGTCATCTTGGGCCATTATAACACAGCATTGCTGCTATGCTGACTTAATGGAAGCCTTGGTTACATTGAATGGCAGTTAGAATGCATTGATGTCCACTCAGCCTTCAGTCTAACACCTACATTTCAACTTCTCAGTAGCCATAGAAGTATAGTTTAACTGTTAAAAAGGGTGACAAACTCAATAATGTGTCTATGTGGTGTGCTGTCCACATATGGCCGGTTTATAAATGACTGTATCTGACCGTTGGTAGATTATGTAATATGCAGGCGGGGAAGCATAGTTAGCAGGAAAGAACGTTGGTCATCTACATTATATGAACTACAAAATAAATAATGTGGGTAAATACTTATCTCAAGTTTATGCATTATTCTTCATCTCATATTACAGAAAAAAGTGGACTTTTTTGGCTCTCAGAATCTGAAGATGTAAAACATTAGAATAGCGAGCAGTAAACATACAGAGGAAACATATTGAAAGAATACAGGGTGCTTCTGTTCTTTAACTGCCATATTTGTCACTTGAGTCACCGTTTGTGAGAGGAGAGGGCATCACTGACACACACATTAGGACTGTAATCAACTGCAACGACACGGGCGGCGCTGGACCGGAAATCCCTCACACGGCTCTTTGTCATGTTCGTGCATCTCTCTCTCTCTCTCCTATACGCGTTCACAAGTGGAGCGATTTGAAAGCACTGCGGAAATCAATGTGCTTATTCTGGACCCTGACAGCAATGTCTGTCATTGTTAGTTGTGCAACAGGCATTGTGACTACTCCCCCGCTTTTTCTGCCTCCAGGTTTCAATCATCCGCGTGATTGATGGTTCCTTTTTCCCCCTGCAGATTTTCCAATTCAGCTGGACAAAAAAAAAAAAAAAAAACTGCATTGAATGTATTAACATTAAGCACGTTATGCAGAATAGGTTTTATTTCATAAACACCTTATGCACACTTTTTATATAACACATTGTAACATAAGACATTTGATTTTGATTATACATTTAGATTAGATGATTAGGAAAAAAAATAAATAAGTGTGTAATGGTAAGTCTGAGTACTGGCCATGTTTAATATTTTAAATGAATCATTTTTGCCTGAACCTGACAAATTTTAAATAAATACATAAACAAATAGCACAACAAAGAACAATTTCAAGGATGAAAAGGCAAGGGTATTGTTTCTAAATGTCATTTTGAACCGAAGGAAAAAGAAAATATCTATCCATTACGGCCACTGCAGAACTGCCCAGACGAAGCAAGCTGTCCCTTAAATTTTGTAATATTCTGTGGCACCATTACACTAATGATCAAGCCGAGCACAACAAAAACCTTCGGAACTGTGTTATACAAACACATAATATACCGAGAACAATTTTGCAGCAACATGTTGGAGCTGATGCAGGCCATTAAGCATCTCTGCCTCGCTAATTGAATTGATTTGCTTATTGATTGCCTGTTAGGGCCCCTGTGTTTTATAGCCACCATAAGCAAGAGCAGAGCCAAAAAATGTTTTAGGCTTTCAACCTCTGTGCTTACCCTCAACAAAATATTAAATCTTTCGCAGTACATGATCCAAGCTGTAAGCAAGATTTCAAAATGTAATTTTAAACTGAATATTTACAAAACTGTCTTGTGAGCATGTTGGTGGTACATCGACTATAGCTATAGTTTAAGAATGTGCGCTTTTTTAGAATATAAAGTAAATGGGCTATGTGCAACTTTGAGCTACCATATCTTCTGCTGGACTGGAAAAGAACAGGTGGAAGGAAGTGCTTGATTGTTTTCTGGTGTTTCTTCTCCTTTTTAATTGTTAATTCATTGCATAAATATGTAATACAATTCCATTCATCTGGAGAGGAGAGCCAGTTATGTGTATCTGCGAATGTATGCAGCTAAGTGCTGCTTTCCTCTCATCAGTCCACAATATCTGCAGTTGAACTCATCTGAACTCATTTAGCTCACCGAGAGCTGCGCAGTCACTGACCTCACGCATCTGCACAGCTGCGCAGTCACTGACCTCATGCATCTGCACAGCTGTGCAGTCACCGACCTCACGCATCTGCGCAGCTGCACAGTCACTGAGTTCATCTGTGGAGCTGAGCAGTCGCTGACCTCATGCGTCTGCACGGCTGCGCAGTCACCGAGTTCATCTGTGCATCAGAGCAGTAGCTCGGTTCATGGACTAACACAGAATTGCTAATGTGCGATGTGGTGGGGGATATGCCACTGAGAGATACTAACGCACCCAGAGTGATACGGCCAAATTTGTATTACACTGCTGACTCCCAGCCAAAGTGTCCACTGCTAGCTTTGACTCCACACAATGAGGTGACTTACTGTGCTGAGAAGGGGTATTTTATCTGGCTGAGCCGCACAAGATGTTCATCTTATAAACAGAACCAGGGTCGCCCCTAAAGAATTTTATAACAGCGCTGCGCTACTTTGCTCTCTTCCCAGTAACATGGTACAAAATTAACTAAGATTTTGCAGCAGACATACAAAGATATTTGAAAATTAGTGAAAATTTGAGCAAAAAAGGTGCCTTTGAATGTTTTTTTGTTTTTTTTAATTATGAAGTTTCTGCAGACATTTCATGAAATTCAACAGACTGTCATAATACTGCACCACAGTCCCCTTCAGGGTTTGGGGGATGCGATGGGGGTGTCTTGTTAAAACATTCTGAGGAGACCCCCTGAGAACAGTGTATCGCTGTCATCTGTTCTGTAAGTTTGAGGCTGAAGCAAGTCAGCGTGTGGTCCTTCCCTGTCTGGGTTCTCACAGCACCAATTACAAACCAAGTAAGACTTGCAACAACAAATCCGTCAATGGAAAGTCGTGTCACTTCGACGAGATCAAGGCATGCCTCCATCCCTGCGACGCGCTCGCTCTCCTACTTCCACTTCAGAAGAAAGCCGGCTCATGACAGCCCACACATCAATTCAGCCCCGAGGACAGCTCCTCAGAGCGATCGTTTACAAGCCAGAAGAGCCACACAGGGCCCCCAGTGCTCAACCGCGTTTATCCTCAACAGATTACGTCAGCAACACCGCCGGGAGAGCTCAGGTGGATTCCAATAGCCAGGTCTCTTGACGATGAACCGTGGTGTTTTATGGAACGCTGGTGAGAATCAGCAGCTGTTTTCCCAGAAGTCTGGGGCAGCTGCCGGCTTGGAAGGTCCAAGTGCGATAGCTAGGATAAAAGCTTCAGTCGCTACAGCTACTTGAGTGATGGGAAGATGACTGCAGGCACTGTTATCTCTGTGCTTTTCCTAGCTCATCTTGACATGTAAACACCTCCATATAATATGATAGTACATGCCTTTGTAAAGCTGTCAGACAAGATAGACCCCATATTCACAACATACAGTACATACATACATACATACAGTGGGCTCAGGCAGTATTCTGCCCCCCTTGGTTTTTTCACACTGTGTTGCGATAAAGACTTCATTTGAATTGGTAATACCCCATGATGATAAAGTGAAAAGATGTAGTTAAAACATCGCTAATTGTTTTAGAAAAAGATTAAATATTCCTGTGAATGCAGTATTTAATTGTTTTAATGAATTTGCAAGTATTTTTGAACCTATTTTCACTTATAAGTCTTCAATGCAAAGTGTGGAAAAGGTAAAGGTCTGAATAATGTCTAGGCTCTCAGTGCATTTTTTTATCCAGGGTAATTTATAACATGGTGCATTTGATGGACACCAGTATAGATAAAAAAGAAAAAAAAACACTCTGTAGCTCAGTGTCATTGTCACATGTCTCTGCATATGTATGGAAATCAGTATAACTTTATTTAATTATAAAACAAATCATTATAATATACACACACCTCCGACAGACTGAGAGTGAACAGCAAAAAACCTACAGACCGCATTAAGCAGTCTGAATTGAAGAGACATGGTGTGTCTTTTGTCAATCGAATAACTTGACAAGATTAATGTAGCCATGACAAGTGTTTGCTTAAATTTTCAGGGGTGACTTATGTTGGTCCAAACAACGAATCCAGCATAGAAGAATCGAGAAAACACCATCTATGTGCAGATGCAAAGCCTGTGAAGCATATCTTCAGATCATATAGCATCAGATGGGAAGCACAACCCCTATATTAGTCTGTTCTCCATTAGCTTTCCTAATGATCAAGATTGGCAAGCAAATGTTCATCAGTATAGCCAAGTGCTGCGTTATTTCAATGAAATGACATGTCAGCGGGTCAATGACGAAGGTAATTCTATCAGTCTATTGACAGCAGATTGTGTACATTTTGCATGTATTGTATGAGGAAATGGTGGTTCTGAATACGACAGATGGCTCAGCCTCCAGAGTCCGGCCTCCTACAGGATTTTCGCAGAGATGATTTATACTTGTCAAGAGGAGGGCATTGGTACTTACCATCTCTCTCTCTCTCTCTCTCTCTCTCTCTCTCTCTCATTTATTTTTTTCGTTTTTCTGCACCCTTGGCAATCAGAACACCATCACCTGTACTTGTCACATTCTTGACTAATGAGGTGAAGGAGTGTTCGAGAACATAACTCAAATGTCATACGGTCATTCACGAAGGACCAATCGAATTGATGGCCGGCACGGTTAATCGATAATCAGAGTCATACACATACATTCGTTAAAAAGAAAGAAGCTAGAAACTCAATTCTGCACAATGTATAGTCAAATATGCAGAATGAGCAGAGAGAATTTAAAAAAATATCACTAAAGAGTATATTGTAATCAGAGCATTTTTTTTTTAATGACAACTTCCTGTTAACTGGCGGTGTACAGTATGTGCCCTGCTTGCCGTTCCACATCTGATACTCTAGGGATGCCGCAGACAGTGAGAGCTTTTTTTATTCATGAGTAGGCGACTAATTCATCATGTGGGTTCTTGACAAGTTAGCTAGCTAGCGGGCGCTCAGCGTGGGAGGCACCGGAGACGTGACCCCATGAGACCAGGCTGCCAGTGTGACAGGACTGATGAAGTTCCACCGCTGTCAAGAGCAGACGCGTCCTCGCTTAGCGCCGCAGCGAGGTACCGCCTGTCTGAAAGAAAGGTGCTCGGAATAAGACGCGTCTTTATTCGGGGTCCCCTTCCCCCTGCCCCCTCCGCTTACCGTTTCATGCTGCGATTAAAACCCGCGCTGGCCTGGAACGCCGTCCCGCTGGCGGAGGGCCAATGAGGCTGCCGCTCTTAATACCAACCAATCAATGAAAAATGTATTCCCTACATCAGCCTAACAAGGCTTCTGCCGCTCAATATTTATGCTGGGTGGTCTAACTGCTTCTGAAAGCACAGAATCCAGCCAAGATAAAGAGGATGAAACAAGATAAAAACATGAAAATGATGTGACAGTAAATGGGGACTAGAGTACCATCCAAAAAGTATATTAATTACAATAACAGAAGTTTGGATTGTAAAACAATAATTACATTCCAAGTGAATTGTATTCAAGCTTACCTTACATTAAGTGGATCTTACAAATTGCTCAAAAAGTAGAAGTACACTGCAGCAAGGTGATATTAAATTACACAGAAAAAGTACTACAAAGTCCCTACAGCTCTTGCAGTCTTAAGAGTCTCACTTTGATTTGACTGAATAGAGTTCAATTAAGTCCACGCTGAACAATCTCAGACAGGCCTTTCTTGGTTCAGGACCTTATAAAAGCTTTCATAATTTTCATGTCACTGCCTCAGAGCACTGCATTCATAATACTTAAATATGAATTAATATATTTGATCTGCATTAACCTGCTCTACATGGTAAAAGTTTTGCTTTGGTAGTGTAGAGTAAGTGGCAGGTGTGACCACTGCGCCGGGTGGTGAGTGGAAGGATAAAAGAAACATAAAACTGCTATTTTATTTTCCCCTTCAGGGAACAAAGGAAGAGAGATAAAGAGAGAGAGGAGAAACAACAATCAGAAGGGTCAAACAGACAAACAATAAGCCAGCCCAGCCAAGATCAAACAATAAGCCCCAAAAAAATGATCAGCCCGTCTTCCAGCCTGTGCTTTTGTTGACGGTCTGGTAAAGGCAATGGTTTAAACCTGGGCTGAATGCAGATCATATACAGGTGAGCCTGTTTGTGAGGCCCCCGCTTTTTGAGCTCCTATTTTATCCCCAGGCTAGGGGGTAAAACAGGAAGACTGTCAGCAGCACCTCTGTCTCTCCTTCCACCTCTGCTGGTGCCAGCAGGTTATGTAGATAAAACAGGTGAACACAGACAGTCCCCGGGTTTTGATGGGGTTACGTTCTGATAAACCCATCATAAGTGGAAAATTTCATAAGTCGAAAATGCATTTAATACACGTAATACACCTGACCCACCGAACATCAGCCTAGCCCAGCCTACCTTAAATGTACTTAGAACACTTAAATTTGCCTATGCTTGGTCAAAATCACTAAAGCAAAGCCTATTTTATAATAAAGTGTTGAATATCTCATGTAATTCATTGAATACTATCCTGAAAATGACACTATCACACCATCGTAAAGTCGAAAAATCATAAGTCAGACCATCATAACTCGGGGACCGTCTGTATATTGATTCTTAATTCTGACCCTTTGATATGGCAAATCTAAATTTTAGTAAGGTTTGATTTTAGTTTAGATTTTGATTTAAGTGGAGCTACCCTTTAAATGCAACCTTTTCATATTCATTTGATTTTCACAGAGCATTGGTGGTTGAGGTATCAGCTGGTTGATTAGAAGACGCAGGAGGAACAGGCAGGGCGGGTTGCCATTTGTAAGTGGCCTGCGATACTAAAGATTATTGGAAACATCCGTCAGCCGGCTGAAGTGACTAAATATCACGAAAGAACCCCAGCACAACGATCCACCGCGACACGAGCTGGGCTAATTAAACACATCGCACTCCATCAGCCGTCCACAGGGTCCGGCCGCGCAAAATGGCCCCCCGGGGGGCCACCGTTCCTCCCGTCTCATTGGTAGTCGTCCTCATCCGTCTTGCTTTAAGCAACAGCCCCACATCCTTTTCAGCGCTCGCGGCGCTCGTCGTAGCCGCGCCGTCGTTTGCCAGAGGCCCCATAAAGGCTCTTTATCATACTGTTGGAGGGTTTTAGCACCAGTGCAATGCACTCTGTCCTGCCGCTCTCTGCCAGCTCAGCTGTAATCCACGGTGCATGAGAGGAAAACTAATGAAGGGGTAGAAAAAGTTGTATGAAAGTGCTGACGGCTCGGCCTTGGAAGTGGCGGTGACATGGGTAAGTATATCAAGTCCCCTGCACTTCATAGACCTGTGATATAGCAGCGGAGGCAGACGTGAGAAGCATTCCACACGAGTGGATGCTGAATAACTAGACGGGGGAACACCTATTAAAATAATTATTATTACGCTCCCAGCTGAATGGCAGCAAGCCTATTATTCTTGTAAAGATTATTATAATGATTTCAATTTCAAATTATTTGCTTCTGGCCACTAACATGGACAAAAATCGACCTAAGTGTACCTCGATTATATCCCGTGTTCATGATGCTAAAACAGTCAAAGCTCTCACAGGCACTTTTATGGCCTTGTACACTTATTATGGGATGGCACAATTTTTTTTTTTTTTTTTCGCTCAAAGCTGTCCTTCTCCACTGCTGTATTCGACCTATTGGGCACCCTCAGGTCTGTTGTCTTATCTCAAATCTAAGCTCTTAAAACATGATCTTTTGTCAATCAAAGATTTCCTGACAAGCATTAATTAAAGTAGAAATTGTGCCTGAAAGATGTGTTGTGACAACAGCTATGCACATTCGCTTTGAACCTTTCTGGTGAATGTACAATTTATGTGCCTACACATACTAAGAAATAAAAGTACAGGAATGAACCTAAAAGGGTACAAATGCTTTCCAGCTGTACCCTAGCAGGGTATTCGCACTGTAGCTTTGAATATTTGATTTTGTACATTTGATTTTGTTTCCATACTTTGCAGGGTACTTTTCTGACAAACGTTCCTTTGGGTACAAAAATGATACCCCCATTCCTCTGTGTGTATAAAAAGCAGTCTACACTGTAAATAATGTATCACACAAAACTAAAGCTATATATACCACAGCTGTAATGGCTTGTACAGTGTTACACCGGTAATATTTACCACCTAGGATTCATTAAGCAGAATCCTGGATACAAGCCAACCTCCAACCTCTTCTCTACATCGCTGCCCTTACCAATTTGTAGCAATAGTAATATTTGAACTTCTAGTGGTACTGAAAGAACAGAGATGGCAAAGCATTATTTCCAAAATGTATATGAAGAGGATTGCTACTGCTGTAATTAAAATGCTAACTCTTCCCAACTGTGATAAATGAAGTGGGATCATCAATTTGCTGCTGCGCTGGACTCAGAGCAGACTGAGTGATATATTAGCATAACAGCATTCTCTCTTTTCCAAATTCAGAAGCCCTTGCCCGGTAATTTATGTGCCTACAAAATGAGACGGCTCCACTGCCTCGGTGTGGGATCAATTTGTTATTTTATATCTCTCCTCGGTTAATCTCCAATGATAGATGAATTCCAGGCTTTATTACTTCCTTCAGGCTCGCAATCCAGTTGTCCCTCACTGGTGGAAGGTCTTCTCCTCCGTTCTGATTGTTTCTGTCGAGCTTGTTTAAAGGAAGAAAAGGGAGGAACGAGAGTCTCGCGAGCGATTAGCGACGCCGTGGACGCGTCGGACCGGTTGCATCTCCGATCAGGCATGCGGTCCTGCATTGTTGGCTGTGGATAAAAAGGGACCCTTGATTAATTATACCCACTTCCCTTTCTTTAAATGAGGACTAGGGAAAGACGGGGGGGCCACTCTGTTATTGCCAGATCTCCCCGCCAGCCAGGCGCATCCGAAAAACCACATTTATATGGCGGTAGAATAATCGAGTTTCGAGCAACACTGCAAAGACCCTGCAAAACCTTGTGCAAAGACTAATGCTACCACCCATTCTCTTGCCTTTTGTAAAGAGTTACTGTTGATGAGAAATCTCATTTATTCAATTATAGCTTAAGGATTAGACAGCTTAATTTCACAAAGTGCACCCATAAATATTTGTTTATAATCCCTCACTGACAAAATATTAATTGGATTATGTTCACGACATATAAAAATGCATTATTAGTTAGAGTTCTCTATGTCTGCGGTAGTTATTTATAACTTTGTGTTCACCGGAATATGTAATGCAACAATGGAACAATGCAATGCATTAAGGGTATGCGTGCAGCTCACCAGCTAATTCTATAAAATCGCTGTTTTAGAGAACGTGCCGCATCAGTCAGAGGTGATTAATGTAGTGGAAGAGTCTAGGGTTTACTACCGAGGCGCAGAGCGGACAATGGACTATGTGTTTGGCGCTAAAGTAGCATGGGTTTCAACCGCTACTCAAAGTGCACGCAACCGCCATGCTCTGTGGACCATTCACAAACAGAACAAAGCCGTCCATAGAGGCCTTAGAGAATGGTATATTGCATGGAGTTATAGTTCTGCTGGAAATATGATCACTAATGTGCTTTGGCTTTTTTCCATGTAATCTGTAAATTGAATTCAGTTCTGTTTTGACCTCTGTATTTTGTGAAGTGTTATGTGGCAGCCTCTGTAAATAGCAGGGGTACCAAATGCAATTTGGTTTGATTTGAGTAATTACATCATTAATCCTGTCTTTACCATAATTATGTCACTTGGCTTGTGATGAGATTAAAAAATAAATTCCATCCATCCATTTGTCCATTATCCATGCTCTCTTCATCCAATCAAGCTTCTTTTGGGGGGTAAGCGGAATTGGGGAGGATCCTATCCCAGCATTCTTTGGGTGAATGGCTTGGAGGCAAACTAGGAGGTCACCAATCCATCACAGGGCCAGAGAGAAAAACACTTGCACATACGCACACACAGACACACTCCCCTAACCATGTATTGCACAACTGCTGAAAACAGAATTTGAAACAGAAATTCATATATTTTTTTAAAATTGTGTGTGAATATGAAGTCAATGCTGACAGCGCTATGCAGAGAGGGAGACACTATTTTGACTGCTCCAACGAGACTGCAGGGTCTTTCCTAAAACTAGCATACAGGCCCCACAGCTTCAATGTAGCCACATTTTGTAATCGTATCTACAGTTTGTAATCTTGGGCAAGATACAATATTCTGGGCCTGATTTACTAAAGCTTTTGGTAAGTGCAAAACTGTTTTGCGAGTACAAAACGACAAAGTGAGTCTTTGTGGTTGAGGTTGTTTAAAAAAAAAAATGGAAAATTGTGACAAACCTGTTCCAAACAGAACCCATGCTCATTTCACTGCATTCGGGGATATATTAAAGGTAAAATTTGTAACTTTGAGCGAGCTGGCTGATTGAAGCTGTATTTTTAAATGTATTCATTATACTAATTAATTCCACTATTCCCCGCAGTAAAGTCCCAGTGTAGTCTCTGCTAGGCCTACTTCATATTCTTGTCACAGCAGCACACTGGAAACATTAGTGTCAGAATCCAAATTGTTGCCATTTTCAGCTCACCGGGCTTTTGAGTAATATAACCCCATGGTAGTATCTGTTATAATCATACCTGCCATTACGGCAGATGGAGAGTTCATGCACCTCACATTAGCTATCAGGACGTATGTTTCGTTTTTTTTAGCTTTTAGCCTGCCTGCAATCTTCCCAACCATCTTCAGAAGGTAGTACTGAATCATTTCAGAGTGCAATGAAGGATTCATACGGAACACAAGTCGACAGATCGTGAGGATCACAACGGAAATGAGAAGTGTTTGTCGCCATGAACGATTCAACCAATCGGTTGTCATGTTCTGTAGAGGTGCGATAATGACTTCTCTGTGTCTGTCTTAAAACATAAATGAAAAATGATATCTCCATGGGGAAGATGGAAAATAACTCACATCTGGAGAGGTGGAGACACCAACCAAATCTACGCCCTGTGAAATAAATAAATAACAAAACCCTGTTGTTTAGAATGTGAAAGGGGTGACTGTGTGCTTGGTACGTTGTGCTTTAAACCTTCAGAGTTAGCCAGCATATTAGGGAACAAACTCATTAAAGCGAATAACTACCCTAATGAGACGCAGACACCATCTGGATATTTGAATCGCTGTCTCTTGTGTTGCATAAGAGGTAGGTATAGATGTCTTTCTTGCCACGGAGTCTGACAAAAATAAATTGTTACTGTATCACATAAGGCTGGAGAACACTGTTTTTCCACTTTTATTTTCTGATTTCTTTTACAGTTTTGTGGAAAAAAATAACTGGCATTCATATGTATGTTTTCGAGAATTATATTAGGAGCAAATTATTCCGAATAAACTTTTTAAAAACCTCAACTGTAAAAAAAAAAAAAATCCTATTTATAAAAGATATGAAGAAAATCAGTGGTTTAGCTTCTTTGCTGTACTTTAATACAGCCTTAATGCATATAACAGTAGCCTTAATACATGTATAATTCAGCCTTAGCACATTTAAATACTTTGTCCTTTAGGCCTGCATCCACTGTCTTGCTTCCAGGAATTAGCGTCAGTGTGGACTGTCTCACCAGCTGCACGCTCACAACAAAACCATGGCTCTTTTGCCATTTGGAATACAGCACCATGGTGTCTGTATGCCCTGGTATTATCCTATCAGGGGTTGGATTTGTCACTGCATAGCTACTGTTGCCAGATGCTAATTCTTCAACAGCAGACCAAAGATAAGATACAGTGCCCAGTTCTCAATTACAGATAGTGAGCACAAATATAAAGTCACTTAACTAGCTTACGGTTCGGTCCTGGCTTCACGCCCAGTGTTGGAATGCGTGGTAAAGTAGTCGTGGTTACTCATCCGCTGTTTCTATAATTCAAAGTTAAAATGTCATGGTAACTAAAGCTTTTGATAAACGCACCCCAATAGTTATCCATTTTCCAGTACCATAGACGTTTATGATATTTTGACTCTTAAAATTCCAGATGGTGCTCTGGGCCCAGTCATGGTCCATACCTAAACCACTGACAGTTCGATCTGCTCTAGCTATACATAGCAACAGTAACTAAAGGGGCGATAACTCAGTGAGTGAGTCATATTCAGTGATTAATTTGTTCCAGGTTCCAGATTGGGACCCTCACCTATTTTGACTCATCTGACTCTTTCTGCATTCCTTCCTGTCTGACATGTCAGCTGATTCTTCAGCTCGGGACAATATATTAATTAGCCTCAAGTTTAAGTTTTTTTTCCCCACTATCTGGCTATAAATACATTTTAGGGTTTAGTGAGACTCATTGTCAAACACTTATTTCATATCTGGCGGCATGAGACAAAATATACTAGCTAACCTAACGCTGGCTGATTAGATACTCTTGTGATTATGATTAGAAATTCTTCAAATAATATTAAATTATTAGACAAATTATAAAAGTGTAGGTCTGTAAGGCAGTTTAATGACAAGTCAAGGGAACTTTGATGACTAAGTAACTATTTTTATTTATGTGTATATAGTCAGAACATTGACAGGATACAGCTAGGGCATTCAGTTTGGGTACTCTCTTATTATCTTGTATCTTGTTGCTCATATTTTCTCAGTGTACAATGTTTTCCTCGAAAAAATCCTTGCCTATAACAATAGATCTGGTTTAGCTCTACAGCACAACACTCTGGACCATGGTGTCAGATTTAACTGGACTAGATGGAATTCTCTCTAAAACTGTTTTTCTTTTTCTTTCTTTCTTCTTTTGGCTTGTACCTTGACCAAAGATTCCTCACCTCAAACACAACGGTAAAGGTTTTGTTTGTGAAGCTTCTATACTTTCCTAACACAGAAAACCTCCACAAACAACTGACCTAGCAATATATATGCCTGACTGAGGGTTTTATTGAGCGCCCTCTGTCAAGATCCCGTCAGTCTGCGGTCATCGGGGTGCTGGATCCTCCCCTTCCTAATAAAACAGGTCTGTTTTGGGGACAGGCGGCCTTGCTCCGGGAGACCCCGGCCTGGCCCATGCTTCAGCATCAATATCCCAGCCACCCCCACATCCTGCGCGCCTCCTATATGCTCAGGGTTAGGCACCTCTATAAGATGTGGTTGGCGGACGGCGAGAGAGATAATACCAATCATTCATTAGCACAGACGGCCAAGCAGCCAGCAAACCCTTAACTGAGTACTATTGATTGATAAAAAAGGCGGCGATGGCATATTCACAACAATTACCAGGTGTTTTAGCACCACGCCCCATTAGCATCATGGTTATTAAAATAAAAATATTGGGGCTAAAAACCACTGCCTAATTTACTTTCCCATATGGTCAAATGGTAATGTTGACATTACTGTAAACGAATTTCGTCCTCATCCATGCTTTGGCTTGTACTGAGTGACACGCTTAATTCATTGATCCAAATCTAATCCGGGGTTAGACGAGTCTTGAGATTTATTCCCAGATGATGGAAAACCCAAAATGTGACCAATTCCACACGAAAACATGCGCGATCGATAACCTCTTCAGTTAATTGAATACGACATCTATTCCCGAGTACCACAGGCTGAGTTAAATTATTTGTGGGAAATGAAATTACCAGGAACCCAGACACATCCATGTACCTCTATTATAAGTGTCAAGACATTCTGCTTTCTGATCCAAAGCTCAGAATGAATACACCCAGTGGCATTTTCTCCCTCAAAAAGTATCTTTTTTGGAACTGAAGACTCTCTGAATGGCAAGGGAAACAATTTAAAATCTATTTGTGAGGGACAGACTGAGTATTGTTATGGATTAAAAAGAAACATACATAATGTCTTCACCTTTATGATATTATGAGCCTAGCGGTGGAAGAAGTATTCATCTGAATAAAAAATTAAATTAACTGAAATATTAAAATTGGATATCATTCAAACCCTGGAGTCCTTAGTACTGGCTTATACTTTCTCTTTTAAAATAATTTCAAAATTATGCAGTTATTATTATCTCATTCCAGAGCTGTAAATTCATATTTGGGACTGACTGTGACCTTTTCAATAGGTCAAACCAGATGATTAATAAAAGCAGTAGGTGATTTTTACTCAGTGAATAAAAAAGAAGTGTGTATTCTATGAATATTTTCGTTAAAACTTTCATCTGGATATCCGTGTGTAGTTAAGAGACCAGAATTTACTTTGGAAATATTAAAATAAAATTCACAAATTTGCATGAGTGACTTTTAGAAAGATTGCCATTGTCCTTCACAAAGTCAGATAATCTGGAAAATAAAATAAACTGTTTTAGTAATGACTAGTGACATCAAGCAAGTTTTGTTACTCGGCTTATTATATATATATAATTAATTCTGTGCTCCTCCCCTTGAATTGCTGTCAGTTCCTTGTCCCTCATTCATCCTGGAGAGACTGCAGGAGCAGCAGTGGCCTCACTAACAGGCAGGCTCACCTGAGAATGATTGCTAATCAAACCAGGTGCGACCACTTACCTTCAATTAGGCCACTCACTAAGACCCGCATTAAAGGCTGAATGAAACTTTTGAGTGTTTGGTGCTGGGCTTTTGTTATGTTTTTCCCCCTGGCTGAGCTTTATTTGGTTGTACTTTATATAGTTTTCCCCAGAAGGGGTGAATGAGACTTGTCACTGCACCACTATATATATGTATGTGCTATAAGAGGGATAATGAACCCTGTGCCATATATTATTTTTGTTAAGCCTTACTCCTGATACGCATTATAGGATGAAAGATATTGTACCGAATCTGCTATTAAGGACACCAAAAAAACCTATGTTTTCACCTCATTTAATTTCCAAAAGTAAATAAATCAACACAGATAAATGCCAAGTAACGGAATGAATCAAAATTTGGGCTACACTCAAAGCTGCAGCAGATTGTCTGTATCTTAGTTCACGGCCATGCTATTTTTCATCGAGTATTTGCCACTGATGCTGTGAATTTGCAGCACGCTCCATAGGTTTACATTTGAACTGCAAAGTCAGAGACTTGTTTCAAAAGACATGAAGCTGAGAGACGTTGTCCTGAATCGTCCACTCAAGATATCAAAGAAGTTTTACAGAAACAGTTTGTGACTCTCAAGAGCAAAGAACATTTTGTGCAATTTTTTTTTTTTTTTTTTTTATTCAGACAGCTTAGAGACAGTGAACTGTAAGACCAGGAGTCAGTAAAACTGGGGTTTGACTAGCGGGCTGTTGGCTGACAGGTAATACGCGGGTCTATCAAGCAGGGTGGGGGGATGGGCGGGGGTTGGGGGGGCGTGATGGGGTATCAATCACTCGGAGGAGGTATTGATTGGAAGTGGTGTCAGTTACAGGCACTCGCGAGATAAACTTACCTGTCTGGCGGTGATGGATAAGCCACCCCATGATCCTCCAGCTCAACGCTGATTCAGGGCCTTCTCCCACCGCTCCCCGCCGCCCGCCTCCTTCTGAGGATGGCGCCGAATGTTTGCTCAATTGAATTATCCCTCACTTCGCTGTGATCAGGGCCTTCAAACCCCCCCCTTCCCACCCTCCACTTTCACGCACCGCGAGAACGCGCCGTCGACTTCAAGGCCAAAACAAAAGGGTTTGATCATTAATTCACAACTTATTTGTACGCTGCTACAGCTACTAAACAGACTGATGTATGGGATGATAGTTTTAATTAATAATGAAGCGACAACCTCATTGTGAAGAGGGAACCTTTGAAATATGCCGTCAGCTGGGGTGAGATTCAGTCGCGCCTTTCACATTTCAGACCGATAATTGTGCTTTGTGCTTGTGAGCACGTGCGCGCATGTGCGGGTGTCAGTGTGCATGCTCGTGTGTGAGTCTCATTGTCTGTGTATGCGCGCGAGTAAGCACTTATGTATATATGTATCTCCTATTAATTATGCCAGTAAGAGTGCCATAGATGTCCAACATTGCCATAAAATTGCATTAGAGTCCTTTATCAGGCTGTCTCATCCGGAGAAACGTATACTGTTGGAAAATCTGAACTTTAATTTAGATTTTCTTGCTTCTGTAATTACTACAAAAATGTTTCAAGCGAATGAATACATGTCTGAGATCCAGGTCAGGAAGTGAAGCACACACGTTAAGCAAACAGCGGGTTCTCTCTATGAAAATTCTGCTAATTAGGAAAATTCGGTCAACAACAGTCCCAGACTTTAGCTTACAGCTGTGTGTTAATGGCACAGTCAAACGGAACTCTTATTCGCTGTTGATTTTGCTAATGAGATTGACATTTCTGGAGCAAATACTTGTCAATTTGTCATTTTGTTCTTCTGTGCAAAACACACGATCATGTTGACACACAACGGGCACTTTTCTTATTAAAAATCGAGTCCCTCTCCAAATACCGTGAGAACGGAAACATCAAAGTGCATGTTGTCGGATATGTGTAGTAAATAAGTCAACACAAGGATAAATGCCAAGTAGAGGGATAAGGTGAAATTTAGGCTTCTCACAAAGCTTCAGCAGATTGTCTGTGACACGCAAATCCTCTGATCCGGCTTCATGGCCACGCTATTTTTCATCCGGTATTTGCTACTGATGCTACGAATTTGCTGTGTATTCCATCAGATTTCGGATGACCCACATTGTCAGCAATTCGGTTTTTATTCATTATTAAAACGTCATCAAACATTTAGGTATATTTATCAAACCTTCATGGCCCGCAGAGTGGTTGCTGTGCTCTTTAAAATGTCAGCGGCTATTTATCAAATACATGCAGTCTTATTTGCATCAGTAATGCTGTTGGTCGGCTTTGTAGTCAGGTAGTTTAGCCCTTGATGCATATGTAATTTGCATGCATAATACACGTGAATTATGCATATAATTATGCCATTTTGGCTCCTGTGCCCGAATGAAAATATAATTTTGGTTGTCAAATCTAAATATCATTTATCATATAAGCGACTGAATGTCAATTGAAACATGTCTTCAAGAGTTATTCAAAACCAGACATTAAGACTGCGTTAAGTGTCTCTTACTTAATACTACTTAATACCAGCCTGACTATGAAATATAGCAAAACAGAATTCTCTCAATAGTGCTTGTGCATTGAATGCAGTGACTTTATCCTCCATTACTGGATTAAAAAAAGGATCAATTTCATACAAAAAACTTGTGTTAGATGAAAGGAACACATTTAAGATGGCTGCTGACTTCTTGGTGGGTCCCTTGAACATTATCTAGAAATCACAAAGATGCAGGAATGACCTCGAAATGTTGTTCAGGTGTTCCAGTTTGAAAAGAACTTGAATTTTGGATGGTTATTAAAGTTTAAGTTCCTGCAGTTATCTGAACTGGGGATGTTGTCAGTGAATTTGTATGGTGCATGGATGTAATATCAGTGACTTTGTTTGGAAAATAATTATGTTCTTACATGTTTTAAGGAGAATTCTCACCATAACATCTTAGTAACCAAATGAAAACCCATCAAGTACACCTCCATTATTCTTTAATCATTTACAATACCTAGGCTGTAACTGGTACTTTCAAACAATTTATTTGGCCACCATATTGAAATTCATTGCCCTTCAAACCATGTGTTCTAATGATTGATTGTCATTTGTCCACCATTAGTCATTATGCCCAAAAAAATTCCAACTCTTTGTAGAAAAAGATGAAGTGTTTCAACAGTGAATTCCATAAGCCAGGTTTAAATGACAGTGATTCTACAACATTTAAAATGCTTTCTATGAACTGTAGCTTAGGTAAATGACAACAATCACAGAAAAAAGTTCAGCAAAAATTAAAGATGAAACAGACAGAACATAAAGACAGGTCAACATATAAGAAACACAAATGAACATAATATTGAACAAACTCGTCCACAGTCAAATGTCAGAATGGCACAGATGTAAGTTATCGTGAATTTGTTTCACTTGTCATGTGTAGAAGCACGATTAGGACCATGCAGTGGCCTTTACTTATACCCATGTATTGACCTTTCATTGAAATATGTCAGCGGTATTGTCAGAGCTGTGTAAATAAAGAGACTGATCCCCTACCTGAGGAAGACCCAAGAGACCGAACCGAAGCAGCAAGCGGGAGGGGGAGGAGGGAAGGAAACAGTTAGTTTCACATATCATGGGAAATACAGGAAAAAGGCAATGTTCAGCAAACAGTGATTACACATAATTGACTCAAAACATAATTTTGGTTTGTTCAATAAACATGCGGGTATTGGTTCATCAGAACTGCAAAATGTGTTCGATATGTTTTAGTGATGTAATCATTTGAATCGTATGGTCGGTTGGCATTTATTTTCCCCTAATGCCCTACAGTTGGAATCAGGATTAGTTGATCTTGTACCAGTAATTAGAGGCAACTGTCTCCAGCCGATGCCTCTACTGTTGCATGTCCTGAAATGTATTCACATAAAAACACACTTAGCACTATTCAGCCGGACACAAATATATAATTAAAACAAATGCTTTCAAATGCTTTCATTAGCTCATGCCTTTCCTAGTTGATTACTACAGATGATAATTAAAACTTGGTTTAAAAAATAATTCCGCTGGAAGTCCTTGATGATTATAGCAATTGCCACTGTCAACAATTATCCTGGCTTAATTGGCAAAACTTATTTTCCAATGTCATGTAACTCAGATCTGGACATTTTTTCATGAATTTTGTTCATAAGCAAACCTCCACTGAGTTCTAAATTTGCAAGGTTGCAAGCATGGAAGTTTGTAATAAAAATGTTCTCTTCACGTGTATTCTTTCGACAACAAAAACATGCAGTATGTAAAACAATTTGTGATAGACAGCCTGGAGCAAATTTCTCTGGTTTATGTATATTTGCCAAAATTCCAGAAGTAAGGAAAATGGTAAACAAAAGAACAGTAAGCACTACATGTGTAGTTGCATGTATGTATGTATATATACATGTTAAGTGCATGCTTATTTGTACTGGGAACATATTTGTAATTTGAATAGCTATTGAAAACTCTTAACAGCAGCGAGTGAAATATTTAATTTTGTTATAATGACTAATATAATAAGGTTAGCCAATATAAGTACACTATATTTGGAAGTTGAGAACCATCAGTAAAAATAATGAAAAAAGTGGCTTTACTAAAGGAATTTAGTAACTTTACAGTAACATTATTTTATTATACTTCATATCTCACAGAGGAAATATCCATATAATGCTATGTCCAGAATTAATTGCTGGACGAGGATATTTCCCCATTCTCAGTTATTCTAAATACATAAGGGGCACTGCATTTATGTTGCCATAGGAATGACATGCAACATACTGGTACATAAGCTTTTGGAATGACCTTCCAAGTTAAAATTCAATGCAGTAATCGTTAATGTATCTATGAAATACATGGTGAAAAATCAGTCATGGACAATTTTTATAATAGGGGTTTACCTGAAGTCTGCATATTTTCCCAAAAAGTAATCTCCCATGAGGATGAATAAGTTGGCATATCGTACACAGTAAATGAAGGAAGCATTAGCTTGCTCACACCAAACTCTTGACAGACTTAAAAATAGGTAATAGTCTGATACTATGTCCTGTTAAATGAAGTGTTGACCCCATCTGTGGTGGAAAATTCAGAGGGGGAAAACTACACGTTGCCCTGAGACAGGCCCCCCTTCACTGCATCCAGCCTCCAGGGACCGTCACAGCTGCAAGATTGGTAAACTTTCCCTTTATAACGTCGTTGTAAGAAAATACATTCCGCCGTAAACGGTGTGTAATCGACCTTTGCAAAATGATCGACATGGCGTGTTACCATTCATTGCTTGGCAACCGTCGGTAAGCCACCACTCTCTCTGTGAAGCGCCAACAGCAGAACCAGCAGCTCTGACTAAATCCCAGCTAAAGTTACACAGTGTTACTTTACTGCCCTGAGAAGTCATGAACAGAAGTGATAAAAGAGAAAATGGAAAGGTGGAAAGGTGTGTCTGGAGCACCTGAAATGGTAGCAATATTATTTCACTCCCTTTTCCAGGCCAACATCCAATCTTATGAAGTACCAGCAGTGGGTGAGATTTTGTGAGGGGCCACATTCTGAGAACAGCACAACCAATATAATAAGATACTCGTGTTCCTTCAAAGGTAAACTTCTACACCTCAATAATCCTGTGATATGGCATTTAGCTGGCTAAACATTTAGCATAATTATTAGGAAACCTTGCTAACAGCTTGCTATATTAGACCACTGTGTATGTTTCAGCATTGCATTTGTATTTTGAGGGTCTTGCCTCAGTTTAGCCTGAGCCGTCATTATAATCATTTCATCATAATAATCATTATAATACCACTTGCTAGCTACAGCACATAACTAAGTTAACACTGGATTTTTCATTAACCTTACTCATCTTGGACAACTTTTTTATACTTAATGTTTTGTTTATCAAACAGCAAGCTTCACCAAAATCCTCTGGATGAGTATAGAACGTCAGCAACATCTTGCAGATCATGTCTGAAGAGACTTTTTTCTAGATTTTTGTATATCCACATGTTACATAGCCCAGAATTGCTCTGGAAAATTGCAGTGTATTGATTTTAACACACCTGTGTTGAACTGTCTATGTTACAAGTGCTGAAGAACTGGTAATACAAACATAATAATAACTTGCTGGTGTGCATTGTGGGAGAGATTTTAGATAAAAGCTTGACTGACAGTAACAGAAGCTCAGGGGAGGCAAGGCCTGAGAAAAGGAAGGAATATAGTGCCATGCCATGTAGGACTTAATTGTTACTGTGACTACAATCTTTACTCACTCGTGAGTCTGTAATTGTCATATCACTATTTGATTTGGGGGATGGGACTGAATATTAATGCTCACGCATGGGCCCGCTATGACCTGCTCATGTCGGCGGACCCCCCATAATGAAAAGAAGGCACACAAGGCTAAAATATGCATATTAATGAGCCATACCTCTCATAGTGATTAACATTATAAATGATGGGCGGTTTGAATTTCTGAAGGCTCTTGTAATTATATAAGCAAGTGATGTGGTCGGGCAGCTTTGCTACTGTTAAAGCACACCTTTTTCAAAAGAGTTTTAATGCGTATATAAGTCTTGCATACCAAATGTTCCACTATAAAATGGCTGCCACGCGGTTCCAAGGTGGGTCTAAGTTTAATGTCAGTAGTAGACGGGGTGGCTGCTAAAGCTAATGAGAACATCGGGGCAATCGCTCAAACCCACACGACTGCAGTCATGTCCAAAAGAACCCCCGAAGATGAGACCCGAATCATTAAAATTAAAAATGCAATAAAACGTTGCATGCTCCGGCTTGCACTTTCTCAAGGTTCAGAAATCATATCCCTCAATTTGCAATGAGCGCCATGCCCCATTACGTTTAGATTTAAGTCCCTTTTTATATGAAATTTTTAAATGTCGATAAAACCAGGCACCATAACATTTTTTAATCCACAACTAGTAAACCGCACATCCCATATCTGCATGCTCATCACGTTACGGATGATAAGGTAAACAGGTAACAACCATTAGCAACTAATGGATATTTGAAAAATTAATCTGTGCACTTGTGCAATAATGCATACAGCAAATTAACTATATGGTGTACTCCAATATTGCTTCCTCAAAATAAAAAAAAAAGTTTAAGCACTCAATCCCTCCAGACACAATTTTAGTGGGTAGAGGGGTGCAACGACATGAATAACACAAGAAGGCCAGTAATTTTGAAGAGAAGGACTGAATCACTGTATTTATATGAACACTAACAAATTGATACTTTGTTTTCCAACTTGACAGTTCCAGTACAATATCTGTATAAACATTGTGATTCACTTTATTTCAGTAGTGCAGTGCTAGCCTTTTTTATCTCTCAAAGTACATGCAATCACAACAAATATGACAGAATATTGTCCTTGCCTTGCTCCATCCAATTTTTAAATTAGCTGTCAGTCACATTGTTTTCATTTCCCAATAAGTTTTTTTTTTTTTTCCCTTTTGATGTTATGGTTCAGATTTCTGTTAAAACTCCACAATACATATGAATTCAAAATACAAAGGAAATTCATTGAAATGTATTTCGGTTTACCTCCTTGTCTATCAGAATTAAAGTAATAAATTGGTCATTTGTGTCGGTATCAGCTATTATTCACAAAAGTAATCAAATACATTGAAAGGCCAAACCATTTATGACAAAAGTGTATTTATACAATGTTGCAAAGGAGATTTTATGATGTTTTATCTATACCGAATCTTATTAGCCTCAAAAAATGTCAAGCATTTCAACTGAGTAAAAAAACAATTAAAGAGCTCAGCAGAATGAACCTGAATTTATATGCAAGTGCACCAAAAAACACACAACACACAATATTTGATAATGCATGAATATAATTATCCATATAAAAAAATGTGATAGGTTGTTTTTAATCTCAAAGGGAACAACATTAACACTAGATTTGGATCCATTTAAAATCATCCTGGAGTTTTATTCTGAATGGATGTTTTGTTTTCTTCCATGACAACAATATTCCATATGAATAATGTCATATTTCATATGACACAGTATTGTCATTTGTCTGTGGTTTGGTTTTTGATCTAACATAAAACTTTGGAGCTGTCCAAAGTTTTCTAAAACAAAGTCATTTTCAGCTCGGCTGGCTTAAGTACCATAAAGCCTCGGGTTGTGATTCAGGTGATCTACCTGCCTGTTTGGGGGAGCGTAATCCTATCGATCTGTCCCCCACAGGCGGGGACACCGCCAACAACAGGGAGTGTGTCTGTTAGCTCTGTGAGTCACTGGTCCTCGCAGTAAAAGCCAACAGACGGATGTGTAGCCCACAGCCAATACATAGAAAACAGCTTTGACTCAATGGCACCTGTAAACCGGGATCATTTTTTCCCCTTACACCATGTAGAACTACATTTTCCAATTCCTCTGCACTGTTTTACTGGACTCCAGCCCTCATACATCACAGACCAAGCCCTTAAGCTCATATAGCCAGTACTGACAATGGGCTTTCTCTTGTATCTCACAAATGACCTCATTACTCAGGTCGTTCTAATCTATATAAGCAGAAGCAAACTGGTAAAGTCTTGCTTTAACAATTTGCAACTTATGTTTGTTTTTTTTAATTGGACTCTCACTCTTGATCCATGAAATCATCTGCTGATACACCAAAAGAAAGTCCTACATGTAGAATATGACAATGCAAAATATAAAATGTCTTACTCAGATCTGCTTGCTGAAGCTAATGAGAAAATGGCCCCTCATAATTGTATGCTGCACTTAATTATTTATCATATGCTTTGCTTGATAAATAAATGCTGAACCATTGGTTTCTTTTCACCTTTTTAATTATGAGCAAAAGAAGTGTGAAGTAAAGGGCCATTGGCAAAACTAAAATATCACAAGTGGAAATTAGCAACTATATATTTATGTCTCTTGTAGAACAAAGCTTGGGTTTTCATTTGTAACAAGTGAGGGGCCATTTTTACGTTATAGTTGCAGCTGGCTCACTTGAGATACTCTAGATCTGAAGGGATAGGGTGATGAAGTCACTGTACACATGCTCACAGAAAAGGGGAAGATATGAAAATGCATTTGTCATTCTTTATGTCACCACTATATTAAAAACGAATACATAATAACATCAAATAAAAGTGACAGGGAAATGACAGTCAATATTGGAGAGATGGCACACTGAGTTATTTCAGCTCACTCAAGTACCATTCAGATTGATTTTGGGTTAAATGTACTTAACCTTTTGAGCTATTTGCATGTATGTGAAGAATGACAATCCATGAAAGGACAATGGTTATCATTAGTAATGCTTAAGTGATACTGTAATTCTGAGTAGCTAATGTCACTACTGTAAATGATTTTATCAAGGAATACTACAAAGTAATTTTGCTATGAATGCTTCTTCTTAGCCTTTACAATTTTGATTACTTGAGTTATTGTTTTTTCAACCATTTTTTTTCATTGAATGAAAGAAGAAAGTCTTCCGACTTTCTGAAGCACTGTTATTTACACGTTTCAGCGAAACAAGATGCACCTTTTGGGGTTTATTGGTCAGGCAGTGCAGCATCTCCACAGGCAGAGAGAATCTCCTGGACGGCAGCTGCGACTCTTTTTTTTTTATATCAGCCTGAATCTTGCTCTGAAGTTGCACGCCGCCCACACCATAATCCACTCTGATCAACAACGTGTCAGTTATGCACAAATTAGCAAATGCTAGAAGCCAGTTTCGCAGCTCTCAGACATAAAGATGCTACGGTCATCTCCATTTTCAGTTTTATGCTGATGATAGTTGCCATCGAGGACTAATCTTATGAATCGGGTGCATACACCTGCCTCCCCCCCAATATATGCGCAGTCTTTGCCCAATTATCAAGTCACACTGTCCCCTGCCGCTCCCCGTCAGCGTGGACCCCCTCCAAACCCAGCACCACCGAGAATATCATCAAAACGCATCACATTCCTGGAACCGCTTACAAGATGAATCCCGGGAAAGTGGGCGGCTGAAGTGGTTCTTCCGGAAGGACGGGGAGAGGGAGAGAGGGAGAAGGATGCCTTTGTCAATATCGTGTTGTTGTAGCACGCCCATCAGCGGCTGTGAACAAAGCCGGGTTTTTTCTGTGGGAAAAAAAAAAACGCAGAGCCGGGGGCCCTCGGGACGCACTGAGTCTTAATTAAGAGAGTTGGGCTACCTCAGGGAGCCAAGGCAGCAGCTTCCTCTGTGGAAGTAGCACCGCTGGCGTATGTGCAACCACGGTGGAAGAAAAACTCTCAAAACAAAACACCTTGCCTTCATAAAAAGACTAAATTAGCCAACGCTGATAATTACTCAGCATAACTTCAGTCGGATAGATCATGAGCGCCAAACAAGCAGAACGTTTTACATCGCTCCCCGAAATGCTCCACGAAATTGTCCAAATATCTTTAAAACTTATTCATAATGCAAATCCTAAATGCATATTCGCTTCTGTCATCATTTCTACTTTTGTACTTAAACTTTTTCCATTGAAACTTTAATAATATCTCATTAATGGCTTTCATTTTGAGCTGTCCAGTAGTTATACATTTATACAATGAAAATAATGGGAATTTGTAAGAAAAAGTCCAGAATTTCCAAATTAAACTTTTATAATATCTCATTAGAGGCTTTCTTTCTCAATGGAAATTTTCTTGCAGCCCATACTATCCAGTAATTAAACATTTATAACATTAAAATGCTAAGATGGTACTTTGGGGAACTGCAGACGGCTCGCAGTAAAAGAGCTGCAGAGAATCAAATTGGAAGGCATTGATGATCAGCCGACGCTTGTGTTTACTCAATTTTACGTCCACCAATGCAGACAAGACCAGACGTTCAAGGTCTGAGGAATGAGTGTTACTGTTATATAACATGGTAATGTCATTTAGATGCAAGCCTTCTGTTGTGATACAATGTATTTTTGCTCCTGACAATGGAGATAAACAGGCATTTCTTATTAAATCTTAAAAAAAGGCAACTGTATCACAAAGTAGACAGAATCTATAATAGAAATATGACATATCACTTTTTTCATATCAGAAATAAATAAATAAAATTGTTCTCTGTGCATCAGCATCTTTAAAGGAGATCCTCCGGGTTTTCTGAAGCGGCTTATTAAGGATTCTTCAAGCTTTCAGTGGCCTTTGCGAATGTTTTCAAAGAGACAGTATCCGACCCTGCTGCGCGCTGACAGTTTCACGCTACTAATTATGAGGGGTTAAAAGACCGTCCTAATGAGAAAATGCGGAGATGTTGTCAACCATCACAATTTAAAAAATCTTTCATTTATTCATTCTCTGGCCATCCAAAGAACCCTGACTCAAACCACAAATATTGACCACTATACTGTTTGATAGTCAAACCAATGAAACATCATTCTTAAATTAATGTCAGGGTATAAACCTGAATTATTATGATATAATAGTATAGACACTGTGTTTTGCAAACAAAGATATTTTTTTTTTTCACTCAGAGCACCATTCAGCATGCTAAAGTAACTTAATAACTGTCCATTTGAAGTTCTATGATTATAAGTTTATACCAACAAATCTAAAAAAATGTATTCTGTATTCAGTGGCTTTGTATCTGCAATATAATATGCAAAATAATGAGAAGTTGCACTATAATGAGTGATGCATAGTTTTGCTGCTTTTGTGACTGGGAGGACAAATCCTACAGTGCACATAGATGCATGGGCATTTTCAGACAATGCCGTTTCAGAGAATGCTACAGTATAATGACAGAAGTCAATTTTAGGATTTAATGCTATGGACATATTCCTATTTTATTTTGATAAACGCTTGCTTTCAATCAACAGCCATTTCAGGAGACCAGGTGTGTGGCCTGCATAAATACGAATGATCCTTCATTCTGGTCGATTTGTAAGCACAACGCTCAAAAGGAAATCGTGGTCGTAATATATTTTTATCTCTCCATTTCAGGGCTCTCTGAGATTCCATCCACCACCCACTTAAGAAATGTCTGCTTTTGTTTTCCTGGTGATGACTATTTAATGGTGCTTTACTTTAGCCTAAGGATGAGTTATCCAGCCATCCTCGCAACACTTGTTTGCAAGGGATTCTTGTTACAAAAATTCAATTAATTATGATGTTGACACAAAAAGGAAAATTAAAAAGGAGTGCTGGGAAAAAAGGGCTCCTTTGACATGTGCGGACACACCAGCGTACCCATGCCAGCATGTTCTGAATGACAATGTTGGGATCGGCGATCGATAGCTGGGTTTTTCTAGCTAACACTGGGCAGACACAGAAACAAGATTCGATGTGTACATAAATCATTAACAGTAAAATACATATTTAATCATGTTGCAAATCAAATCACAGAGTACACACAGTATTTCAATCAAACAAGCAATAAACCGCCCATGAAATTCCTACTTAACTGATCCCCAAGGTAAAATGTCGAAAAGGACACAATATAAAACAGAATAATTTATAGCAGCATGATAAAGGTAAACAGCAATATTCAAAAAGTAAAGATAAAACATGCTTTGGTATTTCTACTGTTATTTTTTCAGCTACTGTTGCCGGTCAGAATACTACTCCTAATCAACAGATTGTACAGCATTTTCTCTTTGGTCTACCACCTGGGGAAAAAAACCCCTCCAACATACAAAAAACACATAATTTTATGCCTTTATATTCCCAAGTTGCAGAAACAAAAATATGTACCAATTCCCTGAACCAATTTCCACAACAAAGCTAAGAAAAACACATGAATGTATGGATGTAAACATCTTTGTCCAAAAATATAATCTCATCAAAACAATACTTCTGTACATTCCTTTTCAAAAATTAGACTAATTAGTTTTGTGGGCTTAGCACAGGTAAGAATGTTACATCACAAAAATGGAATATATAAAATAATAGATATAATAGAATATATGCTAGATGCATATCATATAGGATATATATGAAAAGATATGATGGAGTTATTCATGTTTCATTGTGGCTCTTGACTGACTTGCACTCCAGTTATTTTAATTAAAATTGTTCCGATTTGGATCATTTGATTACTCTTTGAATATAAAACACACTATCTCCATTTCATTCACAGTGGCTTGTCTGATACCTTACTTTACATCAAAGGGGTGTTATATATTGTATTCACATGGTTCATTGTTATGAATTTCCCTTTCTCCCCTACGTATCAAAAATAGCCAGTCATGTCTCTCGAGTGCTAGCAGTAATAGCAGAGCTGGGGGAAGTGGGGAGGAGGGGGATTTGGGGGGGTGGCTGACTCAGACGCATTTCTCCCACTGTGATGGTGACTGGAGGCCAGCACACTGGGAGGAAACGGCAGTAACCCAGGGAAACCTGCCCCCTGCTAATGGGAGGACCAAACTAATTGCGTCCCTCTGCCACTGGAAGCCCTGGTCAGAGACCGTTATTGACATAGCCTGTGCTACTTCATGTCTTGGCGAGGGCATGGAGGCCAGAATTGGGCTGTCTACAGCGAGCTCATTTGCCAGCCTGTCTGTGGGGAGCTCATTTTGGAGTTATTATTTGACTTGAATGCAGCAGGCACCCTGTAGGTACAAGAAAAAAAAACGGTAACACACTACTGATAGATGTAATTTGAGTTTTACATTCAGCCTGAGCATTTGAAGACATGCATTTCAATTTGATATTCTTTACCCTGTAATACAATATGAAGTTACCTATGGCACCTTTGAAAGTCTTGTAATGACATTGAGGCAACTTCTCTTCCAATTTATTCCTTGGATATGATGCTGATGGTGGTTGTTGCTGTTATTATTTATGCATTGATGTGTCTGGTTTTCCCTGTAGAATGTGATTTGTTTCACTTAAGTATTCCAACAAGAAGATCCTTCATTGTTCTGCAGTCGTACAAATTTATACAAATTTGCAGTGTTATTTTTTGCAACCTGACTGAGCCCCAGAAACCTTGTAGTACAATGGGGCTCGCTCGGCTGCAAAAGCTTCAATATTTCCTGGGCATTGAATGGTAACAACTTAGCATTTTTGAAGCACCATTTGTTTCCAAATAACCCGTTCTTTGTGTTAGCTGCAACCTCAGCAGCAGGGCTGAATAAGAATGTTAACAGTATTTACATTTTATGGCAGGGAATGAAACTGATTCATTTTGATGAACGAAAATAGCATAATAGCAGGCTTGCATACATTTCCGCTCTGTGTGATGTGTTTTGGTGTTAGCCAGCCGGAGGGAGCAGAAGTAGACGGACATACAGGCCTAGTTCTTTCAGCGCTCAGCCTGTTCTCGCTTTCAACAGCAGGAGAAACATCGCAAAACACATTCAATTCTCATATTTGCCAAAAGCATCATTACGTTTATCCTCACAAATATTTCAAGTCAACTCAATACAATACATTGACTGTAGAGGTTTTTGATATCCATGGTGTTCTTTCACCGTGATGCATACAGCTCTGGGAATAGTCGGGAATTGGGATTTACTGGCGCTGGTTTAAACAGTAGACTTCTAATATCCTCTATCATGCAGCAAGTAGTAGGCTAAATCGTGTGCGCTCATCGCTACACTTGAGGTAAACAGTGTTCTGTGGCTTTGACGACACAAAGATTGTGAGAGTGACTGAGCATTGACATTAGGAGAGAACACAGCGGGCCCACTGAGGGGAGAGTAACCATTGTGGTTTCCGACTCTGACAGAGAGACAAAATGTACATGTTGCTCCTTCTCTCGGAGCAGACAAAATCTTATCTTTCTTCTGGGTCTCCCGCTACTGAATTGGATATCAGAGTGGAGTATCAATCAGCTGGCTCGTTGAGGCACTGTAAACAACTCCCTCCACTCACAGTGACTCGACGTTTTGCCATTACTTTGTGAGCAAAACAAGACCACTTGCCTAAATCTCACCTCGAATGATAGAGTATTGCAGAAGAAATCGTGCAATGAAGTTTCACTGTGAGACAAAGTGTAGAAAGAGGCTGTACAGACAATACTTGAGGGCAGTTAATTCCAACTGGGAGTGAGAATAGAACAAAAAAAAATAAGTGGATTTATTTATAGAGGGTTGAATTGATTGAGGAGAGAAGAAGGAGATGAAGAGCCCAGGGAATGAAGAAGAAGTATGAAAAAGGAAAGCAGAATTAAAACAACAAGAGGGATAACTGTTAACACTGCGATATGCACAGCAAGGTCATCTTATCAAAGGTCTCAAAATGTCTGCCAGTTTGAAGAGGTTTGTGCAGCTTTTCATGTTCACACTGTTACATTAGCAGGCTTTTATAGAGCCACGCTTAATCTTTCAGTTCTTGGAGGAAATTTTTTCAGGGCATACACAAGAACTGAACACGATACTAGTTTATTACCTACTGGTTTATTATCCTGTGCTATTATGGTCACATAATCATTATAACTGTAAAATCCAAGCAGAGTTTTGTTTTTTTTTCCAAACCATTAATATTAGTGTGAAATTTTGATATTATATCCACAAAGTGACAGAGAAAGAGTGAAATTATATTCAACAGTTACAAGTGTCCACCAAAGAAATAAGTAACACAAATTGTCCAGTTATCGTTGTAAGTTAATATTTTAGACAATTATCTTGCAGAAATCAGAAATGGATTGCAAGTTGCAGTAATATAGCCCAGCTGGTGAGATGAGAGTACTTATCAGTGTTATTGAACAGACTGCTGATGCATGTTTAGGATAATGAATCCATCTTGGCAGGGCAGGTGATGCTCTTCAAAGTAGCGAGTGAAGCTGCGATTCTTCTCTCTTCAGAAAATGTGAAATCAAGAATACTAAAATGAGCTGCATACAACATTCTATTTTCTGTCCGTTTGTTAAAATTATGAAGCTGATGAGTTGAACCCAAAGCAAGCCAATGGCATTAACGTAAAATACTGTCCAGCTTGTTACGAAACATTTTGACAATTCAGGACAAATTCAGGGTTGACCACTGAAGATTAACACATTGTCAACCTTAAGTATATAGCCACAACTACGAGTTTCCCTCCAAGATGATACTAAATTTGGACTGAACTGGTTCTATACACATTCAACTGGTTGTATGTGAACATAATGGAGTTTGAAACACTTCTTGTTTACAATATGTTTTCTCTGTGAGAAAAGACAATTGGCATGTTTGGTCCAAGTGGATATCCATTTTTTTTTTTTTTTTTTTAATAAATCACCCTTGGCCACTCAGCCGACTGTGACAGGAAGTAGAAATGCATTCCAACACGACGGCGCGGCGGCTGAGGGTTTTATGCTGTGACAGAGGCTCCTCCGGGATGAGGAATCAAACTGCGCTTTGACAAGACATCTTGTCAGGAGGTCAGTCCCCCTTCCGCGGGAAGCTTTCTGGTGACAAGACGTGGCAACAAACACGACGGCCTGGGGGACGCTCTGGCCGCGCGTCGGTGGGGGTGTGGGGGGGTGGTCGGCGATGGTGAGGTTTGGACAAGGCCAAAGCTAGGGGCAGCAACAGGCAGGGAAATTAAGAGCACCCTCTAACAAAAAACTCCTTTATGTCTGAGGGGTGTCGGGGTGGGGGAGTTAAGGTCACCTCAAGGGTACTGCACCCACCATACGAAACTCCATGCCGGTTCTCGAGTAAATAATAAACAGCACATAAAAAATCCAGCTATTTGGTTTATTGCTAACAATATATCATTATGTTGTTTTACTTGATGAACGCCAGTACTTCACTCTTAAAAGGCTTTTCAAGTGTGACAGTGTAAGCGTGAACTGGAAATAATTAAAATTTCTATAAAAGAGTGCTTTTTAATAAATCCATTTAATTTAACCTTTTAATGTTCGAGGGTGGTATCGCCCCGTTGTAGTTGTAATTGCTCGTTATGCACCCGTTCAAAAACAAACTGGTAATGATTCAATAACGAGAAGCGCAAGCGACATTTGTTTAAAGGACATTGAACACATTGCGTTTTCTTTCCGTTTTCTGTTTCCAACAAATAAGTATACACCGCGTTTCACTTTGGAATCTCAAATTAGTGACCCCGTTAGAGGGAAGAGACTGCAGCATAATGATGAGGGCTAATTCCTCATAGACCAGTTAAATTAGACTATTTAAATACGGCCCCATGAAATCAATGACTCAGGAAGTTTGATGAAGCCCGCTTTGTCCATCGCCAGGAATCAATGGGCCATTAAAAACGTCTCTTTCCTCATGGCCGCACTTTAAATCACGCCCTGGTTTTGTGTCGCTACTGTTTTTTTTTCTTTTAATTTCCCTTTTCAGTCGCATGTCAAAAAACTCCCACAATCTGTATTTGGGTTGGCTTTGCGCATTCAGTGTGTTTATGAAGCATTAAGATCAAAAGCTCGGTGCAGATACATGTTCAAATTGAATAATTAAACTTGTGAGTATTGCAAATTATTTTTATCATCCTGCAAACATTGTCTGTATTCCCCATTGGAGAAAACAACTGAGGGGAACAAAAAAATAACTTGATATGCATTCTGCCTTTGTCTACAAAATATGAACACTTTACGCCTGAGAATTTGTGCCTTCAGTCTTGTCACTCTAAGAAATAAAAATATGCATCTTTGATGCCGCTGTCAATCACATGCTCTCTCAGCTAATACAGGTCCCCGTTCTTTTGAAATGTTCTCTATCCTGTTCAGTTTGCTTGTCTTTATTGATCTGACAGTGAAAGAATGATGTATGGGAAGAGTACCTACCTGAATATCCTTCAAATTAGACTCATCTTAAAGACAGCCAATATCTTCCCAACTACACATCCATTATGAACACTGTTGACCATTCAATTACCATTCATCTCTCCCTTCTTCAACTCTCTTACCATTGTGAAGTGGGACTTTCTGAAAAGATAGAATGATATCATCAACCAAGATGAAAAGGAATCGGTCGATACTTTTGCAGTATAAATATGTAATTGTTGAAGTATTGATATCTGTCAAATAAATATTTGACCATGTCGGCCTTCATTTGTGTCAGACAGTATCGTGTCCAGTCATTTGTTAAATATGTATGTATAAATATTTAACATAAAAATAAGCATGTGACTACAGAAAGATACAAAGCTTCTGTCGATTCCCAAACAGTCATCTTTTTTTTTGTTTTTTAGTTTGACTGTCACATCAGAGTCAGTGGAGTTTTGATTACAGGTGAGTTTGACAGATGGTTCGATGTTTGACTGCAACAGATCTGGCAGGAGTCTCAGCCAAAGGTGTGGGCTGAGCTGTTGGAGAGGCCGGCTTCTCCTTGTCTCACATATTCAGGGTGGCCCCTCTCCTTTTTGTGCGGTTCTGTTGTTTGGCAGTTTAGGCCTCTGGTTTGGATGCCCGCCAAGTTCGATGTAGTTTACCCCCAATTAGGGCTCTGACGAACGCCAAAAAGTGTGTATATTCTTGGCATGAAACAAGACTCGCCATAATGTTTGTGGGCAAAACTTGCCCACAAAAGTATGACATATCATACTTTTTTAGTCGAAACAAATGATAATTAATATATCGAGGAACATTGCACTTTACAATATCACACAAAAGTTCATAATTATTGGGCATTTAGAATGAAGCGTTATTTTGAAGAATGGATCTAGCTGAGGGCCGCATGCTTTGGCAGTCTGCCAGATTATGTCATCCTGCCATAGGAATTAGGTGACCTAAACCATGCCTTTTAAATCATAGATAAACCAATCAGCAATGACAGTGACATTTGACTTGACGAAAAACCTTTCATTTGGACCATGGCATGCCCCTGGAAGCTAGTTTGCACATGGTCAATTCAATTAAATGAGATATAACTATGGAGTATCATAACTATGTTTTTGATGCTCTTCAAAATGCAAATCACAATCCGCTGCTTCATGTGCATTTCTTGCCATGTATTCCGACAGGCAAATTTGCCCAGGGTTGATTATTAAATGTATAAAAATTGAACAGATGTCTAAATTATGGTAATAATAAAACTGATGATAAGTTACAGCTTAAATACAGGTGACCCTCCCACATCGCTGTTTTACACTTTGCGGCTTCGATTTTTCCCAGGTCGACAACAAACAATTAAGTTCTGGGATAACTCCCTTTTAAAATGTAATTGTCCCTTGAAACTGACTAACCATTTGATCACTAGGCAGCGGAGAGCTCCAGTCTGGTTTAAAATGCTCACAGCACCCCCACAAACCCCCCAGCTGGAGTTTTGCTTGCTTTGCATGCCGGGGAGGGCCAAAATTTCATGCGGTTTTTCCACATCGTGGGGGGCTGAGCCGCTAACCTCCGTGATGTGGGAGGGTAACCTATAGTTCATTTTCAACCAACCATTCTCAACAACGAGTAAATTTCAACTTTGTACATTTCCATAAATTCTTCACATACAGTACCAGTATATTGAAATACTTTCAATATGAATAATTTATTCAAAGGCAAGCTACCATAATTAAAGAGTGCATCTTCACTTGAAAGGTGATTTCAAAAACAATTGGGCATTATTGTGAGCGGAACACCATTTGTGAATTTATGCATGTACAATGAACAAATTGTTCATTCATACTTAAAACAAAAAACAGTTTGATTAACAAGAAGTCGACTTATACTAAATGGCTGCAAATTTATTTTCCATGTTGGATCCCATTTTAATTCTGTGCCACACCAGATATCCAGTGGGAGTACAAGACATTGTCAACAAAGATACCACAATAGAATAGACAGACCATTGTATTATTTAAATTCTCAGAGGGCTCCAAGAGTTCTCGTGTGTTGTTACTGATCAATTAAGTCACAATTTATTCACTTTTAAGTTACCTCTCGATAAGTGATTGCTGATTTTATTTTAAGGTTAAGGCAAAAACCAGCGGACACAGTGACTGTCTGGGTCTTGAATTCCACATTTCTATTAATTTTCATCCCCTACCTGAACTCCATATAACCAAGTAGGCCTATTCTTTCCGCACAGATGGTGGCGAGACTTGACTTTTTATGCCTTTGTTTTTGCGTCTGCCCGCTGGTGCACCACGGCTCAGTAATAAATGTTAAAATGAATGACCCACAGGTGTGATCCCTACTCCACGAATAGATTTCAGAAGACACACTTCTTGGTGTCATGATAATTGTGCATTCATTAATCAGTAGTGTTTAAATAAAGCATGTTTAAAAGCAAAATCCTGAGTGTGCTTTACGTGCGGCCTAAAAATAATTTGGAAACAGAAGCCCTGTGCAGTGCTTAGGAGACATTAACTTTTTGGCTTCCTGTCTTGAAAAGTATGTCTTTGCGCTGGGTCCTGAAAATATTTTCCAATTTAGCTCATGAGTAGAGCTAGCTCTAACCCAACAATGCATTGGGGGTCAGCTTTAGCCAGTTCAGACATATATCTTCGAGGCAAGGTCAAACCATGAAAACCTTTTCTCATTATCTACCGTTAGCTTGTGTGTGTCTTAAATGATCACCCAAGATATCCTGGGAGATGCTGTGCTCGGAATAGGCGAAAGCTAATAGATGCTGTTGACTGAGTGTGTTTTTAGAACTGTTCTGACCTCAGAGGCGACTGCAGCGGGCGGCTAATCCTGTTCTGCCCCGCTGGCGTGACCCACACAATGATATTCACGCCGCTCCTTACAGATTCGTGAAATTAAAAGAAGTCTCCGTTCCCCTGTGCTCATTGTTCTGTGGAAAGCATGCCTTTGGTTAATCAGTTGTAATTGTCGCTAATCCTCGTTCCCCTCCAGAAGGTCTGGAATTTGCATGGCCACCTGTTGCCGGCCTAGCAACCGTAACGTTGGTTCTTCGCACGCATCATTCCTATGGTCCACGTCGCAGATTTCCACTGTGTCTCTTCCATGCATTCAAAATAAATCTTGTGCATGAAGTATTGGAGCTGAACAATAGAAGGATGAACTGTTCATTCTACTGGAAATACTAATATTCTGTGGCATCCGAGACTGAATATTCAAAAAATTAAAATCCTGGCCTCAAATCCCTGGCACCATATAAAACTCGGGTCTTTCGTGTTTAAATAATAATTCACTCTCACTACAAAAACAGATCTGCACGTACAGTCACTTCCAGGCAAGAAAAATTAACATCAATGAATTATCCGCTCCTGTTTTGCTGAGTTTTCGGGCTGTCCTTCAAGAATACAGATGAGAAAGAATACAATTCAGAGCCTTTTTTCATCATTTTGGTTAATTAACAGGAGTTTGTATACTGCTCCCAGTAATATTATTGACCTCACATTTGAATATTGAACTAATAAAATATCCGGTCTCATCCCAATTCTCGTCAGACGCCCAGGAGAGCTTTTCCTTTAATTAACATCTCTAATACACCTCTATTTCCCCTTGAGGTAACATTTCCCCTCAACACAGTCCTCTAATCTGTAGTTTTCCTGTTAACACACGATTACCCGTCAAATCGACCCTTAAAGTTGCACCGAGGCTTCATCCTTCGTGAACAATATGTAAATGGGCCAAATTGAAATGGTTTGAAGTAGTTTCAAATGTGTTCCTCTGGTAAGTGTGTATCCTGAATGTTTCAAGTATTCCAAGATCTTATTTCCTGTTTTGCAAAGGTGTTTGGTCAACGGATTAACCAAATACCTTTGCACAAGAAAAACTTGACGTTCAACTAGCCCGTGGAATAAACGAGGGAGTCGATGACTTTTAATCGATTGAATTTTGATCTTTCTGTTCATGGACACTGGAATTAAAAAACTCAAATTCCACTGATCTTGATCTTTATTCAGAGGGAGTCTCCTTTTATAATAGTATTATAATATTAATATAATAATAATAATAATAATAATAATAATATTTGTCAAAGCTGGATCTGACCTTTACGTTAGTGGAGCCTGGAAAATGGTCATTTCAAATTGGACAACCGTTGCTAGGTTGGAATTACAATATAATCTTCTCTGCTGAGCATCATAGATCTATTATTATTAGTAGTAGTAGTATTTGTTGCAGTAGTAGTGGCAGTAGAAGTAGTCTTAGTTGTAGTAATTATTTTGTTTTGTCATTTTTCTACAAGCATTCACTCCAGAGTGCTTTCCCAGATGGGTAAACAGTTTCAGGGTTATTTGGGGTCCTAAAATAAATATCGTTTTAGTGATCAAACTGTTAAAACATTTCAGCCAGAGAGGAGAGGAGAGGAGAAAGGGAAAAACGACAAAAAATCAGGACCCGCCATCCGTATCTCATATGCCATATTCTAAAATGTAGGTATCCAGCAGTATGTCAAAAAAATATGTAAGGTAGTCTCTCCAGGTAGGAGTGTCTAATCTGAATGGAATTTAAAAGCTGACTGAATCAATTTGAGACAGCTGGATGGATTTTGTGGTGAAGCACTTTTCTCACTGATCCAAAACAGAAATTCAACTATAAAAAAGACATGTTCACGTTTACTTTTTTTTCTCTTAAAAGTTGGGACTTCAAAGAAGCCTAAAGTTCTCATGACACTCTCCTCCCTCAATGCTTTCTTCGTATTCCACATGTCAGCACTATTAAAAAATTCCACGCCACCATTACATCTGAAATTGCTGATGAAATGTATTGAACAATAAGTTGGAGTATGCAGCAGAGTATGTGTGTGTGTGTGTGTGTGTGTGTGTGTGTGTGTGTTTCTGTGTCTGTGCGAGGGGGAGTGTGTGTATGCCTGCGTGTGTGTGTGTGTGTCTGTTTTCTGTGTCTGTGTGAGGGGAATGTGTGTGTGTGTGTCTGTGTTTCTGTGTCTGTGTGAGGGGGTGTGTGTGTATGTGTGCGTGTGTGTTTGTGTGTCTGTGTGAGGGGGTGTGTGTGTGTCTGTGTGAGGGAGAGTGTGTGTGTGTGTGTGTGTGTTTCTGTGTCTGTGTGAGGGGGAGTGTGTGTGTGTGTGTGTTCTGTGTCTGTGCGAGGGGGTGTTTGTGTGCGTGTGTGGTGTATGCACACGTGTCTATGCATGTGTAATAAAACTTGGGCTCATGAGCACTGGCAGTAACAAATGAGGGCAAGACTCTTTCTATTACACAAGAGTATTCCCATTGGAGCCAGCCAGCTGTCCACATGTGTCCACTTCTGCTTCATGCAACCTTTAACACTGGAGAAATTTAACACTGAGGAACTTTGACGCCAGGGAATTTTCTGGATGTCTTCGCTTTCCATTCTTTAAAAAGCTTCAGCCGGCACTAAACTGCTGGAGATGTGACCATACGAATACCATAGTACAGGACTGAGAAGTTTGAAATGAGTGTTTGCACATATATAAATTATAAAGTATTTATAATTTATATATGCCTTCAGGAAGTATTGTCCAGTTTAGATTGGTCTGCCCCTATATGCATCAAAATGTTTGTATGTATTTAGGTAGTGATTAGAGCCTGACTGATATGTCAAAAGGCTGATAATATCGGCCATTAATTAGACTATTAACTTATTCTTTGTCACTTTATCGGCTATCAGCAGAAGTGATGCTGATAAGGGGCCGATAAGATATGCAAACAACTCATCAAAACACAGGAATCACCACGCATACATGCGTAAATCTGCCTGTTTATTATAACAGCAGAAATTGATGATGCCCACTTTGCTTTTAAAAATGAGTGCGAAATCTGGCTAATTAGCTAGCAAGCCCTTTACCTTGCTAAGTAGCTTTAGTTTATAGAAAAGTAATGAGGATAAGTAGCTAACTAGCTCGTGATGAAATTATGAGATTTCATCATTAGCTAGCTTGTAACTACATTCTGTAGCTTTGTCAGTAACTTACGCCAACACAGAAGGATTTACTTCCCAAATTCACTGCTTATTAAGGTGTAGCTACACAGGCTAGTATCAGCCTTTACGTAAGCCTATTCTAACGTTTATATATCGCGGTGGTCCCACCCACCCAGCATATTACTGCAGACTGCTACAATACCAATTACTTACGAATTACGCAGTATTTAAATGAAGGCACTGTGGAAGAAGAATATTGTTTTATTATTTATTGATACTGTTGTTGAAGACCATAGTATTTAAGAATATATTGCATTTGTTTCTTAATTTAGTTTTAGCATTGGTTACATAAAAAACTTATTTTGTACAGAATGTCCTTTTTAGCCTCCAGAGGCCAAAAACTACAGTACCCATGTATAAGTCTCCCAGTCATTGCATTTGTAGTGTTATCTAGTAGGGGGCCGTTTATTGACGATCTGCATTAAGTAGCAATTAGGACAGCTCTGTTTTTTATAGTACAGTTTAGATTACCTCAGGGCCAAAGGCTGTCTCCACAATGCATGTAATTGTTGTTTGATTTCAAGCTGGACCTTGAAAAATTGGTTCAAGTCTCTATTTCTTGCATGCACAAAAAGAATTCTTTATATTTTAAACTATTTTGCATTGCAAAAAGGTACAAAAGTGGAGGAGGTGGATGGGCTCTGAGGTAAGCTTGCATTATGCATGTACAGAGGGTATGCTAAAGCTAAAGAGAGAGACAACCGTTCAGCAAGATAATAATGCCCCTGCTATGATGTTGTGTTTCTCTGAAGCACTCCGCAGATGCAAATTGTAGGGTCGCAACATCAAACTGTCCACACACCCCCAAGTCTTGTCTATTTATCTTCTGAAGGAAAAGAACAAATGTGCTACTCTCACCGTAAAACTGTGCAGATATCCTGGTCCAGGAAATGCACAGCTCTCAGAATGCTGAAGGGATAAAAACACAAGAACGACGGACTCTGTTTCTGCAAAGGAGCAGACTCTTCCGCTCTTGACATCCCAGAGAAGTAGGTCACAGCCTGGCCTACCCCAGAGATGTGTTTTCCACCTGGTCTGTGCAGACTGTGAGCCCTAATCACGCGTCATAAAAATCAAAAGCGAACACAAAAGGGTCCGGTCAAGTCAAACACGGCCGGCATCCGTTCACACGAGAGGCCAGGATTACCTTATCAAAAGCTAGCTTGTAGTTTTCTTTCCAGTGATATGTGGCAGTATTCCATATCAAATTATTCATTGAGTCAATAAGAGAAGAAACACTGGGTGTAACAACAGGATGTACCCAAGGACACGCTACAGTTTTGAGGTCGTATAAGCTGCCTTTCTGCAGTTTGGAAGGCCAGGTTAACACCTGGATCTATTACTGAATCTAAAACAGGAATTTGTGCAGTTTAACTTCTTTAACCATTATCCTCACCTTGTGGTCCATAATTGTGCCCTTTGGGCTAATGCTGTGCCAGTCTCTGCTACAGCTCTACGACCGCCCTGCTGGCTAATTCGCACCATGCAGGCTCCACAGTTCCTCAGGAGGAAGCTGACTCCGATCACAGTGCTCAAAGCTAGTAGCCTGTGGGTGTCTGCAATAACATGTGGAGGAACTAATACAGTGATAGTCTTTGGGAACCCTTTTAACCCCAATCTACCTCTTGTAAAACTAGGCTGATTTTGTCATGATGCGGTGGAGTGATAGTCATTCAAACCTGTGGTAATAGGGCCTGGTTAAAGCTTGCGGTGGGCTTAGTTCTTGGCAGTCACTCTAAAGCGCATCATCATCTTTATGGTGGCGAACAGTACTGCAGATCCAAGTCCCTGGAGGGATTTTTTTGAAGCAAGTCCCTTTGGAGACCGACGAATGGCACACGGCATCATTTCTAACTGGGTTATATGAGTGTGCACGATGGACAGACAGGGCGAGGTCGGCCTCATCGGATTTTTTGTGACAAGATCTGAGAAAATAGCAAAAGCAGAAGCCAGATGGAGTCACCCTCATCTTCTTTAATCATGTTTACATAGAAGCTGTTTTATTTTCTTCTGTCAGCAGGGATAGAAAATTGTTAACATTCAGATTCTTGTTGACATGCCATGGGACACAAAAACAGGCTCAAATAACGTTTATAAACAGACAAAAGCATTGTCAACAACAGAGGATACACTAAATATATATTTCCTGTCAGAGTTAGTTACATGTAACCACTGGCCAACACAAAAGCTGTGGTGACACAGCATTGATATTAAAATAAGAGGCAATGCCTTTAACCAATGAATTTCACAATCTTTCACTTCACATTTTTTTTTCTCTTTTTTCAATAAAGCACACTCTGAACCAAAATGTGTTGATTGAGTTGAATATTAAATTAAAGCAAAAGACATGTCAGATGAATCCAAGCGTATCCGGCACATCTGTTTCACCGTTTTAGTACAATAACCTCTGTCTGATCAGTTTTAATGGTCTTATAAATATTTATGCGTCTGTCAGTCAGATAAAAAATTAAATTTAGTGGACTCTTTCAATATCGTTTCTATCCCAATTGTAAAGTGATTCCACAGAATGGGTATCAGATGTTCGGAGGTTAGGTGTTTCACAAAGGGGTCCTTCTGTGAAAGGCTTCAGCTGTTGTATTTGTAACCTGCTCACCAGCAACTAATCAAAAACCGTCCTGCTCAATGCAAGTGCCATGGAGATAGCTAATTTCCAATTAATTTGCTAATAGCTGAGTCACCGCATGTCTCCCTGATTAAAACATCCAGGCCAAGCGGCCTTTCGATTTTTACGTGTTCCATTCGGTGATTTGAATATGCTCAGAGAAACATCATGATTTTGATCTCAAAATACTCTTCCTGATTTTCAATGCAGATATTTATCATTATTTCCAAAATCTGTACATGTAAGACCTACATTTCCCATCTTCTGTACACAGCAAATCTCAAACAGCAAATGTAATGTTGGTGTCATGTCAAATTGTCACAATTGTGGTGTAATTGTGGGACTTACCATAAAGCATCAAACTAACACTTTTGATAGTGTATATTTGTAGTATATCTATAGTATAGATAGTTCATTACAGGTAGTATATCTGTAATGAACATGGAACTGTAAATCTTTTTCCCACACCACCAATAATTTAACTTATTCAGATTTGCAATGTCTGGAAAGTGGTACAAGTTAACAAAACTAGGAAAAAAATGGAACTTCAGCAGCGGTTGTTTTGATTAGAAAACCGCAATGTACACAGTTTTCATAAGACTGCGTGTCGGCAATGTGCTTGCAGTACGTCTTCAAGACTGCTCAGTCTCGAATGATACACTGGGAATATCTCTAATAAAAGACATCATCGAATGCTTACTCCTCGCTCAAGATCAAAGCTTCTCCCCCTACAGGTGTGGGGTATACCAGCCCCATTGTGACACAAGTATTCGATATGTTACACCATAGATTAAGCTTGCAGAGTGCTACTGACACATACAGCCCAGCTGCATCCTGTACAGGTCTCCAAAGAGAAGGAATTGTGGGAAATCAAAGCAGCTCCGGTGAAAGACATTGAGAATGACATTCAGAATCACCAGAGAACATAAGGTTTAAGAGAAACAAAGCTGTTCGACTACAAAACCTGAGATTATCCCATAAGGATAACAAATTCATTTCGCAATGAAGTTGCACAGACACCTCATCTATTACAGTAAATGTCTCCTCCACCTGCAAGAGCCACCGTTCCTCTGTGTCTGCCGGACTGATAATGCTCAAAAAGGTTTTCAGAGGTTATCGAAGACGTTTTCGCCGAGCCATTTATATCGTATGCAAATGAGAGGGAAGATGAACGTTTGAGTAGTTTAATTTTGAGCGTGAATATGAACCTCGGCACTGCAGTTTGTAGAACTCCAGTTTTGGCGCCCTGTTTTCTTACAGTGCTGGTATTAAGGGCCCCATGACGACACGGCAATAACAAGGTCTGTTCTAGAACTTTCATTCACAGAAGTTTTAATAGGGGTCTCTGCTGCACTTGGGATGTTCCTTTTATTTCCCAAAAAAAAAAAAAAAAATGGAGTGTACACAGTTTCTCACTTTGTGCGCATAGTCATGAGTATCAGCAGAGGCTTTCGAAAAAGACTGCATTGATGTCTGTCCAAGAGTTTTCTATTTATTTTTGTCTCACTTAAGATTCTTCACATCCTTTAAAAGAACGAGCTGTCTTTGGTTTTTCAATATTCTGTTCAGCGTAGCTTGCACTACACCAGTGATCAAAAAACCAGTTTCACTTTGATTGAAAGACCTGACATAAATACGTCCAATTTTTGTGGTCAATGAAGAAAACCGTTTTTCTGTGAAACTCAGGGGACCACAAGCATACAACACTGCACAGTTCACTCTCCTGTTGTCAGTAGACTGTCCAGTGCCAAGGGTAGAATATATTTTAAGTACTTCCCCGCATTTGAAACTCAACTCAAACTTACATACTTCTGTGGATATACATGACAACTCAAAATGCAACGGGTCAAACGTTTAGGCAGGGCCTCGCGAGCTAAAGAATGTAGTTTTGCAAAAACATTTGAATTTGGTGCTCTTATGGTTCTTGACCAACCAGATTGCTGGAAATGAAAGGATTATCGCTTAACTGTCAAATTGTGTCAACACCCATCCCTGACAGAGGGCTGTCGCTTTCAATACAGTTCTTATTGGAACCATTACTTGTGTTACACCCCCCTCCACCACCCAAAGTAGGCGATCTATTCTTCTTTGTTATTTAAGACTCTATGTACCTATTATTCCAGAAAAAACTGTAAGCCATGTTGTATGTATTACAACTACAGCCTTGATTTGACCAGTGTCTTCAAAACAAAAGTCCAGAAAAATATGGGGGACCTATCTAAGCAAACCACATGCAATGTACCAGAGAATAACAAATTAGAAATAATGGAAATATTTTTTTCGAGCATCAGGTGGAAAAAAAAAAATGATTCTGCTGCCCTCATAGGAAGACAATATTCTGGCACACAGTATTGTGAAACAGCTAAAATCGGGATCTCAGGCAATGGTTTCCTTTTTCGTGCCTGCAAAACAAGCGGCAAAGTAATCAAGTCTAAGTGTGATTTGTTGTATGGTGGCACATTGAACAATAAATAAATAATTATTTCAGACAGTTCACTGTTCATAGCAAAGTGAAAAAAAGACACTGTCAGCCTCCATTAAAATAATCACATTCATCGCATACACTCATTTTAAAAAGGGCAGTCATTTCAAAGGAGAATAATAGACAGTAATTACATTTCAAGAATGGCATTGAAGTAAATTAAAATACAGATGCTTCATTTATAAATGCAAATGAACACACACGTAATTCTAGTCGAGTTGATTAAAAAATAATTTTCCCTTTGTGAGTAACTGTGTGAGTGCAACAGTAACTTGTTATACGTATTAGTGAAGCCCGGTTCCATTATGGCTTGTAGTGCTGTAGTGATTCATCGGGATTAGGAACCAGAAGCAAGTGTGTTCGCGCAAATTGGATGACCCCTAAAGATATTGTGGGCCATCTGGAATACAAATAAGTCAACAATGAAGCTACGGCAGCGTAAACTGGGTCCTTATTTTGGACATGATTATAGGACCAGGGTAATAGAATGACCCATATTCTTATTACGTGAGCTCTTCTGCCTACAGGCTGTTAATATATGGTAAATCATATGAAAGAAACATTCTTGTAGCCATGAGACCTGATTCACAGGCAAGCATTGAGCAGCTCACTAGGGACCAGGTGCCGATGTGGTGTTTATAGTGTGGCGGCGTGATGGTCCACCAGTGGGGGCTCAAGGTGGAACGATCAGGATCAAGGTCAAGGATCTGATGTTTAGTGACGTTATTAGTGAAGGTAAATTGGTTAATGAAAAAAATAAGCAGTCATTCATGCTACAGATAGCCCTCTAGACAGACATGTCGCAAAATTTAGCATCAAAGTACATTTTAAAGTAACTTTAGAGTAATTTACCTTGACATGTTTTTAACTGAAAGATGCCAGTAAAGGTCTGACTCACAACTGATGTAACTTAAGTCGTGCTAGTGCTTAGTGCAAGTAATAATAGCATCTATTAAGGCAAAATCGACATGAAGGATGATGAACGTGATTACGTTTAAACTGAACATCTCTGTGAAATGGTGGCAGGTATAGAAGACCAGACCCTGTCACTGATCAGCTGATCTCCATCTGCTGCTCCCATTCAGTATCGTTCAATTAACAGTCACATTACTTTACTCTCTGCTGTTTCGCAATTTATCAACGCCGCTGTAATTGTCAGCCAGAAAACATTAATCATTCGGATTCTTTCCTGCACTAACGAGGAGCGGATAAACTTCCAATTCAGTCTCCTAGTGGTAAGAGAGGCATAACTAGTTAATTAGAAAATGAGAAAATTACAATCATGTTAAAGCTATGCTCATATCAAATATTCGACCCGTGTGGGAGACACGCGCTTTGTGGTGTCATTTTGAAAGACATAGATGAGCAGAGTAATTACCACTGGGCTAAAAGGGGTTTTTAATGGCTACTATTCAATATGGGTAACTGCTCTGGCTTTGAAACATATTCTACCCTCACTGTGAAATATTTTAAATACGTACTGGCACTCGAATGTCAACAAACAGTGCATTTCATTTCCGTTTCAATTTTCAAAAGGTTTTTTTATTTTGTGATTTTGTTGGTTCACAAGTTTATACAAAGAAGTTCAAGCATCTGGTCCTATTTGCAATGTAGCTGATGTTGCCAATAAGTTGTGTTTTAAAATATTGCTATTTATTTTTAACCGTACTGCAACCTGGTAAAATGCTAGAAATCAATGCTCACCAGTAATTCCACAAAAATGAAATGAAAATGTTTTGTCCAGATGTGCTAATCTATAATTAAAATGTTAGTCATATTAAATATATATGATATTTGTTTGCTTTATCTAATGATTATAAATACAAATTCTTTTTGAGGTATGCTGTATGTCAAAATGCATTGTCTTTTTATAATAGTATATCCAAGATACTGAAAGATGGTTCTAGATGGTTGGTAGGAACATCCAAGCAAGTAAGTCCAAGGCAACCAGTCCAACTAAACCGGGGTAAATACATCAAGATGATCTTGGAGCACATAGACCAGAGATGCTTCTTTCTTTTTAAATCTGCATATTAATCTTGTGTCTCTGGAAAATGGAAAATGGTTTGCTTAAGTAGTTATAAAGCTGCTCGGCTTCGTTTGGAAACTTTAGCTTTTGTCTTCAGAGCTTGTGCTCAGAGCTAATTCCTGTTTGTAGTTCATGATCAGAGTGCACATAAAACTATGTTTCAGTCGTAAATACTTTGGAAAATGGTCTGGACAACAGATTATCATACTGTCTGATTGTATTTTTCTTCTTCCTGGCAGTACAGGCTAGCATTAACAACTTCAATCATATTGGTAATATGTTGAAATAAACGAGTAACACATTTTGTCTGGGAAGCCACATTTCAAATGATGAATGAATCCAATAATACACAATTTCCCTAACCCTTTCTGAACGGTTCCCATACCAACAGTTTGGCAGCTTTTCTGTCTTTAAAAATGCATGGAAAAATATCTCCTCTTCAATGATGGTGTTCATTCTTAAAGAACGCCATACAACAAGTTTAATTTGTCTGGTATTTGGTGTAACACGAGTCTTTTATTTCTGTTCGTTTGATTGGAACGTCTTAAATCAAGTGAACTGAATCATTTCAAAATGCGATAAAACACAGTTGGGAAAAGCTGAGAGGAAAAGTCAGAGGTAATGCCAGGATAATCTTCTGACTGGCTGACTCAAACGGAATTCTTCTGGTGGCACAGACTAAAGGCTTCAGGGTTGTGCCCATTCAGCAGAACCTCAGACAGTGTAGGCAAGAGTTCAAGACACGGAGCGAGTCAACATTTCTCTTTACCTCCGACACATCAGTACATTTAAATTTCACTAATTATGCATTATAAAACAAAATTAGAAATAAGCACTATATAAAGTAACCCTTAATATATTCTTTAATTCAATTTAGATGAGTTTTTTGTTGGGATGATTTTTTTTTAATTGCCAAAGCAAAGTAAGAAAAAAAATTAAAATAACAAAACAGTACAATAAATAACATCACATACTGTAAGTACACCTAAACACACGCGCACTACACATGTGCACACATATAATAAAATTTTTATGTCTTTACCCAATGCTTCTCAGGATAATGCATGTTTTAACCACTGTACTGTTCCTACTTTCACCTGGAAGATTTGTTGGACAGTGAATTTCGAGAATCATGTATGTCATGTATGATTTGTTTTTATTTTAGGAGGGGGACACAATGTACATCTCTGTATTTTACAATTCACAATGGCCGTACACTCGCTGCCCCTCAAATTATTGTTTTTGGAAATATTGATATCGTTTGGTTCCTAGGATGATTAGTTTTGACCCAGTTGGCTCAGGGGATCCTGGTTCTTGGAAATCCTTTTATTGTGTATAGTACAAAGTGCTGGTCTGCCCAGTTAAAGTAACACTAGAACTTCACTCTTAACTTGGATCTGCAGAGGAGAACAGACCAACTCTGCAGGCACTATTGGGTGAATGTCAGTGGTTCTGTAAGAATTTTGGAGAATTAAAAGTGAAATTTTGAGTTCAGGGTGAGAGAAAGGTCCTTTTTTTTCTTTTAGAGTATTTGTCATCAAACTGGAGCTCAATGCCACATTGATTTTTAGCCTAAGAAGGGTGTACCTAACGTGTTTTGGCAAAGACTCGCTGTAGAGTGAAATGGTATCCATTCACGGGCTGGCTCTTTTTCTCAAACACATCACCTCTCGTCTTGTCCATACTGAATGTCAGCGCCCATTTCTGGCAGTACTGCTATAAGAGGAACACCCTGTGCTGCAAGACCTTCTCTGTGAGAGACAGTGCAACAGAGCAGTAATTTAACTCCAGCATCATGTAGCAAGCGAGACCAGGAACTATAGATTTTTTGCCAATCAATTAACATAAATACTGACAATAAACTTGAGCATCAAAACAGAAAAATCTGTCTAAATCAGGCATAAGCAGCAAAAATGGCCACTGTCTGTAGGTCCAGGATGGATTTGTGATTGACCATGACGAATGATGGATCCTTGGTACAGTATAAGGAGAATAAATCAAGCATGGATTTAGATGGAATATTGACACTCTAGATGGAATATGCTGTACAGTAATACAGGCAGTAGGGCTAGCCTCACTAACATGAGCATTTCAAGTTAAAAAGCAATCAACATTGCATATCATTTTTGTCTTTGTTGAAATTCCTTTGGATATAAACATTTCATATGGTAGTGAATCTAATTGGACTGGATTGATTACCAGATGATAAGTCACCACAAGAATCAAGGATTCTTTTAATGATTGAAACAAATCGATCTCAAGAATCCATACGGTCATACAATGCACCTGCCTTCATTCTTATCCCTGTGTTTTTCTAAGAAATCTGGGCCAATGGGAAGAGAAATGACAAACAACATCAAAACAGTACATTTCACTCGACATGACCTGTCATTTTCCTGCCTCTGCACTAACTGTGTATAAATCTGGTACATTAAGCAAACGGAAATTTCTCTATGTGCGCTTCCAAGAATAGCATCTAATCGTCTGTCTCATTCATTCAGCTACAAGTAACATTTTGGTGGCACATTTCACAAAATGCAGTGTAGGGCATATGTTTGTCTGTGGAGTCCATGCTATGTTTGAACACACAGTTGATTAACAAAGATATCATATTATAGTAAGTGCGCTTTCACATGCCCGGAATTTCAGCAGCCCACACACATCGCAACCAAGATCATTTCAGTCACGTTCACACCACAGCCAATATCATTTCAGCCAAGATGTCCATTAAATAACAAAGTTCAGTTGTATTCTTTGGTTACACTTTTCTCATGCTCTTAGCGTACATTTGCATCCATTTGTTTTCTACTTGTTTATTCTGGTCAAGTTGATCCACGGTAATATACAGGTTGTAATGGGGCGACTGAGTTGGTCAAGATGTTCACAACAAGCACAGTTTTCACTGAAGCTTATTTGAAAGGGCTTAGCTCCAGTTCATAGAAAATGTGTTTTTAACATCAAATCGCTCAGGAAGCCAGAGTGAGATGGTTTTCATACTTTAAATCTATTTTTGAAGTTTTTTTTTTAAGGCTGAAAATGATAGATGTATAATTTGGTTCTCATACAATGTATGAAGACTACAGGATGATGAAGACATTTATACTCCAATGTATCGCCAGCGGTTTTACTCATTTTGGAATCTGTTCTAACTCATCCAATGTCAAGTCTTTTTATTTTATTCAGTATTGGATCAGCGCTAGCTTATTTACCTGGGATGCAGTGGAGCATAAGGGTTGCAGGTTCAAATCCCAGCTAAAGCACTGTTATCATACAAGCTGGATTGCTTCCATAAATATCCAGCTGTATCATGTGTAAACTGTAAGTCGCTCTGGATACGAGCATCCAATAAAGCCTAAAGATGTAAAAAGTATGGGATACAAGGTCCTTTTTGCCTGTAAGTCTATCATTACTTCAGATTTCAGAGGCAAATACACAGGCGGGTCGTAACTCAGACTTGGATTGGGCCCCATGTGCCTCGAAGCATAAACTGAAATTCTAGTATAATTGACAAAAATTAATGCAGCCAGTTCACTCCTATTGTGACATAATATTGATGTTGAATACATAATTGACCTCAGCCATTAAAAAAAGTGATGCTTGTAATATTTAACGGCGATTATGAGAACCATAAATTCAAACTCCCACTTTCAGCGCTATCAAAAGTTCCTAGCTCTCAGCTTTGAAGGTTGTCTGTTGCAATCCTGTAGCTAAGTATGGTCTAATTTGCACTCACCAATGGCTTGACTGTTTCAAATATTCTCTCAGAGAGCCTATTTCATATTCTTGGAGTATATGCTCAGCCCCCTTTATAGTGATCTGTAGGCTACACTTCATGATGGGAACATGAAGTTCCTAATTCTGCCCATGGCTAACAGTTCAATATTAATGAATTTTTCAAAAGGCACTTGCATATATCTAATTCATTACATTCAAGCTGATAAAGTTATTCTTAATGACTGTAATACATGACACAGAGAAGTTGCCACGAACAGAAGCTTTGTTGTTTTGTTCACAGAAAATAAGTACATTCTGTCACATATTTGGAAAATGGTATTGTGAATCATTTCCTTTTTTGCTTTTAAGATGTTCTTGTTGAATGCGTATTGCATTAGTGATTTTCATGTATTTCCAGTGAGTCAATACTTTAGAATACAGCAAAGCAATTGAAAAAGCGACTGTTCAAGAAAACTTTTGTTGTCATGGTGATCAGAGCTGTAGATGATGTGATGTAAAACCAGATTAAAAATTTGCCTTAATTTCATATAAATTGTTTCATAGACATTACACAGAAAATGGCTGAAATATAAATCCTTTATATTTATTTTTGTGAAGGCACCAGACAGTTGCGTCTTGATACAGTGTGTCTTGATCTGCCAAGACACGCTGTGTTAGTAGTCAAAACAACTTGAGATACAAACAGCCAAATTATCCTTTTGAACTCGAAGCCATAACCAACCCTAATATTTTTTTGGAAAAGTTTAAAGCTAACCCCAACTGAAATCTGCAACTAAAATTGTAGGGTTATTTTTTTTTACAGAATGGCCTAAACTCCCCAAGTGATTAATCTAATTAATTAATTGGATTAAATTGCTCAGCGCTGGTGCTTCAGAGTCTTCTCCCTTGACTCGAAGACATTTACCTTTGGATGTACAACTTCAGAGGATGTGCTTTTATGTTGTAAAAGGTGATGAGCTCCTGAACGATATTAGACCTTAATTTGGATTTTGAATAATTCATTTTTTTTTCTGAAGCTTTTCCCTGTTCATATTTAATTTTTTTGTTATTCATTATATAAGGCTTTTAAATCACCACAGCACTTTTCTGTTTCTTCATCTCTTCCATTAAAATTCTTTTACACAATCTACAATCTGTTGTACAATATGCATTGTATTCCTTAGGTTCACCTCTAATAGTTTAGTGTTATTCCTTGTATGTATTTGTAGGTACCAACAATTATTCTTCATATACAACATTACACAAAAGGTCATATATGCCTATTATTCATATAAGTAAATATGTAAGCATTATGTAATTACTGCTCTTTATGCAGCACTTACTTGTGGAGAGCCCTCAAAATAAATTGCACTTGTTATAACTTAATATGCACATACAATTATGGAATTTCTATGCAATTAGTCCTTGGTGGATGTGCTAGTATAGCCGTAGCATTTCTGTCTGTGTCTTCACATTGCCTTCGGTGAGCAGTCTTTCACACCAGAAATACTAGCATGGTGTGGACACACTAGAGACTTTGTATTTTTTTTTTTTTGTGTGTCTATATCAGTCTTATTGTGTAACTTTAGCACTGGATAAGAAACGGTACATATTGTACACCTTTGAATGAATTGAAGGGTGAAAGGTTGCTGGACAAAATAATGTGATTCAAGAACACATCGTTCGTGGTCACTATACTCCAATACAATAGAATCTACGTCAAACTCAGCATGAGAACAGTCCGTTCTTTTCTTGCTGTTCTGCTCAACAGGAATGACGGGGGACATACATCTTTTATCTCCTAAACCATCTTGATATCCACTCATGTAAGACATTGAACACCACTGATTTAATGACTACGCTTTGATCACAGAAAAGAAGTACATATGTTCGTCTCTATTTTTCATAGCTGTTGATCACACAAAAGCACTATTGCATAAATTACAGATCCTGTCAATTTACTATCCGCGTCTCCTTTGCCACACCAGTTGTGTGCTAATAATGTCAGAATTTACATCCAGGAAAGGGAAGCTGATTTTTTAAAAATTAATTAAAACCGCGATTAGAAGACAGAACAGAAAAGGGAAGCCCACATGGGGTGCAGACACCCATCAAGCATCGTTAGAGTAAATCGCGCAGGACTGCTACAAGGGAGGCATGGTTAGGAGGAATGGATGGGAGTCCTGGAGAGGACGGTGTGGACCAGATACACTGCCGGGGGAGCGGTAACATTGACAGAGCCCGCTGCAGAGCTGAAGATCCACGATTCCCAACGTTGGGCGGATTTACTGCGCTGGGGGCGGGTTTCAGCTTTCTCTAAGAAGGCATGCAGCCCGACTCAATCGCTAAAATTGAAATGACTAAAAATGACACCTCCAATGTAGACTTGCCTAATTAAATCAGAAATAGCTTCATTTATTCTCATCCCTTTCCAAAATACAAGCGTTGGAGGAGGTAAGTGCATTTATTGCTAAATTAAACTGTAAAGTGCCCACTTTTATTTCTAAACCAAAAAGGACAGCCAGATATATTTGTCAAAGAATACAAAGAAACTGTAATCCAGAGTAGCTAATATACACTTGGCTCAAGCATTAGCTTGTTTATAGTCTAATAGCCTAATTTAGCATTTTTTATCTTCACAATTCTTTTCTGGTTGGAAATTGAATTAGAAGTGCTGTTTTTATCCCATTCAGTTTCAGTATCTGCAGGCCGGTGTTAGCAAGATGGTAAGGAGGTAATACACAGATGATGCAAAAAGGGGAACCCTAAAATATTTTCGAGCAGGGGACCCAGAACAGCAGCGTGGGCTGGCGGGTACAGGGAAAAGAGTCGCGTTCAGATGCAGAATGTCTGAATTGCTGAATGCAATCAGACCTGGAGGGGAAAAAGAGCAATCCAGTCCAGTCCTCTAACTAGAAACTGAAAAGTGAGAATGATTCTTTAAAAAGGCAGCGCAGGGCCACACAAGATGAAGCCCCATAATGCCTGGTGAACAGAGAGGACTAAACAATCGATATGTCTGCATCCTGTCCTGGGCGGCTACTGTGGACTGTCGATAGCTCTCCATTGAACATAATTTATTACATGCTATTTACTCTCCACTTTTAACTCTAACACAGAATGTCCTAGTTTCCAGTGCTGGCAAAAAAACTGCTTTGATAACATCAATCAAGGGTTATCATTAAGTATGAAATGTGGTAGGCAAATATGTTTTTATTAGCCCAGCCCCAAGACTATAGGCTCTGATCTTGTGGTAAGCTGCAGAGTTATGGAAAAATTGGGCAAAAATACGATAATTCAATGATGAAGCAATACAGTTGCATAATGAAGAAATCACTGAATAGCCTCTTAGGTCTGCACGAAATTTTGTGCTGTACGATAGATACCATGAGGGCCATTTTCACCTCTGGAGGAAAAGAGCCATGGAGATTTCCACAGTAATGATGGCGCCGTGTTTGAGGTAGGCTGGCGACTCGCGCACAAATCTATTTCGACACCAACCAGTCGTGACGCGCATGGGAAGCGCGTCCTTGCGTTTTTTCCCCCTCGTGAGGGATCCACAGCTTCGAGGAGGGAGTCGGAAGGAGTAAACATTCGTCCTCTACGGACGGCGCACCTGTCAGGAGCTGAGGGACAGGTGTCACCGCGCGGCTTGCAGGCAGAGTGCAGGTGTCTACGGGGATGCCGCCGAATATGCAGCTTATCTTCCGGCCTCGGCGGAGCCCCTGCCACTTCAGCGTGACGTCGGTGTGACAGCGCCGATGGGGGGCTTTCTGGTCCCTGATCCCAGGACCGCCGGCTCCGCCAAGGTTCTGAAGGGCACTCGTGCCCAGGATACGCAATGTGTACCCAAGCAAAACCCTCACTTTACTCGTGCGCTTATTAACCTTGTCAAGTGCCAAAATACGTACGGATTAGAATTCAAGAACCAAACCAGAGCTGATTATAGAACGAGCCCTGCCTTCTGCTGGCCTTCCTTCTGGCGCCTATATGTAGAATTAATTCATAGATAGAAGGAAAAGATTGAGTGATGCCAACATTGCTCTGTAGATTGAACGAACCCCACCCCTAAAAGCCCTTTGTCGATCACACTATGTCATGATTGTGTGTTTCCATGGCGATTTGTCATTTAAAGCCACTTAATTTGCTTAGCGGTATGGCGTAATATTATATTCATTATAGTAAAGTCCCCTTTGAATTCATTGCAGTGCTTGAGATAAAGTGCTACTGAAGTGTCCAGCAGAGTAGTCACAGATGCAGTGCTGGGAACTGAACCCACCCCCTTCGGAGTAAGAGTCATCTTTTCAGAACGCAGGACTCTGCTCTGCCTGTGAGACGCTAAAGGGATCCTGCGTGTGCTACCTTCTGGATAATTCCGACTGTTACCATCGCACCACACTGCCTCCCAATCAATATCATAAAGACCCGAAGGACAAACAAATATAGAACAGGGTATTAGCCACATTGATTGATGTCATGATGCTGTTTGAAGAACGATAAGTTAGCATTCAATATCTGTTATTTAGTCTCCTGAAAATTGGATTTGGCCCAACGTTTTCATAACAGCATTCCCTGCTATGACATACATCAGCACTGGTACGAAAAGCTCAAAGACAGAAAATGGGATTTTACTTTCTTCCCTCAGCTTGGAAGAGTGAAGAAACATTTCCTGTTCTGGTTCTCTGTTTATTCTGGTTCTCTTACTTGCACAGTTTTAGTGTGCTATAAATGAAAACATCTAAAAGTATTTACATTTAGCCTCAGAGAACATTGTGAGGATGAAATGGTAATCTTGAGCGGATGACTTTCTTGCCTTTACATAGGCTTGAACTGGCTTCCTGTGTCTAAGAGTCCGCCGCCAGCTCCTAGCTCTCGCGAATGTCTCACAGGGGCCCCACGCGTTGAGCAGTGTGACTTCTGGGCCCACGGCCTGCCTCTCCTTTGGATCCAGAGGTATAAGTCCACCGTTGTTCACCGGGTGACTCATTATTACTCAGACAAATCTCCGTGGCGATAGACAAATAAAATAATAAATCAAATGGATGAGATTCCTGACACAGAGAGTAGGCTGATGACACAGAGAGTGGGCGGATGCTAATGTTAACAAAACCATGACATGAAAAGTGTTACTGGTAGCAGGAGTGAATGCTTCCTGCAGACATGAAATTCTATGATCGGGAGTGCTACGCCACATCTGCAATGTATGCGAGAAAGCAGGTGGGAAGTCATTTTTGGTGGAGGAAATTGACAGTCGCGGTTAAAATATTTATACTTTTACTGATCCCAAGTCAATTGTAAACTGCTGGGTGTGAGACGTAGCTGAAAAAAGAACATGGGGGTGAGTCAAAAACTCTCCCGCCCGCCTCCCCATACCTTCTGTCACCCATCCTGTCTCTGTGTAACGGGGGTTCTGTGGTTTTATGCGGGGTTCTTGAATGTAACCGTGCGTCGCAGCTGTCAAATGCACGCGATGCGACTCCCGCGTTTAGCCTCCTGTTCTCTGCGCCTCGATGGCGGGTCTGAACGCAAGCGGTTACAGTTTTTCGGAGGGTTTCTCCCTCTGTTCGCAGCATGGGGGACGATTCCCGTAAGCAGGTAGGCTGGCGCTCGAGAGAGGGGCTGACAGGCATCTGCGGAAAAGCACAGTCGGCACTCTCTCTCCTTGAGAGAACCGATGCCCGTAAAGGCCGGCCGACGGCCTGCTCGAGGATGTAACTATATCAATATGGCAAAGCTCAGTGACTCCCGCTTTAAGCTGTCACCTCACAGAGCCACACGGAGCCGTCCTGTCTCTCCGGCTGATAAGGAACCGCTCTGCAGCGTGACCCGACAAAGCGCGGCCTCAGACAGCGGGGAGAGCGAGAAAAAAAAAAATACCCTCAACATATTTAACTTCGCTTTGCTCTGAGGCGCAGTCCGAAAAGAGCTCCACATCTACGCTGTCAGAAATACAGAGAGCTCCTTTGAAAGGATGTGTTATGCTTCTTATTGGGTGTTATTAAAAAAGGGCGTAAAAAAATGTATGGTACCATGAAGTGTACCACACCATGAAATTAACTCGAGCGTGAGCGAAAGCGAGCGCGTTGTGTGATTTGTGCCTATGTAAATCTGAGACCTTCACTGGATCGATCCGATGCTTATTATAATGCTGCAGCACTAGGTGGCACGGTCAATATTTTCACAAGCAGAAACACACAAAACACTGAAGCCTGAGCTGAGGGAGAGCCGGGAAGGAGTGTAGAAATAAAAAAAAAATGAAATAATTAAATTTTTAAGTAGTCTGTCTTGTGCTAGCGTGGGCATTTCTGGCCATATGGTGGCCCAGAGTACAATGGTGTGTGGTGTTTGGAATGAATGGAGACAGTATGGAACATCTGCTAGCGCTGCTGTTTAAACTAAAGATAGACTCCCAGAAGGCCATCGTGGGGTCGCCAGGGTCGCCTCGCAAACCGATTGTCGGTTGCCACTGCCAGCAATATAAACTTCTTCAAAAAAGTCGCCAAACTTTGCCCGCATGGCCACTGCTGTTCTTTTTGGCTAATTAACTTCTCTCAGGCAACTTTCAGAGCATAGGTATGTGAACGCAAAACTGCAAAGAAGGTTTTTTTTGCCAGTTAAATGCAGGTTATAAATTTAAATTAAAGCAATGTTCAACACACTGTGCGGTCTGCCACATAAACAACTAAAGCATCGCGAGCAGTTCCCTTAGCATTTAAACCAGTGACCATTTTAAAGACAACAGCAGGTGAGGTTTAACCCATAGCTTGCGTTACATTATGTTACTTTCTTGCATTTTGCACATGCTTTCATGTATCTCTAAAACACCATTTAAATTTATTTTACAAGATCATATTTCATGGTATCCTTGAGGCAAACGGTTCCAGGAGGACAAATAATGAATTAATTATTAATTGATTATGGGTAAATTTGAGCAGTGCAGAGATAGGGCAAGGGGTTGAGTTGCACTAAGTTACTTTTCACTCCATCTGTACTCCATTTTGGGCGCAATGTAAAATAAGGGTTAACAGCTTCAGGGGAAATCCTAGTCTGGTTAAGTTTGAAAAGGCCACTTTAGGTACTATTCAGATAACAAACCATGTAAGTGAAGTGCCACGTCCGCAATAAAATGTTCATGTGGTAACGTAACAGCAAAATGGATGCAGTTTCACCAAAAGCAAGAGAGAGGAGACCGTGTAAATCGTAGACCCTTAAAACTAGGCCACAGAAAATCCCTACAGTGAGCGTTTGGCCTGACTTCTGTAGTTTTATACACTTTATACAAGATATTAATTTTAGACCTCTATATTGATGTATAACAGATTCATCAAGATCAACTCAATAAAAGGAGATTAGAAGTGTGGAAAACATCCCCTTTTCCTAAATATTGGATACCATGGTCTTTATGTATTTAAATGTTAATGATTATTTTAATGGTAATGTTGAAGGCTTTAGTTGCTATTGCAAATTTTATGGGTGTTCCCTGAGATACAAATGAAATAATCTTCTAAGGATGATAAAATGCACTTTATTGGTGTGAAGGAGTGGCCCTTCCCTGAAGTTTTTCCATTGATTAATTGTACCCAATTAAGAAATTGGCAACACCTGATTGAGTGAAGTCAGGTGTAATTGATTGTGAAGCCTTTAAAAGTGGCAGTAGGAGAATTGAAAGAAGATGGAAGGACTGCCACTTGTATGTGCTTGTGTTTTTAAAATAAATGATTGATTTTACCAAGTTGATTTTACCCAGTAGTTTAATATAAATATATGGGTCATTCTGTCAGAAAACTAATGTCCCTGCATGGCCTCCTCAAATTTTCACAATTATTTGCATACATTTACTACGAACTGTGTGATGGAATAAATATGTAATAAAGCCTTATTTTAGTTAATAGCATTGGTACCTTTTGTTTCATGTCTCTCTGCACCCATGGGGTACTCTCCTTTTTTAAGGCAATTACCATGACCTTTGGTCAAATAACACTATTTATAAAACATAATTTGTTCAAGGATTTAGCTTTTATATTCCACTTGGTGAATAAATGTACTGTATGATATACATCAGGAAGATCATGGGCATGGGACCACAGGCTGAGCTCTAATTGCTGGGGTGAAAGGTTAAATTTCCATGCTGGAAGTCAGTCATAATCAGTTTCTGAAGCTGTATCCTGGATGTGCGAGATTCATTTTATTATACGTCAAAAACAGTGACCCCAAAAAGTAAAATGAATGGCCTTACGCTAAACTTTTTTAGTTTTTTTTTTCCTTCTTCACAAATTTGAATATTTCCTGGGCTACTATGCATTTAAATGAATTCAGTCCAGCTCTTTGCACTTTGTAACTGGAAAAAAAATTGTCTCTGAAGGACTCAAGGACGTCAGCAGATAAAACTTAGAAGTAAATTAATTGCTATTTTTCTATCATTTTAAAGGGGGGAAAAAGATCTACAACTCTCATCTTGGTTAAATTGTTAATTGGAGAGAGACATTAGAGGAATGCTCGGCGTCTCAAAAGGAATGCGAAGACGGTAATATAGAGGCCCTGAACCAATTAACCACAGAGATTAAAACCTGCTAATGGGAGGCTGGGAAACGGAAGTCATAAAACCAATCTGCGTGCGGCCGCAACCGTATCGGGAATTAATGCGCATTAACGACCGTGTTAGCTTTGTCCCTGGAACAATGCTTACAAATAGACTGTATCTAAAAAAAAAAGGCGGCAAGATTTAAAATAAAAGGAAGAACAACGAAAGTGATTGTGTGCTCCTACAGTGGATTTTTGGCAATTTTTCCACGCGCGGATGTCTGATTGCGTTGTGATACGATGCACACAGAGGTAACGGAGGATCCTGAGTGGTCCGGACATCCTCAGCGATCTTCGTCTTGTGTGTCGTCAAGCATTTGGAGACTGTCCGTCAGCGTCTCTTAGGACTCTCTCCTAGCTTCGAGTGCAGGTTAACTTTTTCTGGCTGTGTGGCTTTGTCTCTGTTAATTGCTATAGAAAGGGGGCTCTGTAACTGGGGAAAGAAAAAAAAAACACAAGGTCATGGACAACGTCCCGTGGTGAGCTTGAGAGGGGAAAAAAGGCAGCAAAAGGCTTTTTGTGAGGTAGAGGGAAATCACTATGCCGATTGGTAAGAGGTTTTAGAGTGCACAGAACGGAAGAGCACCAAACCCATGCCCTTTTTCGTTTCTTTTTTTTTCAAACGCACATCGAAAGGCATGCATATATCCCCAGATCCCCAGCGACAGTAGTGCTTGGTTAAACAATCTTTTTAGCAAGATTTTTCCTTTTTTTTTTAGCAATATCCACTTGCGGTTACACATGCGGCGGTCGTGTCTGACCATGTGCAGTTTACACATTCGAGCTTTTACGGCTTGCTCAGGCGCGAAGCCCCTCGGAGTACAAGTCAATGGGCAGGGCTATGACCCCCATTCCCCCGTAACACGGAACCACCCCCTGAAACCCCGGGGAGGTTTTTCCACTCGTCCGCTATGACGTCCAAGGTTCAATCTGAGCACAAAGTCGCTACATGCATGTCTGAATCTATCGCGTCCATCGCATGTCTGCGTCGTGATCCTCAGCTCCAGGTATACCTGCTATTAAACCCTTCAATTTCAAGCCTATATGTTGTGGCGGTAGGGCGGACTGCCCTCTGGCCTCATAGTTCTTCACTTTGCAGTGAGTGATACAGTAAGCCGGTAAACCTATTACGAAAATACTCTTTGGTCCAGTCACGCTAGAGCTACACTTAATTCTCAGGTGTCCATGATGGCAAGTTCCCAGCACCTTAGACCCCTTTGGATAAATGAAATCGTTTTAGAGGAGGAATGCACAGTAAATCCAAAAATGCATATTACAAAACATTCAAATTCTCTGAAAATATAAGCATTTGTATCATTGTGGTTAACTCTCCTTACTTTCCAAATCCAATCAGTTGGATATATTATCCAAAGGGGAAAAAGAAGTCTTGGGTGTTTTCTCGTTCAGCCGGTTGACTGGTGTTGTCCCAAATATTTTTGAACTCAAATGAATAGCTTTTCATAAGGGTTGTCATAACAGTGTTTGCATTTGTAAAAATTGAACTGTGCGCATTTATTTGGCATCTGTTGTGCGTGCATTTTTATCTCATTGTGTATGGGATGCATGTGCGTGCGCATGCTCCAGGGGCCTCCGGGCACCGTCGTTGAAACCAAAAGAAAGAAACAGTCCGTTGGAGAGATGACTCCATATTTGTGTTTGCTCAGCTGCTCTCCCTCGGTACTTCCAAAATAATCCATACGGCAGGAAAAAAAATAGAAGTGTTGTACAATAAACCCCTAGGACAGGGAAAGGTAATCCAGTCCATTACAGCCATGATTAACTTTGGAGGAAGAACAATGGCGCCGCGGCGCACTGCTCATGAATATTAAAAATCTTAAGACAGACACTTTGCCATCAAGGGTCCCCCTGACTGGCGGACGGAATGGCAATACTCTGGCTAGCAATTGATGAGAAGAATTCTGCAGGTGGCTTTGCAGGTGGAGCTAAATGCAATCTACCACCATCGCAAGAGCCTCCTGTAGTTTTTTTATTGATGGCAGAGGGAGGGGGGCCGAGACAGGACAGCTTGTACTAACCCCCTCCTACAGATTTAGAGGAAAAACACAATTAGGTGACACAGGGTGGGTAGTCTGTTTAAGAGACAGGGAGGGAATACAGAAGAAAGTGGCCTGGCCTTCCCTATTGTTCCTTGCTGCTGGAGGGAGAAAACACAACTGGCAGTTATCTGGACTAATAGCATTGGGCCCATAGTCTGGGTTGATTCTGATATAACATTACCCTGTCCCTTTGTCAATGCAAGCTGTGCTCTGCCAGAGACGCAGACAAAAAAAAAATGCAGAGGGCCAAGCAAAAGGTCTTTATCATCGCTGGACAGCGGAGGATCTGAAGAACTGATACTTCACTCCACAAAAGTGCTGGCATGCCTTCCCAAGTGTGCAATTACTTCAGGTCGCCTTACAGCATGAGAAAGACTGTGAGAGGCTATGAAATCTATGTGTAAGAGTGCACTAGCCTACACCTGTATGTTGTAGTCAGGGGACCCGCAGAGATATGCAAGGCAGGTTTGTTAGAGTTGGGGTTGTGAGATGGTGGTGTTGAATCCGAGGGAATCTCGGCCAGTCGGGATTGAACGTGTGTGTCTGGACAGGGCTGTCGGCCCTGCAGCTGCTTGCTGGAGGGGTGGCGGCTGGCCAGACCAACTGAGCCTGCGGGAGATCCAGAAGGGATTGAGTCCCAATGGGCTTGCTTTATAAAGCACAATATTCAGGTGGTATATCACCTTGTCCAATTGACAAGTAAATAGCGACCAGAAATTATGTGCCGCAGCCTGACAAAACAACACAGAGCTTCTAACACAACGCTCGCTTTGATCCACCCCCCCATGCTATATTTCGTTTAGTTCTCTGTAATGTATGCAATTAATATGTACAAATTCAGAATTTTTATTGTTCAGCAGTAATGATTACATTTTTTGGAGCTGAGAAGAATTCCATGAATTTTTTCTATTTTAAGATAAAAATGCAAGCAGAAATCATGCTATTTCCACATGTTTACAGTTTTTAATAAAACTGTGTCATTAAAAATAAACAAAGACATGAGGGGAGTGTAATATAGCCTACAGCACTACTACACTCTCACTAATTTAGGTAGAAATGGTTTTAGCCCTGTGGGTTACAAAACTATTTAGAGCTTACACTGACATTAGCACATAGCATTATTTCGCTGATGAAGGCAATCTGTAGAAATATTTGACTTGTTTAGCCCTGCCTTACCTAAAACATGTTAAATGTTAAATGTGAATGTACTGAATTTCAAACACACACCTCTGTTTTAACTCAAACAGCTGAAATAAAAGCATAATCTATTTTTGTATGTATAATATGTAATCATATATCCTCTATATGTAATGATGTGTAGAGAGTGTGGTTATACTTCTGCTCGAGGGTATATTTCCTGGCCGCATTTCAGAGCATAGGGTCCATTTTTGCTTTGGTCTCCCCTGAGGCATCATGGGTAAAAATACTGAGAGTCAGAGATAAAACTATTCCCTTCCCGTTCTCAAGCCAACCTCTGCTGTTTAATTCTTAATCTTAGCCCTTTTTCCTTCCAGATGGGAGCATTGAGCAGGTTTTAGGGAACGTTCTCTGTCAATGGGAAAACTAGACAGAAGGAAGATCCTCAAGCTCCGCCTTCCATCTGCGGCTAACCGCCTGAGGTTTTAACACCTCTCCAGCCCCCGATCGCAGTAATCCCGCAGTTTTCCCTCCTAATCCCATTTCCATTACAATGTACGGCGTAACGGGTTTACTCCATAATGAAAAGTGACCTCTCAATTTGGTCCAGTACAGTCCAGCACACCCACTTTGCGAAAATCAGGATGGAGATACCGAAATGAGACAAAGTAGGGGAGAGCGAGGTCGCCTTTTCCCCGACGCACACTTGGCTCAGTCGTTCTTTGCACATGCTGGTATGTCGTCTCTTGACGCATTGTGAGATTAGGTTTATTCCCTGCCATATTTGCAACAGATAATGGCCTGGATTCAGTCAACATGGTGAGTCAATTTGAGCGATCGGTGAACTGGGGTCAGGTCCTCCATTCAAGTCGGTGTGCAGTTTCAGAGTCATGCCAGCCCTACCCCATCTTCACTCATGGAACACGTTTTCAGTGGCACCAGCAGGTAACCATAGCAATGTAAAAGTTTAAGATTTAATAATGAGTCATTGCTGTAAAAAGTGAAAAAGATGATAAAAGAACATGAATTTATTAATGAGAAATATTCATCATCATGTTTTAAGGTTTGAAGGTGTCAGTCTTTATGGCATAAAAGAGTGTAATAAAAAGCATGAAAAGTATATTCCACTGTTTAAACTGTGGAATTAAGTTCTGAATGTTACTTTTTAAAGTTAGTCATATTGTGAGGTCACTAAAGGGTACAGTACAATTACCTAAATTAGAACGTATAGTACATGCATTAGAAGTTTTAACTAAACATGAGTGTTACCACTGATAAAACTTTAGTGTACTTTGAACATTGATATCTGAACTTATGTCTACCCATGCAGAATGATCTGCTTTGAGCATTTTTACACTGAATTCCTCATTTTTGTGAAAGTCGAAAATAATAAGAAAGCAAACCTCATTAATGGGAAACAAGGAAAAAAGTATTCAGAAGGCTTATTTAAGAATACAATAATCCAACATTGAATGTCCTTGGATGGGAAAAAAGTATGTTAAGATTTACAATAAGTATCAGTTGAAGCCTCTCCAGCAATTACTTCCTTTTGCGAATATTCCCATTTACTGTTTATCGTTGTCTTGCATCTGCTTTCAGCAGATGTGATTTCAGCAACTTCTTGCTCACCAAATTGCTTTAGCTCTGATTTTCAGGGTTTCCTTTCATATGCAGCTTGCTTTAGGTGCTGCCAGAACATTTCTATAAAGATGAGGGCCTGACAGTCCAGGGTTTGACATTGACAGTCCAAAACATACGTATTATTCCTCTTGAAGCATTTTACGATTGATTTACTTAGATATTTTGGACAGTTATTTGGCTTTTTTTGTGGAAATCTAGATTTTTGTCCGATGTGCCTTTTTACCCTGTGCCTTGGGATGTTTAGATTTTCAGGGTATAGGGAGAGGTGGTGTGGATATTCTTCTTGTCAGTATGGGGTCAAGACCTCGGACCAGTGAGAGCAATGTCCAGAAACAATATATTGTTCATCATGTCCTGTTCATTTGTCCTGTTTAAGTTTTACTCAGGCACAATTCTTCATAGGTATGTTCAATAATGCCGATTTATGCAGTTGTCTTTGTGTTACCATAGACTCCTCATCTCTCTCCAGGTATAAATTTATCTCCAGGTTGCACCCATGGTAGAGCAGTGGCATACAGCTTTGAGTGCTGTAGCTCTCCATGCTACATGGCCATCATTAAAATACAGCCCTAAACAGATTCTGGACTTATTTTGCCACAATATCACGGAAGGGTGATCCGACATTGACCCATAGAATTTTCTGGTAATTCCTCCAGAGGCAACAAGGACCCTCAAACTGTGCCACTCCCACACCAAGTGAGATAACTTCAGCGGGACTGTGTTGCTGTTGCACTGTCCTCAACCCTGTCAGTTCATACGATCAAACAACTCATATGAATTAACTAGTGATCGAAGAACAAGCACTGGAACAAAATCAGAGTCAGAAACAAGTTGTAAGCAAATGTTCCTTGAATGTTATTTAGTAATAATATTTCAGACTTTTATGTACAATTTAATTTGTTTATATGACCTCAGGCACAGGAAACATTTGAAATAGCTTAGGGGATTGTTAATTGAACTAAATTATATTCCAATGTATTATTATTATATTAAGTAATTATTTTTCAACACCATATTTCAATTTTTTTTTTTAATTTTTGAAATATTTCAAAGTGTCATTTGGGTTACATGTATATTTTAATCACTGTTTACTTTCCAGAACTAATACAGCACAGTCAATAATAAGGGTTATAAATATATAAATTCAGAAAAACAGTAGCACACTGTTTTTGCTAGTACCAATGCGGAAACTATTAATATTTATGTGAGAGTTTTTGACAGCTGGCAATAAAACTCGAAATCTGGCAGGCCTTGTTGGTTTTGATGCAGGACAAATAAGTGCTTTGGGTAGGGGATCGCTTGCTTTTCCATTACAGCTGCCCTGTGTGCGCTTGTCAGCCCATCCGGTCAGATATCCGAAGAAACGCTTTAATTGTGGATTTAAGCTGTCAGTATCCTCTTCATTTCCACCCATGTCTGTTTGTTACACCGCTTGACCTTGATGGCGAAGGGAGAAAAAAAAAAGGTGAGCTCGATCTACTTAAACTTTCAAGGACAGAGGAGCGGTTTGCTACTTAATCTTCTCCTTAAGCCTTGAAAGGACAGGCATGCCACCAAAGCTTTATAAAGCATTGAAATATTATAGCGGAAGGGGTCGCTCAGTCCGCTGACAGCTCACGCAGCCAGACAGTCAAGAGAGCCAATTCCAGCGCAACGCGTTCCAGAAAATTGTGCCATTCTTCTCTGGAGATCTATTAGCTGCTACTTAAAACCCCGCTATCAACCCGGCGCAGCTGGATCCCCTGCAAACGCTCGGTAACAAATGATGTGGGAAGTTGCCTTCTGAAACCCGGCAATCATTTGCAGTTGTTTAACCCTCATTTGCTACACTTCTGCAACGCTCCGGGTCTTTATCTGTTAAGCCGCATGCAATAGTGTGACGTGGGAAACACAGCGTGGTAGAGCTGCACACATGCACACGCGCACACACACACACACACACACACACACACACACAGCGTGGTCTGGAGAGGTTTTCTATTATAAGAGCATGGAGGGGAAGTCACTTGGTGTCTCTTTTAACCAACACAAAAAATACACCCCTCTTTTTATTTGCCAGAAATTTCCGTGGGAAAGGGACGCGAGGCATTTGTATTCTCCGCTGCAGCAGAGATCCTCTGCTCTTTTTTTCAAAATAATCACATAAGAAGTCGCAATAACACAGACTCATACAACAGACACACAATGGAGCATACAAAACACCCAAATAAAGACAATTTAAGCCTCAAACCTGCAGCTCTGCTCACATACCACGCTCGTAATCAACACACATGGAACAATATTGACTTGTTTTACCCAACTGATGAGTGTTACGATTATTTTTTTTTCCATTGTTTCACAATTATTCAAATTGATCACAGTCTTTAAAGAGGCAGCTCTTACGATTTTTATTTTTCATTGTTTCATCCCATTTTGTAAAATTTTGGGAAAGGGGGTTTTATTGTTTATTTATCAGTGTGGCTGGAGACCCCTATGCACCTCCTTCCTTAAATCAGTCTAACCAATCGTCCTACGGTTCCTCCAGGGCAGACAGGAGCTAGGCACAATTCCAAGTGCACTGTACCATCCAGCTGAGTGGATCATGACAATTTAAACCTGCAGACATTACCCCCCCACCCCCTCGCTCTACCCCATCACCAGCCTGGTATCCCACGACAGGAAGAATAGAGTGAAAGCTTCATGTGCGAGAAGGCAACAATTTCCACAATGTCAGGATCTCTCTCCTTTTAAGTGCTGACATACAGGATCAGAGGGGATTTCTCCAGCTCTCACTCCTGGCTTTGAACTTGACCCTTTCCAATGCCTTCCGTACAAGCACGGGTATTTCCAACTGTAGAAAGCAACAAGGCCCACTGTACACAATGGGTACAGAGTTAATGGAGTTGAAAGTCGCAAATTATATGGGTGACGGCTGGCTCTACTGAAACACTTTCATTGAGGTGCCAAGTGTATGCATGTGTTGTGTGGTGTTATGAAACAGGCTTTTATCGCAAATAAATATGTGCGGCAGTATTCACTTGGGTGTTGTTTATTAGCATCTTTGTCCAATAGCATTTGACAACCGTTATGGCCTTAACAACAGTGTGAAAATCTTTGTCTGGAAAACACTTCTCTCATTCTCCTGACTTACAATGATGCAAAAACAGGTACAGGCAAGGGAGAAGCAATGACATTCACATAGTCATTAACAGCCATTATAGTGATTTTGAATCTGACACTCAAATCATATTCGATATCCTCCAAAGACAAGGACGAGAGCACAACACAACATATGAAACCGCGGCAAAGCGGGCGAGGATGAAATCTATCACTGCCTGTATCTCTGGCAGTTATTGTCCCCCCAGGGCAATTTTATCAAATGTAAATGTGGATAAACAGGAGAAAAAAGGGGGTTCCAGACAGTCGATTCGTCCTCCGCAGTCAAATAATGAGGTAAAAATAATGCGCACATAATCAGGTTTGCCACACGAGTCATCCCGATTTTGACCGTAAAACTCACATGGATGTTCCAAAAAGCAAAGTTTTTTTCTTTTTTTTTTTTTTATGGGTCACCTAGGGATACATAAAGTGCTGCTAAATTATACATTTTCTATCATCCATTTAGACATCTTTTTTCTGAGATCTGAGGCGAAGTACCTCGCTTAAGGCAATAGCGTAAGCACACAGAACAAAGACCCGGTCAAGCATCCAGTCTCCTATCACAGCGCCCTCTACAGTCATTTCCAAACTACGGATAGGCTTACCCTCTTTTACTCAACTACATGTAAAAACAGGGTCAATCCAGGATTTACAACATACAGAAGCTGAAGGCTGCTTTAATGTACAGTACCATGGCATTGCTAGAAAATATACACTTTAGTATTTTTTTCACATGTTGAACTCAGATTTTTTTAAAAAGATTCTGTATGCTCAATTTATGTTTTAGCTCCTAAATTTTGAGTGTGTACTTTCATAATACAAATGACTGCTGCACAGAATGAGATGAATTCAAACATGCACTGTACTATATACAGATTTAAATTAATAAGACTGGTGGCATTATAGTCCCTGCACATTAATATAAAGTGTATTGCGCAACAAACCGAGATGAATTATTAATGAGTTGGTCATGATGAACGCAGAGAAACGCAGCGGCGTTAAAATCCGGCTCCCTGTAGTCGACGCCGCCAGTTCACTTGTCACTGGATCAGGACCACCGGACTGTTGCGCGGACTTCTCCCCCCGCTCCTCCAGTAGAGAGAGAGAGAGAGAGGGTTCCGGAGCCATCATCGGCGGTGACAGCATCATTATGCAGCGGCGGCGGTTGGCGGCGGCGGGGACGCTCGTGGGAGCAGCCATCCGCGCCGCATCTAAACGCTGATGCAAATTAGACTTTTGTCATGACTAATCATCATTTAAGCGAGTTATCCCGCTTCCGTCAGGTCGCCGTCTCCGAGGCTAATAATTATCTGCAAATATAATAGCCCTTCATCCAGTGTTAACACCTGCCACAAATACAATCAGGTGGCTGTCACAATTGTTATACCTGTCGTATATGTAATATGCATCTAAGAACCATGCATTTCTGTCTGTTGTGTATTTATGCTTATGAAAAAATACCTCAAGGTATTTTTTTTTCATCGATCGATTGATTATTTGGATGAATCGATATGCAAAGACAAAATGCATACAAAATACATATATTTCATTATAACTTGTATGTAATTAAAAGGGATGCTTCTTTCTCTGTTAAATTTGTTTGATTTTCAGGCACTTTCTTTCCCTCCCATTCTGATTGTCCATCTTTAAATAGGAAATAATTAACTCTGCATGACTGATATGCCACGCCTACTGCACCTGGAGAGTGAGCACTCTCCAATCCGCAGCTCTAAAGCCAGTGACACGTCACCATCCTACAAACCACAGAAGGATCTGCAGGAAAAGCAGTGACTTTTACAACTCACAGGCTAAACTAAACTAAATACTACCAGTGACTATTATACACCCTACTGTCCGCACACAGTACTACAGGAGAGGCAGTGACTATTGTACACCCTACAGGCCTTGCGTAGTACTACAAGTGAGCCACTGACTATATCACAATGTTCAAGCTGCACACAAGTGCGACAAGAGAGCTAGTGACTATTTTGCACCCTACAGCCTACACACAGTACTATAGCAGAGTCAGTGACTATTTCAAACCCTACAGAGCACTCAAAGTAGTACAGCAGAGCCATGTCAGAGAATGCTGAACACAGCCGGTTTCCTGAGAGTATGTTGCTGAGAGTTGCTCATGAATCTGGGGACCGCTGGCTGACGTAACCCAATGCTACACTCCTATCTTTGCTTAACGATAGTGGCAAGCCTGCAAATGTCCACAAACAAACAATCATAATCAAACCCATTTTTTGTTATTTTATGTTATTTATTCCATATTTTATATTCTATTTTCTATATTTAAAGCACTGAACTTGGAATTGAAAGCATTTTTCTTTTTTGCATCTGTCCTAGGAATACCTGAACTCAAGTGCAACCTCGCAGCTCCTACAGCTTTCAACTACCAATCACAAATGTTTTATTTATTCTTCTTTTTTTTTTTACCTGGAAACAGGCATCACTCATTTACTGACCTATCAACACTGGCCACATCTTATTCTAATACCGCACAGCACAACTGTTAGACATGGAGACCAGGGCTTTGGTTCTTGTATTCTGCACATCACCCAGCAAATAAACTTATCTGCTTAGAATATGCATACAATCATCTATCAGGCTGGGTCTGCTGACCTGTTTTCTGCTCAAATCCTCTCCATTCATCACACTAGAGAGTGCTCATCTACCAGTAAATTCCCTTGCTATTACACATCCCACTGCAGTCGCACCACCCTGTAACTGATGAATGAAACTCCACGCGCCTTTTTTTTTTGGTGCTCTATCGTGATTTGTCGAACGCTAAAGAAAGCAGCACACTTCCGTACGCAGGGATAATATTTTAAGACCCTGCTCTGCGTTTAACTCCACGGCATCATAAACGCGTGAGTGTAAGGTCCTCCGGCTGAATGCTGGTGTTCCTGAAAAGCAGTCTCTGGAGGGACAAGCGAAGGAACCTCTACGGAATCAATCCCAAACCTGTAAATCAATCAGCTTCAGAAGAGTCGCCTCCCCAGTGAGGATGGCGTGGCAGTGGGGTGTGATTAGCCCAAAGGAGGCTTGAATCATTACAGTTTATGCAGTGTGCTCTTGAAACACATAATTGCATTTCAGCTACTTTCTTCTCATGTCCCTGGCTTTTATAAGGAGGACGTTCTGTACCTTGTGTCTTTCACTGGAGATGGCAAGGGTGGCAGAATCACTTGGTTTACAGACATCTGTTCAGTGCAATTATAGGGAACGTAGGGTCAAGTTGCAAGACGTTGCTAGAGCAACACGAGCGGTATAATATGCGCACCGCTTCGTGTTTCACAGATGTCACCGAGACCACGGTTAACAGACAAAATAACTGAAATTACTGAAAACCTTACCCTCTCATATGACAGTGAATTTTTTTGGTATATCATCATAATGAAACTAAACTCTGACAAGCCGCCCAATTTTTATTAAAATGCTGCATTAAAATGTGTCATCTTCACTATTAGCTAAGGAGATTACAAGCAAGGATCTGTAGCTAAAATATATTACTATCAGTAAGACTGTATGTCTTACTGAATAAGCCCTGGTCTTGCAATTGTGCATATGAAATTCAGAGGTGTTTTTTTAGGTATAACCAATGCTTGGTGTAGGAAACTAATGCAGTTCAAATTCATAAATGTTTATGGAATTCTGTTCTAAACTAAATACAAAGGTCAATCATATCAGTAGTATATATGCATGTACCACAAGTCAGCTTGCGTGTCATGGTTGATCTCATACTGGATTTATTCCGGTGGGCCCGTACCGACACTGGGAGCAGTCCGATTCCACCCATTTAAGCTTCAGATGGAGAATTCAAGTGCCAATATGCACTAAATGAAATGTCAGATTTGACAGAAATTTCATAGTTCAGCCGAGACGAAGGATAGTTTCTTTAGCCTATCGAATGTTCAGTTTAAGTGCAAGTCTTGAGGTGGTTTCTCTGACATCAGATACCCAGAGCTGTACAACAGCAAGCAGACTGTCTGTGCTAGATTATGCATCTCAGTCTGGTGAAGGTCAAAATCCTAAGGCCCTGAGTGTTTAAACACATTCCCAGAATGCAGGTGTGTCGTTACAGCATATGAAAAATTGACCATACTCTTCATAATATATGTTTCATGTTATGGATGTTGTACATAAAACAAGATCTGGCAAGTTCTGATTTCTCTACTGAGATTTTTACGTGTCATGTCAATTCTAGCCTTCACCCCTGAAAGTGGGAAGTCAAGGGGTCACAAGGAAAGTTTTGCCATGGATGGCACAAAGCAAACGTCAATTATAATATCCATAAACCACCAAATACATATTTTAAATGATTTTTGTTTGCAGCTGCTACACAATGCTTAGATTCCATGTATTAAAACAATTGTACTGTCCAGTAGCTTGCAATTAAAATGATTATCATAAATCAAAATAATAAATTGACTGAGGTTTATTTGTCTTGAAATCCATATGCAAGTCAGACTAAGTTATTTTGTTTCAGTCTTTCCCAATGTTCAGTTTAAAGGTTATTTTCATTTTATTGTCAACTAAAGTTTTACTGTATGTGTCTATCTATGTAAGAGTTATTAGTTGTCAACATTGTCCCAGAGATGGATGGAAACTAAGCAAATAATAAATAATACATAAGAATCCAGACAGTAGGTTCTTTGCTGACTAAAATCATGGCACAGGAATAGATCCCAAAGTGAAGATGGTGTGAGGGAGGGGAAGTGAGTGTGCTGGTTTTAGGAAGCGCAGTAATGGAATGCTGAGCTTTTACCCAGGATGCACTGCCTGAGGGCTAGGCGTAATCACCGCTCCACCGCTCCCCTTCTTGAGGTACAATGAACGCCCCCCCCCCCCCCCCCCCGGCAACTGTGCCTTTCCATCCTGAAAGCGTCACAGAGTAACCCAAAACGGCGCATCGACACGGAGTGCCACAGCGCCACACCCGCTGGGCCCAGCCAATGGGGATTCTGGCAGGGAACGGTCAGACACCTCAACATCTGCTGTTCTGAGATTCTGCTTTGGCTCGCTCTGATTTAACTGAGAGCAGAGTTTAGAATGTAATTGTAGATTATGAAATGAATAAACTCACAGCAACTCAAATATACTGCCTGCAATTTCAACCAATTTAGACTTGAATTTACTTGCGTCCTCTTTGTAGACCAATGACCATGCAATCTTCCTTCTTTATTGCATGAAATACCAAATTTGTCATGTGTAACATTTGTTTAAAAGGCTACTGATATCTTTGCTAATTTACAAGAAATCAACAGTGATACTGGGGAGACATTCACGAAGCAAGTAAATAATTTGCAGTAAAGTGTATCTGTCTGTGTGTGTGTGTGTGTGTGTGTGTGTGTGTGTGTGTGTGTGTGTGTGTGTGAGCCAAATCACTTTTCCCCCTCCTTTCCAAAGGTAGGTAACAGAATGGCAATTAAAATGTGATATCCTTTAATCTTGTTTAACTGGCAGGTAGAAGAGATCTCTCGCAGAGTTAAAGCTAATTTACACAAATTGAAATGCCACTCAGCTTCTGCTCCAACTCTGAACAAAAACAGCGCGTACAATAAAAGACAGGTTTTTTGCTCAAACCTTCAAGGGCCTTCCCAAATTTAGACTTATTTGCCTTAATGTTGGGGTGCTCAAGAACCTAAATGTATCCTGCCACACACCATCTGTGATTACATTGCCGGCTTTTTGGGCCGTTGTTTGTTCCGTTTTGTGATGAGCACGCAGCTTGTTTGAGATTCTCCATGAAATTCCAGCCTGGTTTACATTATAATACAATGAGGGAATCTGCTAATGGCATTCAAAACACTAACACTACACGCTGGCACTTAATAAGCACTGCTGGTCTTACAGGAGATTTAACCGCTAAGTCACAGGTAATAAAGTAAGCTCACTTCAGCGCAAGATCATGAGATATTATTGCACTGAGATGCAAACCCTGATCAGTCTTCCTCCCACTTGTATTTATTTAGAATTTGCTTTATTTTTTCATTGGTGCATTAAAGATAAAAATGTTAATGCAAAAAAAATATTGTATTTTTCAGCATATACCATGATTGAGGCCCCATGTATAAAGGGTATAGTTTCTATTTTTATTTTTCAACCATTATGCAACCATATACTGCAGTACAAATGAATATATAATGGTCAATGAGTAATATTCTAAATATAGTACAGTTTGTTTAATGAGAAGGATTCAAATGTACTTTGCAGAGGCCTCCATTCTGCACAAGCTAAACTGACTGTCGGCCTGAAAACAAAGGCTGTGAACTGTGATTGGGGTTCAAGTCCCAGTCACACCACTGCCAGTTATGGCCAGAGGTCTGCTTTGGTGAGGTCTCAGTGCTCTCTAGCGGCCACTCCTGGTCAGGCAGTGTGCCTGCAGATGGACCAAAACTGAACATGCTGTCCTTGTGATCCTCTGCTGACATGGACAGTATGTGGTCAATGGTGTGGGAAGTTTTTCATCGCATGAATTGGTGGAGTCACATGCTCACGGTTTCCTCCTCCTCATGTCAGCTGGAGTACAGTTGCTGCAGAAAATCAACTAGTTCAGTTGTAGTTTGGGAAAAAATCAGATGAGATAAAAGCACTTTATTGGTCTATTCTCAGCAGTAGAACTCTTTTGTTGGCAGGAATGTAGCATAACACAGAAATACATCCACACTGTCATGTTTGACATGAAATCCACAAAACTGTGTTCTCCCAAAAAGGATGAAATCAATGTGTCTCCACACCGAAGTGTTCACATTCACACATAATAAGCATCACAAGCGGCTACAGATCAGCACATTAAGAGATACACGCAATTTGATTATGCTATTCAGGATTGAGAGCACAGAAGGTTTCATGTTCTATTATGGCTCAATGCATGTATGTGGGAGGAAACAAGAGCAAATAGAATGTGTATGATAATCAATGATGGGTTTTCATTGCTGCCTGTTGCAAAAGATAATACTGAAAGCTGTAACCTGTTCAGGAGAATTAAGTTCTTCACAAATAGAAAATAGCGTCAGATGCACCGTGCCAACAGGCTGTTGTTTTCTGTGGGATTGTGTTAAGAATAAATACAAACTGAAAGAACGATTCGATCCAAGCAACACACGTGCTTCACATCTTCCTCCCGTATTTCCTCACAAATTGCCAAAGAACGAGTATGAAAAGCATGAAGCGAGTTCATTTCAAACGAACCTCTGTGGTATTATGATATTTGCCATGGTGCAGGGAGCCCCTTTTTCGCTCTCTCCTCCAATGCAATTGGAGGAATCTTCAACTGGGGTAAGGTAATGGGAAACAAAACCATTCAATCTGAACTTTACTCTTTGCGTTGTGAGATAGCGATGATGTGCTTTGCAAAACCCCCCCCACCGCCCACGTTTCCATTACCACACAGACAGACAACTGCAAAGCTTCAAATCTCCCCTCATAGGAAAAAAAAAAAAACAGGGACAACAGTGCTAACGCACGGTACCGCAAGTAACCGTATTTGTTTTGAATAAATTGAGCTGGCTGTCTGTGTTTCAAAGGTGTCTGCTCCTTTGATGTGCCTCTGTATACACTGAGAAAAGTTGCCGCAGATATTTTGATTGTCACTTGGGAAAATAGATCTATCTATTTCTTACCTTTTATGGTAAGATATAGCTTGCTAGTACCCAGCGGGAAAGTGGATGCAATGACTGCTAGGACAAAGCAAGTGGATGAAGGTGAAGAAGGAACTTCACTGCGTCACACAGTAAAGCTGCTGTTGAATTGCGAAAGCCTTTTTCCAAAATGTTGGTTTTTGTTCGTATTTCAGTACAAGGGCCTGGCTAAAAGCCTTCAGATGGTAACAATCAGTGGTTTATCATTGTTTTAATCAAAAGATTTCACAGACACAACATCTCTAGTGTATTTGTAAAAGATTTCATCCTCTGTTTCTATGCTCCTTACTATAACAGAAGCAGGTATAGATAATATTTGGTATATATTCAATTATTACCAGTCCTTTTTTGGTAAGAGTAATTATGGAAAAAAAATTGTTTTCTTGATCCTCAAAAACAGTATGAATTATCTGTCTTGAATATTAATTTAAATAAAATAACAAGCAATTATGTGTGCTGGTGACTCAACGAAAAATGTTGACTGAATATACATATAGGTATGAAATTCTATGCAGACTGGGGACAAAGTAATCCAAGGTTCAGGAACAAACATATTCAATCGGGAGTTTATTGATTTCAGTCAAGAAAACTCATGTACATGGTTTAAGTGTTTATTGACATGAAAGTGTCAATACATTACATTCATTTTGATGGAAGGGTCTTTCTCAGGTCAGACCCAAAAAGTGTCAGACCCCCTAAGTCTAATCAATGTGTTCAACATATGATTGAAAACAAGTTTAAACTTTTCTTCACTGTGTTAGGCAACTTTGGTCAAGAAAATAGCAAATTATTGCATCTAATTAGGATTGAAAACTGAGGATAAATCTTTGCTTTCATAACTATGACTCACTATTTCGGTCACTCTTTTGCAATGTCCATTGTGCAGAGTATCTAATTACTTTGAAGATCTGATTAGTTATGAAAGATAAATGAAGTAAATGCATTTTGTTCCACCTATGAAAACAAAATGCAAATGTTAATAATTATCCAAATCCTATTGGTGGCAGCATATAAATGCAAATTAATCTGCAGTGGTATGTCCAATAGCTTTGTCGAATCACCCTTATCCTGCACTGAAGCAGTTAACAATGTAAATATCTCACAGCTAAATTCCAACTCAGTTGTGACCATCTAAACTTTACAAAATGGAAATAACGGTGAACTCAAAGCTCTGTAAATATTTGTTTACGGAGAAGCCCGGGACTGTGCACATCGGCTAATCCTGATTAATGTTGGTGCGTTGCATTCCCATACAAATAAACAAACGCCAGCGGTAATCCGTCTATATAAACAAAGAAAAATGTCACAGACTCAACCTCTTTGAGGTCCACAACTTGTAATTGGGTAGCGGGAATTATTCAATAATGAATGTTATCATTTGAATATTATTAACCAGAAAAAACTTGTCGACAACCAATCGCGCAGTCCCAGCACTCTTGCGGTTTTTGGGTTATCTTGTTAAGGAGCCATCTTGTTTTTTTTTTTAACAGTTGTCATTAAGTCAACCCCCCACCTGAAGAAACACCCACTCTGAGACCTTAATTCAGTCTTGTACTCATGTACTTCTACAACCCCCCCTTTTTGTTAAAATGTTTTTTTTTCTATTGTTCCCACTGTTGTGGAAAAGTGGAAGCTATCCTGAAATCTCTTGTTTCTGTGAGATTTCAAACAATAAGGCAGGGGACATTTTAAGTATTCTGAATGCAGGGTATTTTTGGCTCAGATTCCTGCAGCGTGTACACTTCATCTTACCTTACAGAATCATAGGTAGAGGGTGAGCGATTTATATCCACAAAGCAAGTCAATCCCTTACATGTCACTTAATCTTTTTATTTCCATTGATTTTGTTCAGATGTTCATTTTTGTTTCATGTACATACACATCACTGTGGTTTCCTCTTCCAAAATTCTTAAAAGTTAAAATATGTATGAAGTCTAGTCACAAATGGTGGCCTCCTTCACTATTAGACCGACATTCTAGATACTTTCCAAATCGCTTTGGAAGTCTCTGAGAGATACAGAAAGCTTAGCTTTTTAACCTGAGGTTTGCCAGTTCAGTTCTCAGGTGGGATACTGTGGTTGTACCTTTGACCACGGCACTTAACCTGGACTACTCAGGTATATATCCAGCAGCAGAAAATAAATAGATCATATACAGGTTAATAGCTTGTCCTGAATAGGCAGTCTTGTTAGCAACTAAATAAACAGTCTATTTTCCGTGTGGCGATATGTTTTTGAAGAAGCATGCATTTTCAGGAGGTTTTTCCTGCCATAAAGTGCTGTTAATATGAATGATTGCTGACCCAAGCTTTAGCAGAATCCCTTCCTTATGGTTTATTGATCAGAGATTAAGCGTAGTTGCGGCCATGTCAACGCTTTGAGATAAATTAGCATTTTTATTTTCTCTGACTTCCACTAAATATACTGAAATAAGAAAAAAACAATACTGGAAATGACAAGAGCTAACAAAGTTTGCATTATTATTCAAAAGAGAACTCTTCTGGAACAGCACAATAATAAGGAGTTATTGGGAAAGTTGTGAAGAACTTGAGCACTTGCTATTTGCTCCAACTAGCCTGACTATAGGCCTATTGGTGTAATAAATCAGATCGGTATTGGGAGATCCAGTTAGTGTACAAGTTTCTTTCTTTATTGCTTTGGTAAAACACTTTGAAGTTGTTGTGGAGTTTGTTTTCTGGCCACATCCAGTTCAATATTTTAAAAGAATGAGTCTTTGTTGACCAAAGAAATGGATTGGGCTAAAATATACCGGTGACTGTCTGCACTGAACCAATCAGAAGTTTTTGCCTTCCATGGAAATAGGCATTGATTGGCTCAAAGTAGTCAGTGATTGACAGATTGTTGAACATCCCCAATAGCATGGTTATGTCTGTAATCAATGATAGCTATTGGAAGGAGACACAATTGCTTCAGATTATTGAAATCTCACATACCTCATACAATAAGAAGCTGGACTCACATTTCCATTAACATAATAAGCATGTATTGCATAGTTTAATACATGTTTTCTTGTTTGACGGAAAGTCAAATTTAGCTCCTGCTTGAAATGACACACACTTTTATAAAACAAGGTATCCTTTAGATTTTTCGCTTCCTACCAAACCAAACAAGGGAACCTTACAACTTTGAATCCATTGAATCAGTTTCATAAATAATACGTTTATGAAACTACACATTTCTGACTTTTTCCCTGGCAGGATAAAGGCACAGACATAAATGTTTCATGACATGTGAAGTGCAAACATGCAGTGCCATTTCACTTCCATTTTTGACTCAATAACAAACAAATGAAAAGGAATTTCATTTTTTTTTTCCCCGCTATGTGATAGCAGGTTTCAGTGCTATGGTCTATTCAAGAAAACACATCAGCCAGCATATTGGATTCCATAATCTCAAATGAATATAGTCCACTTTTTCTACGTTTCATGATATAAATGTGCCTAAATAATATGGCTAAAATGCAAGCTGAAGTATTTTAAAAGAAATGACTTAGCCACCAAAGCATATGCAAATAAGGCAACATTTCAAAGCCAGCAACGGAAAAAATCAAAGCTTTGTTATGGGGTAATTTTATACTTATACATATTTAAATTGCATCCTCAGAACTGTGATTTTATTTTCTTTTTAATCCATCCGGTGGGTTTTTTTTTCCACTGTTGCGGTGAAGAAAAATCATGACACTTATTAATATGCGTAGATGCAATCCAACCAACCTTGATCTTCAATCATGTTTATCTCCTCCATGAGAAAACAACCACAATAATGAAAAAAAAAAATCTTTGAATGTGGGGTCTGTAATGGAATTGCAAAAGAGAGGAAGTGCTGAAAGCCATATTACCTTTTTTATCTCAGAAACTAGCCAATTTCAAGAATAATGCTGGCACCTGTTTAAACAGTCATATACCGTCTGCTAAGGCCAGCCAAACAGTAGATTAAGCGGAACTCAGACACCTTACAAAGCCCCGCTGCTGACTATAAGAGATCGGCTGAAATGGTCACACGGAGAAGAATTAATACCATCATGCCTTCGGCAGAGCTACGGTTTGAGGTATTAGAATTAGGCTGACATCACAATGGACATTTAATAAGTTGTTCGCCCTGGGGCTGTTTCGACATCAGCTCAATTGAAATGTACATTACGTGAAATGTCTATCAGCTGGAATGCGGCATTTATCTGAAATGGAATTGCGCATACTATTTGTGGGTGGGAGAGTGAAGGCTGACCCTTGCTTGCCAGTGCAAGGCCTGCTGGGTAATGTTACACTGCAGTGTAAGATGGCTGAGCAGAGGGGCATGGTGGGGGTTGTTGGGGTGGGGGAAGGGTGGGGCGTTGGTTACAGGAACGACAAAGCTTTGACAAACATATATCTGCTTTGCTGAGATGAGGATCTCTCTCTCGCGTCTGATGTGGAGGAGAGTAAAAAGTCTCCTGGCTATCATTTCCTTATTGACGAAAGCGCATGGGCTCTCAGTTCCGCTGTATCGACAGGTCCGCGCTGGGCTGACAGCTTGACGGTTTAGATCTGAAGGCTGCCGCTGTTTCCGCGAAGGGTTCAGATCTGGTGGGGAGGGGGGGAGCCGCGTTGGCAGACCAGAGCGCTTCCACAATGACAGGGTTAATGTCAGCACTCTGATAACGCTGTCAGTCAGCCACTCATAGGACCTTCGCCCAGGCCCTGGAAGTAATTAGAGGCTAAGAAGCGGTCTGTCACAATCAAACAGCCAATTAACGCCTTGCACAGGGTTTCCGCGCGCGAGGCCGGGGACCCTGTGCAGCTCGGGGCCGCCCTGCGCGCGCACGGCTGAAACGCTTGGTTTGGTTGCCGGAGGGGACATAGTGCCCCAATAGTGGCTGGCAGCCAAGAGGTTGAGACCGTCGGGGCTAACTAGCATCCGTCCGAGCGAAACGCTAAGCAGGACTCTACCCTCAGTTCCACCCATTTGTCACACACACACACACACACACACACACACACACACACACACACACACACACACACACACACGTGCATTGTTATTCGGACTGTCTGTAGCTAGAATTTTTGGCAGAAAACATTTTGCTGATTATGATAATGAATTATGTCTGAATATATTTTAAACCATTTTGTTATAAATTGTCAAGACTACACATATGGGCCTCAGGGTGGCTTAAGTAGGTGCCCTGAACTGGGTGTTCAAATCCCAGGGCAACAACAAATAACTGACCCAGCATCACCAGTCTGGTCAGTCTCTAGCGGCCCCTACTGGCCACCCGGGAACCTGGTGAAGGCACAAATCAGAGTATGCCGTCTTTGTCATCCTCTGATCATGACTGTGGTCGGAGCAGTGAAGCTTAGCTCTGTGGCCAGAGGGGACTCCAAGCCCTGGAGGGGAATGGCAGCTCAAAGAAGTTGAAAGTGTGGGCCTTAACAAGCACCTGTCCAAGTAAAGTACATGGTAGAGCTTTGCAAATTCGGTCCCTGCCATTTCCAGCAAAGATTACAGGTGCAGCAGCCATGATACATGCATTTTCACATGCACACAGTGGCCCTGATAGAGGCACTAGCACAGACACACACACACACACACACACACACACACACACACACACACACACACACACACAGTGGCCCTAATAGAGGCATCAGCACATACACACACTCACACACACTCTAACAGTGGAACTAATAGAGGCATCAGCACACACACACACACACACACACACACAGTGTCCTTATAGCAGCGTTTGCACAGGCACAAAGTGACCCTGATAGACATGTCTGTGCTCAGTAGCTCCCAGCTCACACGCCAGGCTGAGCTAGCAACACTGATTCCTTGTGGAAAGTCACAGAATGTCTGCCAAGTCCGACTCGCTTGGCTTACGTTCGGCGTGACTACAGGAGAGGTCCGTGCTACGGCATCCCCCCGTACTTTCCAGAATCCAAAATCTCACCGAAGAGAGGTAAATAAAGGGAGGAGGTTTATGAAGGATTTCACCAGATCTCAACACCTTTCTCAACATGAAACACCATAAGAAGCATGAAACCTTCCTAAACATGGAATACAGCAATTCAAAAATGCCGACAGTGGATTCATGGACAGAAACGACACAGTAGAAATCTGATGATGTACATTTATTTATCTTTTTTTGTGTAAAACATGATAATTTCTTATACAAACAGAAATATGTACTGGAAATTTAGAATTGACTGTTGTCACTCCACTGTTGTTATAGTTTCATTATAAGGAAAAGATGATCACATGGCATGTACTGAAGTCCTGGATTTATTTGCATTTAAAATTTATGTTCACAGAAGGTCCTGCTAACTCAACAATGCTAAGCTTCTTTGGCATGCCCACACAAAGTACTTAAACAGTTCCGTTGAGACAACAAGTCAATCCCAAACGACACAGGGAGGTTATCATTGCCCCACTGGGCGGTGTTAATTTAGTAGATAATTGTGACTGTGACCAGGGTTCCTTGCAGGGTGATGTCACCCAGGGGGTGAGGATCTCATTGGACACTATAACCCGGCCCCTGCCAGCCTCATGCTCCTCTGGCACAGTAACCATGGAAACTTAGGAGGCAGGCTGAATGTGAAAAGAAGTGATTTTGCACATTTTCTGCTGAAATGACAGAGGAAATGAAAGTAAAGGGACAGGCCTATGCCACTCAGTGCTAACCAAGCCCAGTCCAGCTTAGCTTTCGTGCTAACCAAGCCCAGCCTTGCTTAGCTTCTTTACTAACCAGGCCTGATACTACCAGAGTCCAGCCCTGTTTATGTTCACTGCTAACAAAACCTAGCCCTGCTGCGATATCGTACTAAACAAGCCCTCACCTACTTAGCTTTGGTGCTAACCAAGCCAGATCCTGATGAGCTTCTTTAGAAACCAGGCTCAATGGTAACAGAGCCCAGCCTTGTGTGTATGCAGTACTATTACAGACTATCCCTGCTTAAACCAATACTAACCAAGCCAAGCCCTGGTTAGGTTTAGTGCTCACCAGCAGCCAGTACTGACACCCGCGTAGTGCCAGGACAGAGCGAGCTCCTTCCTACTTCCTACATGCTTCATGGGATTTAAGAAATGCTATGAAAACCAAGACCAAATTTGGCTTGACAGGATAGACAACACAAAGGCAAACTTCAACTTGTGTCAATTCCTTGTTGAATTAACTCAGTATCTGCACTCAGAAATGCAATTTAAAGAAGGGAAAAAAAAAATGTATGATTACTTAATTCTGATAACCAATCTGAAAGGATAAGGATTTATACTGGAATTTATAAAGTATATCACACATACAGAGTGTGTACATGTTCACCACCGTTTTGGTTGTGTCTTGAGTACAATGTAAGTTGTGTTAAAGCCCTGGAGACTGAGAATTACAGCCCAAACACAGAAAAAGATTGGGAACAGAGGTTTGCAGGAGCTGCTGGTGACTGCACACTGTGGTGAGGTAAATTGATTTCTCCTTTCCCTTTGACATGCTCAGTATGAGTCTAATGTATACCATTCCAGATACCGCCACGTGTCAGTACAGAAAGAAGCTTAGATTAGGCCGTACTGTAAAAACTACCACAGCCCTGATGAAGAGAATACTCCCATCTCTGAAAATAGGACATCTGAGGAAAGAATTCAAAAACACATTCATTGTGGAACAATGGCCATGGATAATATTAATACAACTACTACTACTCGTTGTCGTAGTAACATCTATTTTACATGTCCATTTTTGAGAGGTGCTGATTGAAAAGACTAAAGGCTAAAGATACACCACAGCCCAGACTCTTCCCAGGTAACTCCTCATTGGTGAAACCATCAAGCCCTGGCTGATCTGGACCAATCATGTCCCTCATCTCTACAACCTAATCCTGTGAGGCATGGTTTCTTTTGGCTGTACAGGAAATGACAATAAATGGTCACAAGCAATGCCATAGGCTGTCACAACACACACACATCGCTGCGTGAAGGTCACGATCCCTGCCATTGTCTGTGAGCTCAAGAGACTGTGAGTACTCCGCATGCGACTAGCCATGATATTAGACAGAGATGAAGTATAAATTATGCATGGAATGACCATAGTTATCCAACTGGGATAAAAGCATACCCAAAAAAACAACTCTGGTCCTTTAAAGATTAGATGGCATTGAAATGGAAGGAAGGAAGGGACTAACTACTGCTCTAACCCTTGTACAGATAAGAGCACAGGTTATCAGACAGAAAGGGTAGTGCTTTGCGAGATTGCTAAAGCTTTTTATGTCATCAGTATTTCTTGTCTAAATATCACGTCGCATGAATTCTGGCTTTCCTATTGTGGTGACAAAAAGATGACCGCCAAAGCAGATGGATGCAGGACTGCATTCTACATCATGCCATGCAACAACAAACGAAACTTCATCAGTGATGTTCACAAGGCTAATGATAGAAGCATAATGGACAATGCTTCTTTGATTACCTATTGGAACACTCCTGGTTCACTCAGTTTAAATGGACTCAATTCAAGCTCATGGATGGAAAAAAAAATCCATTAAACGAACACTCTTTGGTCCATTACAAGCCCGAAATGGCACAGACACTACAATTAGCCAAATAAGTCTGAGTCTAGGTCTACAGACTCCAAGCCAGACAAAGGGAGGTGAGAGAACCTCTCTCTTATTAATAAGTGAGGGTTTGCTCTATAAAATTTTTATAGAGAACCACAGATGCACCCAATCACCATTTTAAAACACTCTTTCACTTCATCCGTGCCAGACTGATCAATTTAATTAAACTTCCATCATTGATTTATGAGCTGCACGCCTCCACCTTCCCCCAAGGCCAAACAGAGTCCAGTCTGCTCAACATGTTTATACAAGACTAGTATAGCAAAAAAACATGCAGGGGTGAGATAAAATAAAGGAAACAGCGCAGGAAAAAGGAATGCAATTTCAAGGTAGCTCAATCACTGTTGAAACACTTTCCTATGTCAATGCTATATGTTAGTATGTTTCTTTTACAAGATGTTTTACAACACACTATTATGTGCAGGTTTTAATGAAATGTACGCTAATTTGGAGAGAGGTCAGACACTCAGAGTCTGAATTGCAGGTGTGTCGTCATAGAAATGGCTCATTTATTCAATGTATCCATAGAAACAGTGTTCGAGTCATGACGACACATCCCGAATAAGGAAAAATGCACCAAGAAAGGAGAAAAGTGGTCATAAGTGGAAGCTCAGGGATAGATGGACACTTAACATGATCAGTGGTCCCAAAATATACCAGAGAACTACACCTTCCCTTCTCTGACCTAGTCTCAATAAAAACTGTACATTGTGAGCTTCTCAGAGAGGTGCTTTGTGGTTGTGCTGCCACTCAGAAACGGGCAGGCCAACGCACAACAACACATACTCAGCACAAAACCTGGATGTCTGAGCAGTGGGAGAAAATAACATGGACTCATAAGTCCATAGCTTTGCTACTCTTTTCCTACTTTGTGATGGGTTGAGAGAAGTTCAAAGGAAGTATCCGATGCATACAACTTTTTCTAACTGTTCAACATGGTGGTGGATCTTTTATGATATGGAAACCCAAGTCATCATTGATTCTGATCATTACTGTGAATGGTAGAATTGTGGCTAAGGAGTAAAGCTATATTAGGTGACCAGGTTCACTCTGTGGTGCAGACATCGATTGCTCAAGATGTCCCCATAGTCTAAGGCTCACTGCTAAAGAGATGAAATAGTGGTTTTCTTAACAGCAGACTGAAAGCATAATAATATTTCATGGGCTTTTCAATCACCGGATCAAATGCTTTTGAAAGTTCTGGAACCCATATTTTCACTTCCTTCATCATCTCTCAAAGACCTGGGGGGCTTTCCCTCCGGAGAAGAGGTCCAAGATCCTCCAATAAGAAGTTAAATAACCTGCATAACAGCATTCCGAGAAGGACTGAAGCTGTTCTGAACGCAAAGACAGGATGCAACAACCTATTTTAGTTCATAAATATTCATACATCCATTTCATTATTTTTTCTACCTCCTGTATTGAGGAAAAATAAACATATCATTGGATTTATGAAGATGACCTCCATTAAATCACATATAAGCTACTGAGTCAGAGTAATTCAGCTAATATTCAACCCACTTCAGCATGCTGTGAGAGCACTCATTGCGTTATATGTTGCAGTCTGATTTTTGAGGTATATATGAATTTAGTACAGAAAACTAACAATGGAATTATTTAGAATTGTAATTTATCATATCACAGTGCAGAATTTCTGTAACATGAGTAAGAAAATAAATAACTCAATTGTATATGTTATCACAATATTTCATTTAAATTTCATAAACTACAGTGCATGGGATCAGGTGGTACGAACGTTGCAAGGAAACCCGCAAGTGTCCCACAATGCTTTGAGGTGTTGTTGTTACAGGATTCGTTACGTGAGTAAAACTAATTGCATCATTAATTGCCAATGCCGTTCCTTGTCAGGAATAATTACCCTCAAATCAGTCAAGTGTAATGAAAAGCTTACTTTTTAATTATCATAACGATAATCGTGCCTTTATCCATGCCCCTCGATTCAAGGGAAACAAAAAAAAAACAACATATATGTTCCGCCTTACTTTGTAAATAAACATTAAAGGCAAATGTTCCGCTGCCAAAAATAGAGACAGGCTGTTGTAGTACACAAACACTGCTGCAAATAAATAAAGAAATAAATAAATGTCTCTGAATGCATTTTTTTGAGAGGAACACAGCTGCACCCTCCCCAACCAGTGTATCAGTCACTAGTTAAGTTCAAGGACGAAATGCTGCAGAATTCCAGGGCACGGACTGTCTCTTGGCGAAAGCAATTCAGCTCTCCACCGCTGTGCTTTCACACAATAGAATGCCAGCACTACAGGGGATGGTGGCCGCTGGCGCAGACGAAGGACGTTTGTGCGGCCCCTCAGTAAACAGCAGTGCCATTCCGCAGCTTGAGATAGCGTCTGCTCCAAGGTCCCACGTAGGATGTCTGCCTGAGAAAGGCCCCGGGGCATGCCCGCTCCTCCCCCGATGCGAAACGCAGAAGAGGCCCCTGCCTATGACCGCGTGGCAGCGAACGCGCGATTCGCGATTAAATTGGACACTCTTTATCTACGTTTATCTGCTGTGTTTGCGGTTTTGAGGACCTCAGACTAGGGAAAAGAAAACAAACTTGAACTGAAGCACGTGTCCAGACTTTTGAAAAACTTCATCGATTCCAAAAATACTAATTGATATTGGCGAACACTATGTGTGTCACTATGCCCCCTGGTGGAATGTGCCAGGCAGAACAGGGGCTGGGGAGAGATAAATGGGCCAATGACCAGTGATGCAGTACTGACTTCACAGCAGCCAAGCTCTTTGGGCATGTGTTTTGCTCTGCTGTTTTTCCCCCTCTGCAGAGAGATAGTAGCATGCGCTCAGCTTGATTGGGAATCGCCCTCACCTGGAGCTGATGGACGGCCTGATTGAGACCTGCCTTCACCTGTGCCTCACCCCAGCCTGATTGAACAAACTACCGCCATACCTTGTAGAAGGGCATAAATTGCAAGTGTTTTTTTTTCCCACTCATTTGGCTCCAGACTCATGTGAAGCTCACAAGTACTTTTTGTGCTTGTAGTATGGTTTGTTTTGTTTGCATCTGTTTTTGGTGGACTTTGAATGTCCTTTAGGGTTGTTTTAGTTTGTTGTGTTTTAGTTTTACATGGGAAAGGGGGGACTCTACGTCCACCTGCCCATTGTGGGGAGGCCTGAGATTCTCCATTTATTTATTTATTTATCATTTGTTTCTTCATGCTATCCATGAGTATTTTGTTAACAGAAAAATCACATGGATTTGCATATATGATCCAACTTTCGAGTCTGAATCGCCATATATCTCATGGTCACAAATGTTCAAATGAATACTAAGGAGAGCTCACCAAATATTAAAATATACACAAATGGTAAAACTAATCAATATTCATGGAAGAGACATATGCTGAATGGCCACATTGCCTTGTTAGCTGCTGTTTGCTTAGATTAGATTGAAGTGGTAATAAAATGAGGGCTTGCATCTTAACAACATGAAGGCAATTTGATGCAGGACACCAACAATGGCGACTCACAACCGTAAACTTATCTGCCATTCTGAGTAGTCTCCTGTGTTGTGCTTCGATGGTTTTAAATACCCTCCTATTTACAAAAAACTCCTGGGAAATATGACTGACTCGTTCAATTAATTGATTCGCCATGCGAATTAACATCCGATACATCATTGTGGCGATAATATAATGTTGGACACAGTCATGCGATTCGGTAATATCTTCATGAGAATGTGTGAGCAGAATTACAATAGGGTGGATAAGATGCAAAGATATGTTCAGCGAAGTATGGTGTTTCCCAGCCAACAGACTTTAGCTTCTAGAACACCCCAGGGATGTTCCCAACACACATTTCTAGGTTCCTGGGTCTCCCTTGAACATTATTCTTCAGTCACATGGAACATTGTAGAAACAGCCTGAAAGCGTTTTAAGGTCTGTCACATGCTGAGAATGTGCATCAAATCAAATACGATTGTTAAATAGAATCTAATTAATTGTGAACGCAGAAATTGCACCCCTGTGAACCACAATAAATGCAAGCTGCACCGACTACCATCGCTTTGTTGATGTGCTGTGTGTGTATGTGCACATCGGGTCTGCCCAGAATTTCTTTACAGAGTGGCACATTACATCCTGCTAACCTGAAAGTGGATTTGCATTAGAAAATGTAACCATGTACAATTTTAATACATGAATAATGCCCTCTAATTCAACCCAAACTTTTTTTTTTTCATGTCTTTTTGTATGTCCGCTGCTAAATCAGTTAATGAGGCTAATTCCGTGGCATTAGAAATAGAACGTTCTTCAGGAAGAACACTGTGCTACATCATCATAATGAATTTCATCCTTTTATATAAGGGTGTTATACATTTCAAATTTATCAGTAAGGTGAACACAAATTTTGACAGTCCTAGTTTGAACAAACACACCTGAACACTTGAGCTCTTGTCCAAACAGCAGGTTCTAGTGATTATTTTGCAAAAGCAATAAAATTAGCTGAGTTAAAACTGCTGCATGTGATAAAATAGCACACAATAATTCTTTAGAGGGAAGTTTCATGGCAGATATGATTAAAACTTCAGGAGTTTATATAGAAGGTGCATGCAGCAAACTTTATGAATAGCAAGCATGTAGCTCAGAGCTTTTCCAACCCACAGTCCGTAAGTGTAAAATTTCAAATCCAATCGTGCTCACAAGGAAATACTCTAAGCATACAAATCTTGCACAAAGTTGCAAAGCTACTGTACAGTAAATGGCTATGAAGGCCTATACACATTTTTAAAAATATTTTCCAGATGATACATCATATTCTGTAGTTTTCCAATGGTATTTCACACCTAACCAAGTTATGAAATAGACATTCCACTGTATGAGTATTTTAGCTGGCAAATTCAATCTTCTACCTTCCTCATAACATTATTTCCATGTGCTCCAAGTGTTGTCATGTTGGTTATTGCGTATTTTACGGAGTTAATGAAGCTATCCAGTTTGTACATTTACTGGGCTGAGTTGCCGTTTCTGAATTGAACATTTTACTGTTCAGTATGTTCAGGATAAATGTTGCACTCCAGGTTCCAGATCCACAAGTTACACTGACAGCTGGAAAAGGCAAAGGTTTCCTAAATTATCTGTATTTTCTTATATTTTTTTATTAAGTGCCAGGAGGCTAATTATTGCGCAATGCTGGGTTTTTGTGCAACACTGTCCTTTTACTAGTGTCATTTCCAGTGCTGACAGCAGACTTAAAAAGGTGCTCTCTAATGCTGAAGGTCCTTTTTCTGCTACCAAATCTTTTTCTGCTTTTACCGACTAAAATGCTGAAGAACTGCTCATAGATATTCCCTGTACAAGAGGATTGGCCTTGCATAAATCGGCGGACTTTCTCCAAAGAGCCTTAATTCAGCCTTAGCTCCTTCATTACCGAGAAGCTGGGCTTTTATGTGCTTAAACGAATCATGGAATTACACGAGACAGAACTTGGACAAGAGGAGGAATCATCTCCAGCACACTAGCCTTTCTGTTTAGCTTTGTGATTTTGATTTAATAAATCCGACAACAGAAGCCCACGAGTCTGTTCGCACATCTTCTCAGCTGTTCCGGCTTGGCCCAAGTCTCCGCGTTAAATGAGTTTACTTCAACTAAAATGTCAAAGCTTATCCATCAGCTGAAGCTGCAACCTGCCTGACAGCGAGATTGTGTCGTTTCTGACGCTGACACCAGATTGAAATCTTGGCAGAAATGCCGATGTAAAATATATCTGCGAGATGGAGAAGAATGAGATTAATGTCCGTTGTATCCTCAAGCTGTCTGCCCCGGAGCTGAAACCAGATTTTTCACTACAACATTCATCTGCATTTTTAGTTCAATGATAACAGACTTTTCGGTGTGATTGGCTGAGAAATGAATTGTGCGTAGTCTTGATTCACTTGTCAGTATTGATACACGTTGGACAAAAAGAATGAAAGCTCCAGTGAAAATACATCACATTACAGTTATTTAGCCACTTTAATCCAAAGTAACTTACGGTTGATTATAATAGCCAGGGGCAAATCCCCACACAGAGGGAATGGGGAGTTATGGGCCTAGCATAGGGGCCCAAAAAAGGCTAGACTGGGGCTTGACCGACCAACCTTACAGGATCCCAGTCAAGCACATTAGCCCCATTATTAAATAAAAGTGCCTGATTGATGAATTTTGCATTGACATTACATAAGTTGCATGGTGAAAACGGGTTAAGCAATTATGTTTGGCCAACTCGCAATGACGGAAAGTTGTTATACGGTTGTCCAAAGCAACCTACCCAAGCAAGAGACAAACTAAACTGCCACTATGCATGCTTTGGTCAGTCGACATTAGGTGGGAAAAGAAAGGAAGTACACACAAAAAAACGATAAAGCAAATATACAATGCTCAGCCCTTTGACAGGTTAAGGGGCTGTACATTACATTATACTAAATGACTGTTCACACTCTATCACTTCTAAGCCCCTAGGTGGAGATACTGGTAACTACAAATACTAAAACCCCATAAGAATAAGAAAATAAAAATGTTTGATGATTTGAATAAGCCATTTTACCTAATGCTTGGCTATTCTCAAGACAGTAAGTGCGATTTAAATCACTTGCTTATTTTCATTTAGGTTGAATTCCTCTTTAAATTCAAATTCTTTTTGCAGACTATTCCTTCCTCCTCTCTGTCTGAACGACTGAAGTTTTTTTCTCTCGATTGAGGTCTATTCTCCTCCATGTCACCTGGGCTTTATACAAAAGTGTCTTAAAATCCAATTAAGGACTCCCTCTGAATCCCAAGTCATGTGACTGTACTTGTTTTGTCTTGGTGGGAAGGAACTAAAAGAAAATCAAAAAAAGCACACTCCCAGGCCAATCGACGACTGCAAAGTAAGGCAACTAACCGATACAGGATTGGCCGCTGATATAATTAGAAAATGAAGAAAATTAAACCGGAGCGGCGGACAGGCTGCGCGGTGTTCCTAACGGCTTTCGAATGAAAGTGTTGATCATTTCTTCGCATTGCGTGTAGCCCGAGATGCCTAGGTAATTTCATAACCCATTTGCAAGTGTTCTTTCAGGGGACTTGATTGTGATGACGGTGATAACATATGATCTCCCAGGAAATACGGTTTTTATCTGTCTCTTCTGTTGATAGGAACTGATTAAAGCTTCAGAAGAGAGTTGATTATTTATTTTCGGTGAAGACGCCCTCCTCCAAAGGCTTGTGGCGTTGCTTGAATTTTGCATATGTTTATGGCCCGTCTGTACCAGGGGGACAATGCTCAAAAACTGCGGTGTGGAGTGCCCTGGCACAAGGGTGCAAAAATCATTCCCCCATCGAGAATTCAAATCTACAGCTTTCAGTTCCCTGAACAATCACTTCAAACGCATTATTACACAACACACCATTTCTGTGAAATGCTATTATACATTCATATTACACTTTTATTCAAACTTTACAGCCTCAAGTCCTCCAGCTGAAGTGGCTGAGCTATATTTCCATAAAGTATATGAGTACCACATGTCCTTACTCATGACCTAACTTAAAGCAAAGTATTTATCTGTTGTAGTGAAGACGGTGGACAGAATAACTGAAACACCAAATTAAGCCAAATATTTGAAGGAGCTTAATCACAATTAAGGAGGAGCCTACATGTTTTACGCACCAAAGTCAACATGAATTACAAAAACGTTTCTCTGACAAAATACATTTTTCAGATCAGCACTTAAATATGTGTTTTGAAAGCAATATGAGAACCCCAACAACTTTTGAAAGAGGTCCTCAATGTTTGGTGCCTGAATGGTTATAGTCGGTAATGTGTCAAGGGGGTCAGTGTTTTGAAATTTGTAGTGTGTAAATTTCCTCTTCCCAACTGTTAAAGGTGGTGGTGGATCTTTTATGGTATGGGCAGCCATGTTGGGAATTTTTGGGTTTAATTATGGGTTTGATTATTTTGTATAAAAAAAAACCTTTTAAACATAGAAAAGTTACAAAGATGTACCCAAAAAAATCTCTTCATCATTGAAGCCATCCTACAATTTGTTTGCCTACCAAATTATTGTCTCCAGCAAACATTCCTCCCTCTACGTTCCTTATAAAATAAAGAAGCACTCTCTCTGAGGCCATCCTGCTAAAATGTCCTTTACTTTTTCATGTTACCTGACTGTGCCTCTTCATCTTGCCCAAATGACTGAGATTGCGAAGAGCTCATTAAACACGGGTACCTGTGTTTAGTGGCTTTGCTGATTAAAGTAGACGTTCTCTGGACGCTGACTGCCTTTATGCCCTATTCCGGTATCGGTAATGCTGCCGATGCCATTTATGTCCTTGAACTGACTTACTCATTTCAAACCATCCACTCAAGCAGATAATGTATGACAAAACGGCTATCTAATAAATGATACTGTACTGTAAATTATTTATTTAAACGTGATGAGGTGCACAATCGGTAGCGGCTACTGGGCTGATCTTCATTTAGGGTCATAGCAAGAGCTCAGATCAGCTTACAGGGCCTTAGTCAGGGTCTCACATGCAGTTCGGTTTCAGTAAGGCACTCAGCAACTAACAGTGTTTAGTATGATACAATTCAGTAACATACAGTTTTTTACTATTTATTAATTGCTGCTGTTAACACTATTGAAGATACATGCTACAGCTGATGAAGTTGGCGAACCCATGATCTGGCATTCTCTTAAATACTCGTAACTTTCTTTCCCGTAGTTTTGTTGCGAATCATTCTCTTAAGGTCATCTGTTTCTTTCAGGGTTAATCTTTGGAACACAGGACAGAGATCATGTTTTGTAAATACCCCTGGATTCAGTAAAGACTGCTGAAATTACTCAACATGGATTGACACTTTCATTAAGTCTAGGATTCACAAATGGTAATGTACTGACCCGCAGGAATGTATATTTTGATTGACTAGGACTTTCTGGCTGTACAGTAATGGTTTTGATTAAAAACATAAGAACATCATTAAACAGTATTCACAAGATATATAACCTTTCTCTGGACATACAGGACCAATTTACTTCTTCCATAAACATCTGTGGAGCTGTTGATGTCAACAGCACTAAATATCCTATACTAGTTCACTTGTCAAGCAGGAAATTTTACAAAAAAAGTATTGAGAAGCAGACTTGCCCCTTCCAGTATTCACAAATATCAACTTTTCACTAATGATACATGGTAATTGTACTTCTCTCAATGAATGAGAGGTTTAGGAGATTGATTAACTTTCGATAAACCAAAATTAGTACAAATCTCATAAATGACAGCAGTAATGCCTTATAATAACTATAAATAATATTATAAGTACATAATCCAATGTGTTTTAAACAAGTGTTGCAAAATAGAATGTAATCATCAAATCATTATGATAGAAATATAGCAAATTGTATGGTTTGGTAAAGTATACCAAATTAGTAAGGAATGCACGTAAGTATATTCCAGCTAGAACCATGCAGAGGATTGCAAGAACAAACTGAGGAAATATTACTTAACATCATAATGCATATGCTTATTAGCAGTGATTAGGGAGACATTTTGAATATATTAAGATGCAAACCTGCTTATCCAGGAACAAAATGGTACCTCACAAAAGATATCAATGGCAACATGCACCCACATTTTACAAACAGAATATTAATTTTGTTCCACTTGTTCATGGGGGCATGGGGATTCATTTAGGAAATGTTAACAAGATTAAGCTTTCAAGGAAAATTGAGCTTAAAGACATTATTACAATGAAAATGGAAATGGCAACAAAGACTCTAATTAAAATTGCAAAAGTGTAATTTCCTGTAATTAAATCTCAAACCTGCAGGAAAATATTTTGGTAGTCTGATAAACTGGGGGAAAAAAAGGTGGTTTTGCTGTCCAATACAGTATGAGGATTTACAGTCAGTTTGCTGGAAGTTACACTCAACCCCCAGGTTATCAAGTCTTGGCTGTAATTGAATGTCTAAACATTAATGCCCCTGGGAATTGGATTAGCAATAATCATTTTTTTTTTTTTTTAATTCTGCATATGCACGAAATCATTTAACGCACACATGATGTCTTTTTCTCCCGTAGAAGCGGATCGCTGCTTGTCAGGCTGCGCTTGCCTCCCACCGAAAATTGCAATGCATTTGGAAAACACAGCCAAGGATATTAATCAAACAAGAAGGATGGCTTTTGATATCACAAGGAACGTGAAACAAATTTCTTCCCTACAAGGTTGACCACGTCCTGAAATGCCTTCTAGCCACTGTTTAATCATTAATAATTCCAAGTGATTAATAACGATTATTAAGTGACAGCACACAGTCACACATGGACAACACGCCATTAAGATTAGCTTGGAATCAATTCATCTTTGAATGATTTCTGCGTGTTTCTGCACAAAATGGATAGAGAGCAGTTCCCTGCTTAGGCCTATAGAGACTGTGCCCTGTTTCACACTACAGTGACTATATCCTCTGTCATTCCAGACTTACAAAAAACAAAAACAAACACATTAGAGGTGCAAAGGAATAACAGCCTGTTTGAAAGTATGTGCCATTTAGGGTCTTGGTAACAGAGTGTCATAAAATGAGAGGTCTAATGGGAATGTGGCCATGTGAAATTCTCAAAGAAAAAAAAAAACAGATGAGGAAAACACATTTCAAAATCATTTGCTGGCAAAAATGGTTTTAAAATGTGTGAGGTTTCAAGAGTGGTGATCCACATCCCCGCTGTTTATTAAGAAGCGGTAGACGGAATGGTTCCGGAATCTTCTATGACTAAGTTCAAACTCTGTGGTATGATGACCATAAGATTACACTTAATAAAATCCAACCACTATGGATTCTGATAAAAATGCAATTTATTTTTCAACTGCGTATAATTCATGATGATCCTTCACAATAATATAAAGCAACCATGCATATTCTACAGAAAGTCTTCCATCTCACAGTCAGTCAGTCCCAAATCTAATTTCCATGTCTCCCTAATGGTTCTATTAAGTGTTCAATCATATCCCCACTGTGGACAGAAAAAATAAAATAACTGGTTTTATTTCTTTATATTATTTGGTACATAAATGTGGAATATACTACATCTTGTGAAGTTGGGGAGGGTCCTTGTCTGTAAGTCCTCACTCTAGATCTGGGATGGCACTCTCACATCCAGGTCTCCATCAAGAAAATGACTGATACCTCGAAATGATAATACCTCGAGAAGAGGCCTACTGTTCAGTGATCGTCTTACAGTCCACCTCTCTGGCGTTCCCTGTCTGCAGACCCTCAGTCTGGAACTGGGGTATCTGTCTGTCTCATCTCTTTGCTGTCTCCATCACTGTCTGTCTGTACAGTGGGCTTTAAAACCAGGGCTTTACAAAAACTGAGAATGGCCTGGCTCTCTCATCTTCCATTCCTCCTGAAAAAACCTGATAATGGTGAAGAGTTCCCTCCCGCGAATGTAAAATTCAAATCAAAGACATGCTAATACACTACTCATCTCTTTACTTATTTTTAAAAGCACTGCGGTACACTTGTTGAATGGTGAGATCAAATGTCATCGCCAGAGAGCTGTGTGCTGTATACAGGGAGTCCCCAACTTACGAAAATAATTGGTTCCTGATGGTCTTTTGTAAGTCCGTCTTTTCTCTTGCAGACACTTTATATCGTATACCAAGATAAACCCCTCCACTTCAACTTCTATCAGTCTCAGTAGCTCCTATTTTTATGCATGTATGGTTATTATAAACAAGCAGAAATTCAAAGACAATGATATATTTACATATACTGTACATTACCACATAGGAAACCTGCGCTCTCCATTCATTCACGGGTCTAAAATCTTTTTCTAATTTGGGAGGTTGGTTTAAATTTTACGAGCATAATTTTCACAATTTAGGGAAAGCAGGAGTGCACAGTCGCCATCTGTTGCAGACCGCATGTTGGGTTTGAATCGGTAAATCAGCTTTTTTTTTTTTTTTTTTTTTTACCTCTGGAGTTTTTTTTCCATATCTGCAGATTTCCATAAGTCGAGTCTTCGTAAGCAGGGGTCTAAGTGTACAGTTGTGAATATATTACAGCCTGGAGAACGTATCCTGTGTCTTGGGTAAAAATGAATGGATTATCAGCTTTTCCCACCTGAGCTGAGCCTCAATTCTACCTGCCTGACAGATGATGCGGTATGAGGAAGCTGTTCACACTCCCCTGATTAATGTGACGACAGGTCCTTACTTTATTTCACACTAAAGACATGCGTCTTCCATTGCGTATGGAAGAGCGCGGTGACAGTGTGTGGGACGCATGCTCGGCTGATGAGTCTCGCAAGAGAAGCTGATGGATGAGACAGACGAAATAATAATCACCCACGTTCTTCCCTTCTGAGGCCGAGCCTATCATAACCTCACTATCGTGGACCTCTGATAATACCCAGTTCAGTGGAATGAATTTTCAGGCAACATGGATGCACTTTAGAGTTTATTGTGATGTGGCAAGTTGTATAAGGGTACGGACATTTGATCTTGGGCTTAGCGTCCGAGGGGTGCAGCATCATACCTCACAATTTTTTTAAGTGAGGTGAACCCCCACTTGACCACTAAGAGTGAAAGAAAAAAAAAAAGAAGAAAGGATATAGACATGAAGGTGGAGATGGGGAGGAGGAGGGATGCTAGAAGCAGGGTGTGTGATGGGAGATAAGGTACTTGGCAATTTAATACCTGCGGAGAAATCCGGCTTAGATGGACAGAGGTACTTGAATGAGGGGTTGTCTGACAATACTTCTCCCGAACTTTTGTTTTAACAAACTCCATTAACGACACCCAGCTTGAGAACCCACCATGAAAGTGACCCAAACAAACTCCCCTTCATCTTCTTTTAATAACTTGCGACACCAACCAACATGACAAAAAAGAGTGTCACCTTCTTATACATGTGTTCCCTTTTGACCACTGTAACCACTTTTATCCAACAAATATGCCTTGTGAAAGAGAAGGGACGTTCAATGGCTTATAATTGTATGTTTGTCCACATTATTCTCTTCACACATGTTCAATCAAACCACATTGTTATGGGTATGGCCTTATTATACCAATAAACCCTCCACACAGTTTGTTGCTACTTCTTGTTAATTTATTGCAAACTTTGGCTAAATTCCTTCTGCCAGGCTAAACGCAAAGACTGACTTGTAATCCATTGTATTAATTTATTTTTTTCCATTAGAGCTACTACAGCAAGTCCAATAATTATCTAAATGCTACTTTCCCCGAGCTGATCCTAATGTTGTCAAACCGTTTCCCTCTCGCCTAACAATTTAAATTAATTATTGAACTCCACGGCTCAAAGTATGAATGTTTGTTTCTGTTGTGGAATGCATGACATTTATTATTAGGTTATGATGCCTAGCGATTATCCAAAAACAAAGAAGGCAGTATCACTATGGTTATGACAATATATTTTCAGCCCTTATTGTTTTAGTTCTTCAGGCAAGTGAATATATATTATGATTATGCATTTACGTAATTATTTGTTATAGCTAACGTGCTAACTTGCGTGTTAACTGGTGTCGAATGCTTGTAACTGGATGTGCAGTGAGAGACATTCTAATTTTATAAAATCTAATTTTGTGAATCTGATCATTACACAGTTTAAACCAGGGGAAATGTAGCTTGGTCTAAACTACCTCACCACTTGGTTAAAAAAAGTAACAAGCCTCTTGAAAGCTAATTGATTTTAAAAGTAGTTAAGCTATCACATGCTTCTTGGAAAATGTTTTAATATCTTTGTTCCTCCAATTCGAGGCAATTTAGTGCAATTTAAGACTTCTGAAGTTCGTAAATTGCACTAAACTTGCACTTAAATTGTCAAATGTATTTCTTAGAGACTTTATGGACCCAGGTAAAGCCTGTGAACTTGGAAAAGATTTTTTTTCTTTCTACTTCTGGAGGAGCGGCCCATGAACATGTTAACAAGTAGCAACAACAAATTAATGCATCATTTCAAATAGGAACATGTTAGCATGCTGAAAATATCTGAACACTCACCATAATTCAACATGCAAAAAAAATGTAATTGTATGGATGCTTCTTTTTACATATTGTACATCTGAGCACACTCCACTTAACCTTGAGATTTGACCATCAGTAACAGCTTAAAACTAGTAACATGCAAAACCTTTTTAGATAAAAAGGATAGTATTCATATAGGTTATATAAAAGAAACAGTGGTAGTCTTCCCTTGCCTCCTCTTGCTATTCCAGTTAGTGCAGCTAAATCACAGGTTATACCTCAAATGGGACCCCCTAAATATTGCCTGTCTGTCAAAGTGTCTAAAAAATCACTGCAGGAGTGGAGCAGAACAGTTTTATATTAAAAGTCTCACACTAGTCGTAAGTACAGCAATTTTACTTCTGGTGAGTAATGTGGCTTTGCACCACTTTACTTCAAATACCATGTTTCTACCTGCAACACAGTCACAAGTGAGTGGCATATTTTCGTACAGTAATAAATGATTAAAGGCATAAATAACATTAATGTTTCAATGTATTGTCACTGCCATTGAATACGGGAGTGCGATGACAACCCTGCATCTTAATTCGCAACCTTGCATGGAATTGTTTGTGTCTCATGAATTTATGATGTATGCTGATGTTACCCACTTCACAGAACATGAAATGAGGACGTAATACATAAAACACAATCGTACATATCCTCTTTCTTTCTTACACTCAGAAAATGATTTGTCATGTTTCTCATTGGTCATAAAGAACTGCTACACGTCCTGCTGTTACCAAAAAAAAAAAGTACTTCCTGTGTTCTGGTGACTCATTCACGAGAAGCTTCTGGCGAGCTTTATCATCAATTGCAGGCCCAGGCGTGTTCCGCAGCTGTATGACAAAATTAGCGAGTCTTCCTCGCTTCCGACCGCTGCCCGCTGAAACTAATCTCTCGGCGCTGCAGGTACCTGCTCGGTCAATACAGCCGCTGCACACGTTGCTTTGTCTTTCCTGTTTTTTCTTCTTTTTTTTTTTTTTGAGAGTTGAGGAAAATGCCTCTCCTCCAAACATAATTGCAATGATGAAGGACTTTATCTACATTCTCCTTATGGTAAGAATTAGCCTGGTCTCTCTCTGCTTTGTTGGTTGTGAGCACACACTTCAAGCCATTAAGACGTATGCATTTCAGTGTTGGTTCAGTAAAAGAATTCATTTGTTCAAGCACAAAATTTGGATATTTTGATGAAAGGAGCATGGAACACAAAAAAAATATTGAGGAATTGTACCAGTGTGCAATTAATTAATCTGTTTGTTTTTAAAGTGGTTACGCATTATCCGGAAGTATCTTAGAAACCACAGATTACAACTACAAAATGTCTCAAATGGTGTAAATAAGGCCTGGATTAAATCTGAATTTATTGTAAACTTTAATTGAGGAATTAAATGAATGTTTTGGTAATCGCCAAAATTAGCTTTCCAAACTGCATGAAAGAAAGTTACACTTGCATGGAAGTCAAACTTGAATCCAGACAAGTACTTTAAACAATTTGCATTAAACAGTTTTTAAAAGTGCCTTATAATTTGTTCATATCACATCTCTCTCTCTCTCTCTCTCTCTCTCTCTCTCTCTCTCTAACACATGCACACACCATACATATCACCACAACCACTATCACTCACAAAAAGCAAATAGCCCAGTAGCTTCAAATATCCTGCTCCTAATACTATTGATTATCAGCCCAACCATTGTCAATAATAAGGAATAGCTGAATGGCTTCCTTTTAAGTGAGAGAGAACCTTGTGGCAGAAACAAATAAATAAAATACATTCGGGTCATTAGACCCATGGTCTGATCAGCCTTTAGTCTCACTAAAATTTAGTAAAAGTGCAAATCCCTCCAAAAATCCTCATGAAACAGCATTATGTCTAGAGTAGTGGTCGACTTAATACTCAAATATCAGAGCATTGTATATTTAATTATTCATATAGCAGACACACTTATCCATTGGGAGTGTCTACGTCTGATTAAAAGACCTCTTCTGATGAAAATCACATTTTCCTGTATTTTGTAAGGTATCTGAACATGATGGTATCAAATAAACACATGGCAGAATTTGATATCAGCATTGACATCACACCTGGACTTAATTTGCATGTCCCTCCCCCATGACGAGACCAACTCAGCTCTCACTGTTCCTCTGTGTAGATGTGCCAAATCACAGCCATGGAAGGGGGTTCATGGGGTGGTGCTTGTTTGGCCACAGAATGACCGAGAGACGGAGGGGAGGGGAGGGGGGCGATCACCATGTTTCTTTGTAGTTCTGCAGGTTACATGGTCCACAAATGCAATGTCTATGTAAACACCACCTTACAGAGTAAGAGGGCATCCAAAACCAGCATCCAAAAGCGACATATTTCATAAGAGCTCATGCTTGTCTCTACGGAATCTTCAGGTAAAAATCTGAGACTTTAAACAACAGGGCTTTCCAAATTGAGAGAAAAAGGGAAAAAAAACTTTAAAAAATGGTTGATGAAAGACATGAGATGAAGAAGCACACAGGCGGGATTTTCACAGAGAATGCTTTCACTTTTGCTCTAAAAAAAGAAAAAAGACAACATATTTATTTTCAGTTCCTTGACTATTCCTCTTGTCCTTGTGTCAAGAGGAAAATAAACGAGACCCAAAAGAATCACAACAAAGTGAACGGCTGTCTCGATTCCGTATTCAAAAGTTCAACGTTGTGAATACTTGCACTGAATATCCAGATAAGGTAGAGGCTTACGGGAGCTCGGACAGCGGCGCTATCCCTCACCCTCCTTAAGATATAACATTCTCACGCATTCATTGTGAGATTTACAGAGGAGAAGGAATCACAACAACTGTGGTCCATAGGGATCCTAACAGCTCTTTCCTTCCTGTCTTAACTCAAACACTGATTTCCTAATTGAAGTCTTGCTTGGATAGGCACTGGTAATTCTAATTCTAAATTACTTGCCTCATTAAGGTACCGGAATAACTCTCCTACCTCAATTGTCTAACTAGGAATCACAGTCCACAGAAAAAAAAAAAAAAAGACAATGCAATCTGTGATGAACAGGGAGAAGAAAGGGAGGAAGAATGCCTTAGAGGGAGGAGGGAGGATCTATTTCAGAGGCTTTTTAGCACACATGCGGAACACTTGGAGAGTGTGGCTACAGAGGGGATTTTATTTCCCATACAGGCATTTAGAATTTGGCCCAGAAAAGCCTTACCCATAATGCAATGCAGGATGCCCTACGCAGTTTTGGGAAGTCACGTGGCTTTCTCTCTTCCACAACTGAAAAGGGTTGTTGTCCCTGAGTCTAAACTGTCAAGGCTTAACAAAGGTGATACAAAGGCACAGACTCAAGGGGGAGACGCAGGCCATGACACCAAGGTAGAACCAGAAGGTAGACCCAGTATGACTTCAGGTACCAGAATGGGTCTGAGGAACCAATTTGTCATGAGGACAACAATGACCAAGAGTTCAATATTAAGTCAGTGCCTTTTTCCACTCTCTTCTAAAGAGCCCTGCATTCTTACAAGTACTTAAGTACAAATCTAGTGAACACGATTCTCGGTACAAAGCAAGCTCTGTGACAATGAGGACAGCTGTGACCTCGAAGCTCTGACAAAATATGGGAAAAAAAAACGCAGCACCCTCCCCCTACACCTCAGCTACCTCAGTAAGGAGAGATAGATGTCTGCCGTCTATATAGCCTTAAAAGCCTCTAACAAACGTTCTTCCCCAGACCTCGGTACCCAAGAGCATATAGTAAGCACAGAGGAGAGGTGAAAAGCACTGTCCATCGCAAACAGTCTGTTTCTAAAGAAAACAAGTTACTTCTGCCTTCTGGAACTGTAGGCTAGGGAAAATGCATTAGAGAGAACAAACAAGATACAGTCATCTTATCTAAAATTCTGAGTGCTTTTAAAATCCATTATTTTTGGGAGATTACAAAGTTGCTGTATGAGTTGCAAAAGAGGGTTTGCGTGTGTGAGAGAATGCGTGTGTGTCTGTTTGTCTGTGTGAGTTTTTTTTTTTTATTTATTATTAGTTTGTATCAAATTGCTTTGTTATATCACATCAAACATTTCATTATATTCACTTTCATTATATAAAGCTTCTTTGTGTAGAAAAATAAATCTGAATTATTTAGTGCTACCTGTCTCTGAACACCAAAATATCACTGCACAAGACAAATAAAATACAAGATAAAAAAAAAAACATCTGATAAAATAATAAAATGTTTCCTGTATCTTTATTCTGTAATATGTCTGTTGGCTGCATTGCCTCCAACCAGGCCAATGAGTTTCACACACGAGAGTGATGACAATCTTTTTCATTTAGCCCATATCTAAATATTCTATATTTTATCTTTCCACACTAAATACACATATTTAGGAAATTACAAAAATCCCTCATGACCTCAAAATGAGTTGTCCTAAGCTCTTATACCATATTCAAATAATTGATTAATTTAGAAATTATGAATAGATTAGCCTCTGGGTATATTTTGTTTTATTTGTTTAGTTGTCTTACTCCAATTCACTGGAATATCTCTCTGCCTTTTCAGTTTGTTTTTCTCCCTCCATTTAACATTTTTAGGCATATTTTGAAAAATTGCATTTCAAGCAACAGTAAATATCCAGTGGTGTTCTTTGTGGGGGAACTTGTTAAATTGGCCAGTGATGCTGAAGAGAAAGTAGTTTATCATTGCTTTCCATAAACTAGGACAATAACAGATGTTTTTGATGTGTAAATAGATTTGTTTTTGATATAGTAGCTTTGTGTATCACTGTAAAAACAGACTGTGACTAAATTGAGAGGTATTGTCATGGAACTCTCAACACAGGGGTGAAAATCCTTGGATTGAGCAGACTGAGTTTCTTAGATCCCAAAGCTTGGTGAATGTTATGAAAGTGAATATATAACATTAATATCACACTTGAGAAGTCATCTTTCACAGTCACAGCTGTAACTGCTATCTTTATCAGTCACTTTGACCTTGAGGCAGTTTGATTTTTACCCTACAAATAATGTCATCTCCAAGTACTGGAGCAATGCTTTGCATGGTTGATGTATGATGTCCTTTAGCGATCTGTTGCTGTGTGAAAACTGAGTTAAGTTGTGTTAACTGTCAAGAGTCTTGAGAAGCTTAAAAGGAAAAGGAAACCTTGAAATGGAAACCATCTCACAAGCAGCAATCAAGCCATGACTAGCAGAATATAAAGTATCAAGGCCCTGAAAAAAAAACTCAAGACTATCCATTGACTCAAGACAATCTATTTTCTACAGGGTGTTGATACTTTATTTTCTGCTATTCATGGCTTCAATGTTGCTTCTAAAGTTTAAGGTAATCTCTGTGAAACTGAAAATTTTTCCACAAATGTTCTCAACCAACCCAGAAAGTAGAAGCACTATACTTCACATTTATTATAAATAGCTGCTACATTAACCAATGGAACAAAAGGATACCATTTAATGAAAAGTGACATGTCTTTTAACTGCTTCTCCGTTTACAGATCGTATCTTCCGATGATTGGAATGCACGGGAAGGAATTTTGGCCGCATACTTTTTTCACCCCATCACTGTGAATATCTTTCAAACAGAACAGCAACACTGAAAGATCTGATAAGAGTCTCTGTAGCGGTCGGGAGAAATTATAATGCATGTTTTGTGAACCTTTAATTATTTCAGTCAAATTTCCATGCAACTTAATAATTTTAGTTCCGTTTTCTTTGTAAATGCAAACATTCAACTTCAGTTTTCCTTTTTCTGAGCTACAGCGGGTACTAGAAGATACAACAACAAAGTGGTGAGAATACACAAAAATGTATAATTATTTGTCTCAAACTACTCTGTCTAAGTACACTGTTAGCAATACAGCTGATAAACTGAATTATTACGTAACTAAATTTCACTACAAACCAACAGATCTGGATTTGGATAAAAATCTAGCTGTACTTCCTGGCAGTAGTGGTATTCAAGATACAATGCAGCTAAACATAATATTCATACATCACACCACAGATAGTAAATATAGATAGTTAAAATAGCATAGAGAGTGATATTGCACACTTTAAAACATAATAACAAATGGAGACATTTAAAATATGATTTTGCTCACTCTTCTTGCCTTGCAACAGCAATGTGGCAGTGCAGTGGCTTCCATCTGAAAACTCATCTAGATTAATATAGCCATTAACGGCAAAACACCAACAAAAAGGGATAAACAGGATTAAATGCAGACAGTTAAAGTTCAGAACCTGAACTCCACTTGTTTAGCTAGATGACTGTAGGTGTTGGAAAAGTGCACTTTACAGTCCTGTTACAGTCTCGTCTTACTGTTCTGAGTGTGAGGATATCTGTTCATTAGTTTTATAAAAGCAACGTGGAGCTTGAATCTGTGCTTCGTCGTAGGTATAAGCACTTCTGGGTGGATTCGGCCTCATGTTCTGGCTCGCCATGCCAACAACAGCACCGCATCCTGCGGTATCCGAACAGCAGCGTCCATTTCCTGTCAAGGTCACTACGGCATCGACCACCGGCGAGCGGCAGAGGACGGAGCACGTGTCGCCACGTGCGGCCTTAACCCACATTCCGGAGTCGTACAGAAGATACGCAAAATAAAAGAGAAGATTGATCAATCAAGAATGGACACTTATACCCACAATCCACTGTCAAAGTAGACAAGAGGGAATTAGAAATGAAATGCTTTGACGTAAATTAAGGGAGCCACAGAGACATTTGTTTTTTTTTTTCATTTCTGCTTTTCGAGTGTTTTTTTTTTTTATGTACTGCAGTAGAAGCTACTATATTTAGTTGCTAACTCATAGAAGAAGAGAAAAGGTGGACTTTGCTCTTCTGTTGTTTATCAACTTAACCATGAGGCTGTATTAAGCCTATTTTAATGAATGAAAGTTATTAATCAATCCCCCTAACGGCACTTAGAGAGAGATTAACTGGCTAAGATGGAAAACTATCCCGTGAGCACAAATGGCATACAATGAAACTAATGTTCGGCAGGGAAAGACTAATTTGGAAGTGCTTCCCTTGACAACAACATTAATCTCATGTTGTGAGTTAATTCATGCTTTCGTCTTGGTGCCTCAGGAGTACAGTGGCAAACAGTTTGTCACTGAATTACAACTTCACAGCTACAGTAGCTACATAGCGAGTAAACTCAGGAAAATTAAGCTAACTCACACATCCACAAGAAAACTATCAGACCTGTTAGACTGCCGGTTTCTATGCTCAGCCTATTGTTTAGCAAACGCTAGTTCTGAAAGGAATTATTTGTCTTCACAAGGCCTAAAAACGGTTTTGAGGACAGTGATGTTGCATCATATGGAACACAGTGTTAAAAAAAAAAAAACTATTTAACAAACTATTACCTTGCCAGTATTGTAAATCAGGATATTCTTTATATACTGTTGAATATGAATACTGTTTATGACTGTTGAAACTGTCTTTATATTGTTTTATTCCTGATAAGAACAAATGAGTTGAATTTTGTTGTCTGCAGTAGCTGTCATAAGATTTTCATATCGATTACATTCCCTGTTTTATTGCAAGTAATATTGAGTGTTTCTATTGCATAAAGCTATGTAAACTATGTTAGATATCAGTTTTCAAGTCTTGTTACTTTGTACTTTGTTGTGTACAGCTGGTAACCGTATCAGTGGATAGGTCCTTTACAAGTTTACAAGCTGTATCTTTTCCAGTCATAATTTATTATTGTGGTTTGATTGTTGTTTATAACTTTATAATATACAGCCTTTTAAATCCATATCCTGCCATATATGATGTCTTGTTGTGATGGTTAACTTGGTGCTTTACAACAAAACCCTAAATCCAGTGTGAAGTATAACTTGGCTTGTCTGTTGAATGCTTTAAACCTTTGCAATTTGCTGGAACAACAAGCTTCATAAATTCCTGCAGACCACAGACAAACACTCTCAGAGCGGCGTTTTTCATGCTTCCATCAAAGGCAGGTCTAGAGGACGCTCAGCGTGAGAGAGAGAGAGGAGGTAGGCACTTAAGAGGAAAATGTGACCATATTCCAACCAATACCAATCAGTCATTCTGAACCCCTTCTGTAAGATGCACAATTAATATTTTATGTTGCATTAGTACAATGCCATATTAATTCCAAGTACAAAGCTCTTAAACGTCCTATAATGGAGACAAACTGCATAGTTGTTGAGGTTGGCATAATGGACCCTCCGCTTCTCTGCAGGTGAATGGATGGAAATACATATTACTCAAGCGAAAAGCATTTTAAAATTTTACAACTTTGCTGTCATTTGTTTTAGGTGCATCTCAGTGCAAATTTGAATCGCGAATTTGAATTTCTTTTGTTGGCAGCATTTTCTAAGACAAAATAAAAGGTTCAAATCCCAGAACATGAAATTAATATAAAATGTCAAATGTATTCAACATTACTTTGTATGTAACGACATTGCCTACAATCTATGGTAATCAAAGCAAAACTATGGTCTCAATAATGTAGATTGATCAAAAACTGTCTAAATGTAACAAATTCAGAATAAGCTAAGAAAAAGTTTCATTTCAGTGCACATAGACATTGTCAGTTTCTGTAGACAGGCTCAGCACATGCAATCTTTTGAAGTGAACTGATGGCAACTTTAAAAATAGCTCTTTGAAGTACACTACATGAGTTGTGTGTGTGTGTGTGTGTGTGTGTGGGTGGTGGTGGGGGGGTTGCATGGTGGAGGAGAACTTGGTTCAGTTTGTATTCAGGTACATGTAGCATAACATCTGATCGATTTTCTGGTCTCCTGTAAAAACAACCCTTCCAAATTTTAGGAGGGAAAACTGAAAAAATCCCCTGAGACAGCATCTATGCACAGCACCAGTTAGACAGCGCACCTAAATGAACCCAACTGAGCTTGGAAAAGTCTGGAAGTTAGAAAATAACCTCTGAGCTGATCACTTCAAAATGGACTCATGTACACCTGTTGAGTGCTAATAAAGAATCGTTTCAGTTGGCAGCGCTAATCTCCACTACTTAAGCTAAGGCATTAAATTGGCTATATGCAGAATGTGCAACCTTAGCAAACTATACATTATTATCTCAAACCCAGTGACATTGTTTCTCTGTGTGGCATTCAATATGGGCAGCAACTGCCACAACAGTATATAATAAACCTCGATTAAAAAGATTATGTATGTTTATCACAAAAAACCTCTGAAAATTGTATTTTCTTGATTCAATTTACAAGAAGGGCTTTTGATCGAAAATGTATTTTTAACATTCATTAAGCAAAAGCCAATTTGTGGTCGTATTGGATTTTTCATTATCCAACCGATACCCTCTTCTGCAAAGCAATTTGAGACAAACTTGCATAAAACTGTATTGATGGACCATAAGAAAATGTGCGCAGGCCAAAAGGAGAAAAGGCACGCCCAGACACCCTTAACTGCTGAGCAATAACAGTCTTATTTTACACTGGAATATCACCGTTGGGGCATTACAGAAGATCACACTTCTTTAGCGCTTTATTTTTTTTTTCCAAAGTCTGCTTGCGGGTTTTAAATAATAGTCTGGAAATATGATTGCTTACACTTGATTAGAATATAGATTGCTTTTTCACAGAATAAAAGGACTGGCTCTGCACTCAGTCCCTTTGCACCGGCTCTCTTTAGATGCCCGCATTAAAATTCCACACTCCAGCGATGCGTTCACGCGAAAGCGTGTGTCCATTTTTTTTTTTTTTTTTTTGTGGCATATATTTTAAAACAAGCGAATAAAATATGTTCTGTCCTAAAAAAAAAAAAAAACCGCTGAAACAAAAGAGAGCTTTCCAAAGAACGTTGTCTAGGGCAGGGCCGCTGAAGCTTGTAATTACACAATGGACAGATGGGTGACAAGGGGCATTCTCTCCCTCGCCTGTCGAAAAAAAAAGTAACAATAAACCTGGCAGAGCCGTTCTGGAAATATCATGTGTGTAAACAGGCCCACCAGCCACTATGATGAATCCAAACGGCTGGCAGCTGTGCATTGGTTTTACACACGTGAGGCCACTATGATCTGCCCTAGATAACCGCATGGGGGGTCTAATGAATACGGAATGTGAGCTCTGCGTCACAGTCTGATTTCAACGCTGGGGGGGTCAGACAGTGTCTCCATTTCCATGGGGTGAAAAAGCAAATTGGTGAATTCTGAGAAGAGCGATTTGTGAATTCTGATTCCTCGCTCTTTGGAAGCTCAATCCCACACACACATTTTTTATGCTCAATTTTCAATTTACAGCTCAGTTTCAGCTGCAGAGCAAATCTCCAAAGACGAAATGGGTGGTGTGACAAAACTACCCCTTCTGAGCTCTTCCCTTTGATTAAAGTTCATAAATAACCTCTATCTCCCACTCACCATCCCCTACCCAAACCCCAACCCCTCTCGGGGAAAGTAGTATAACAGTTATCACTAGATTTGGCCACTTCTCTTGAGTATTCTGGAGGAGTTAGCACAATTTCTGTTGTGTGAAAAACATCGGAGAGAGGCTAGATCTCAGAGGAGCTCGTTTTCCCAACACAAGTTTTCACTCAGTTCTCGTTTTATTTCCATTTCTTTTTTTTTGTTACGGTACAGTACAGAACTTTGACAGTGATTAAGCACTCCAATGCTAATTATGGGCGTACTCCTCAAAAACAAAGAGCAAAGTATCACCAAGAGGACGATGGCCTCGCTTGTGCGATGACAGTGACGTAGTGGATGGTGATGGATTACAAATGCGAAAGCATTACATTAAGTGCTTACACTAATTTCCTGCCCCCTGGGGAGAGGACCACCACAGATGTCTGTATGGTGCCCCAGGTATACCAAAAAGTATTTCATGCTGTACTTGTTGATTTGTTTGTATTTCATGTTGATAATCATGTATACATAAACACTCTTACCAATAAATGGCAAATACAAATAATCCACAAGTTGAAGGTTGGTACATTAAAACAATTGAGTATAAAAAGACAAAATGTAAAGAGGTTTCAGTTGGGAATTTCACAACTGTTCCTAGTAAATGGGAGCTATTCATAAGTAAATACGAAACAAAACTATAATGACATTTTACTGAGGGAAATTGATTTTAATAAACAAAAGCATACATCCTTAGCTTCCATTAACCTTTGCAGTCAGGACACAGCTTTCATGAAGTCAAGTTTGGCGGAAATGTCAACAGCTTTGTTATTGAAAAAAAATTTAATAGCCTCAAATGAAAATGCTGACCGTAAAAACTATCAAAAAAAGACAGTACTGTCTATTTACAAGTTCTACACTCAGCATCTTCTTTTAACTTCCACACGCTTTGCACAGAGCACGCTCCATTCATGAGTTCAGGTGTGTGCATCTTAACCAAATGAATGGAGTACTTTGTCTTTGAGTGTTACACTTAACTTTTTTGACTATCTAGTGGAGAAAATGGCCTTTTATCTCTGCAGTTCATTTTGTCTGTAAAAAGAGAACCAAAAAAAGTACTCTCTAGTCTGAAAGAATTAAATGCTGAGTTAGTAACAGCGCGGAGGAAGAAAAATATCTTTGGCTAATTGTGAGAAAAGCGGCTCAGTCTACTTAACCTTAAGCTTGCATGACCAGGATTCTGAAGGCACTGACAAAGAGACTACACTTAATCACTTGCCAAAACCCACTATGTTGCTTGAAGACGACTGAAAGAGTTGTTTTCATCTTTCAGAAAATTTTGGACTTTAGTTGTCAGTTCATTTTTGAAAGTATCAATGCTTTTTTCTCTTCCTACTGTGGTCATCATGCTGTGCTCATTTTTTACTTTCTTTTAGTCCTTTCCCCCACTCAGCTGCTCTCTTATTACAGACTGCTGAAGCATATAATAAAAAAAAACACCATTTTGAGGAAATAAAAAAGATTCAAAATATAACTGCTATGCCTCAAGGGTCCTCCAAAGTAACCATATTAAGGCACACGTCAAAAGTCTATGATGGTATTCAGTTCCTTTCTGAGAGTCGATTTGTGGAATCTGACTAATTTCCGTTAACACAGAGACATCCAATGTATCTTTTCGTTATTCGAAAGACGTCTCTGGTATGTGCTCTCGTCCATGTTCTCAGGCATCATCTGGTGTCCATGGAGATATTGAAACGATGGCAGCGCACTGATTTGGCAGATTGCGTTCCACAAAGGATTCCCCTGCATTACAGTAAGATCTCGTTTTGACTATCATGCTTAAATGCACCATATTCAGTGAAGATATTCTAAAGGCCTGTTTGACTCACCCTACAACATATTCCATCCTGTGGATTGAAAATGGTGCCCGCTCCAAAAAAACAAACAAAAAACATGATGTATCTGAGAGAACAATGATTTTGGCCATTTTTTACATACAGTAAAGATACAGTGTAAACATCCAGATCACAAAGTTACAAAACGAATTGGGGGGTGGGGGTTAGTCAGTAGTTCCATGAACAGTACCCCCACTCCCTGCTTCAGGTTTTATGAGTTTTTTAAGTAGAATCAGGAAGTAAATGGTGTGGGCTCTGTAGACATAATACATTTTACAGACACCTTGAACCTTGGAACCGCACAGTGTGAAACAAGAACCACCATTGCTGGGATTGACATTCATTATTATGATTATTAATACATTTTAAGGATTTGGGAGCTGGTGCAGTCTGTGTGAAATAGTGCACTGAGTCCTGGAGTCTCCTATCTTAGAGCACACAGAGTGGATAGAGCAGGCAGCTGCTGGATTGCCAGTGTAGCGGAGAACATGCCTGCCGGAGTACTGATCCAGAGCCTAAAAGTAGAATAGACTCTCACAGCTGGCCTCGTGTGACACCTCAGCGCTAATGGAAATTTCCGCGGGTGGCACAATGAAGTAGACCTTCTCCGGCACTAATGAACCTGAGAGCGAGGTGTGGGGCAGGGGGGCTGCGTTGGTTGGGTGGAGTGGGGGTGGTTTTGGGGATACTACTATGCTACAGCAGGTGTGCCGCTGCACTTCTCTATTGCTTTTTTGTGCTTTTTTTTGGCCCATCTCGTGGCAGGTACTCTGCATGCTCTGACTGAGCATGTGCTAACCCCCCACCAAGTGCATTACCAGTGACATCATCCTCAGAGCACCCAGCTCCAACTGCCTCTGCTGCATTCCAAATGCATCATGGGATACATCTCCATATGGAAATGAAATGTTCCCTCAGATATACACATATGGATGCGGCTATTGCAATAAGAGGGTCTATACGAGGGCAAGCTTGCCTTCTGACACCAAAGCAAGCACCCCCATAGAAACAGCCGGAAGGATAAAGAGGGTTCTTCATTCTCATCCTTGCTTTTATACAAACATACCACTGTAACCAAAGTGTTTCATCCATGTGTATTAATGAATTGAGTTGCCAAGATTCAATCAGCATTCGTCCTTGACATTGACTTAATAGTAGAATGATTCTTTTCAGGGGGAAGGTTAGGTGAAGTCATTTTGGTGACTACTGAGGTCGCTCATGGAAAGGGGCAGATGGGAATTGGGGCTTTAATTCAATTGTGAGTTAAACATGATTATGGATTTTTGACCGTCTGTCCAAAACATTGTTCGTTGATGATCAGGAAACCCTCCAAGAGAATCCAAGCGCTTTAATAGAAGCAGAATCACAGTAAGTTTGAGTGTGCACATGACGGATATACCCATTCTCACTAAAGGGATTACTTTCCTCTCATTATTCCAGCACAACAATTACTGTCCATTGTACATTGACCAACACATGAAAGGCAATTATTTTATGATTCCACAGAAAAAATCTATTTAATCCTAAGCCTGTATAATCATCTGCCATTTCTGTGATTTTTCTCCATGGTATAATTGACAAAACGTCTTTTTTCTTCCTTTCTCTGTGAAGCATGACACCCTCACATGCTCAATGTCCCCCCACCTCCCGATACGGTGCGTCCTCGCTCTTTAGAAAACGCACGCCGTCAAGCCCAACCCCGAATGACATGATTCATATTGAACGGGCCCTCAGCAGCTTCACTCATCAATCTAGTTGATCTAATTTCATGAAACTCAACCATGGCTGTTGCATTTCCTGCACAAAAAAGTGGTGCACGAGCATTTGGAAGGACAGCCCGTCCCCAGGGCGTTACTCCTCACCAACGGCACGACCTGTTCTCAATACGCTGCGTCACGCGCAGCTAGTTAACAGTGCAGGAGAGTTAGGGCTAAAGCATACCCATAGGGAAATGAATGGGTGGGCAGGTTTTTTTTTTCTTTTCTGGTAAAATATTCTCATTCTCAGCCAAACCTAATATGCTTTGTGAATGGAAGACAATGTTAATAGAATCAGCGGGGTAATTTGTAATTAGGGAGAGGACAGAATGAGCCAGCGGGGTGGAGCCGTGGTTAGGGCGCTGCGCCTGTGACCGGCGGGGTTGCAGGTTCATATCCCTGTTGGGAAGCTGCTGTGCATCATCAGAGTTGGAAGGAATATTCAATGTTAGCTCCTTCCTGTCATTAGCAAACAGAACCATGCAAGACAGTTATAAAGAACTGTGTATATTATGACTATGCTCTGTTCTATGACAAGAGCACATCTACAAAATATCTATTACCACCAGAAGTTCAATTAAAACTAGTGCCCTCCTATAATAGGTGAGGTCTATGAGGTCCACATTACCCATGGGTGAGCAGCTTCATCAGCATGAATATCTGACTTTGAGCCCAACTACTCCCTCAAAATGGGTGACAGAATTTTTGCAAGAGCATTGCTAGGATTATTAGGACTTTAAGTGGTCCAGGATTAGAACATATGACCAACCATATAAGGACCAGCCTGAATCATGGACACAATACTGATGACTTGAATTCAAACTCAGAGTATCTTTGGATTTAAGACAAAGATAAAGGATACAACTGTTGCCAGTTTATTTTGCCAAATGATGCTAATAGAAGCTATGTTTTTTGTTAAATTCTTATTTAGCCATCACAGTTTATTTTAAATGACTTGTTTCTAAGATCCCCCATATGCACTGAGTTACATATGGTCTCTAGAGTCTTGCACCTAAAACATTTTGGTCACAGATGAACTTTGTAAAACCAAATGAATCCAAACCAATCATTCAGTGTGGTATCTGCACTACTGTATTAAACATGGGCCTTTATAGTGATTCAGATGAATGAGGAGCATTGCTGTTAATATTTCTGTCCACCTGTGGTAATAGTGGTTACTTGTCATATCCAATACTTTTGCAGCCATCTGTACTCCACAAATACATGGGCTGTACGTATTTTCTCTTGTCTGTCCTCGGAATGGTGCAAAATAAGACCTAACGACGCGAAATGGTGTGAAAATGATTTACTTCCCATACTGATAAGGGATTGCCAACATGTTAAGGACAGGCAAGAGCGATGCACCCACGTTCGTCGCCTCACAAGGAGTGGATAATGATGGAACAGTACCGGGATGCGGGGAACAGCTCCCACCCCGCTGACGTCAACGTTCCTGAGAGCGTGACCTCTGCAATACAATGACTGCACGTTCACTCTCGCGGATTCATGAAGTTCCCAGTCAAGTTACCTCACTACGTTATGTCATGCCCGTTTCAATCAATGGCAAAAGAAAAAAAAAACGTATCATAAACTTGAGAAGAATCATAAGTTAACACATACCGGCAAGCAACCTGCTCACACTCTATCTATGTTAATATATTCAATTCCTGTGAACCAAATCCTTATCAGACTCTGTTTTCAATAACTTCATCTTAAAGCTTTATCCAAAATGGACAAACATATGTCGTATGCCAGAAAGGTTTTGGTTAAACCACCACGGCTAATTACGAAGGAATTCAAAGAAAATACTGGACGCTCATTAGTACGAGAAATTCATACCAAGCAGCAGCTGAAGGCAAAAAAAAAAAAACCTCAACACTGCAACCCTGTCACCAAAGTGATCATTTCATGAATAATGGCTAGAATTATTTCCTTTTTCCGATACAAACTCAGAAAGAGAGAGAGAATGCTGCAATTGCCTCTAATACTTTGTCTTGGGTTAAGAGTTCAGCCGTGATAATGTTTTCACATCTTTATTTGTGTAAAAATCCTTAGATTAACTTCTAAAAAAAGAGGGTGATAACATCGCGCTGTTGTGAGTGCGCATTAACGATTGCTGCAAAGGCAGTCAGCTACCTGAAAATAATATTGCGCCTTCATTACTTCAGAACATATAGTGAAGAGGTTTAAGAGAGAAACCTGAGTTTTGAGTACGGTCTACGCGCTTCAGCAGGGCTGTAGTGTTGAAAAATGACATAACAGTAACAATATGATAAAACATTGAAATGTTGTCTCTACCTTGAAATCCAAAGAGGAAAAAGAATCCCAGGATCCAAATGCCGTGTATCCAGTAGCAATGCATGTTGTCCTCTTGTCTTCTCTCAGGTTCTCTCCCGATATCGCACAATATAGTTTTCTTTAGGTCTCCTGCTTGGTTTTATGTCGAGAAGTGGAACTGTCGTCTTCTTTCTCCTGATAGAACCGTCGCTCGGCAAGCGTATGGCTCCAAAGCGCTGTCCCAGTGCTGCGGCGGACTACAAAACTCGGGAGCTGGGATGAGGGGGAAAATACAGAGCTTTTGCAATCACAGCCTCTCGAAAAAGCTCAGTTTGGTTTTCACCGCCTGTTCGTCGCTGCCACCTAGCGGTACTACAGCTACAAGATTTCAGGCTGGACAGCTCCCTTGCTGTTGAGAATACTGATCAAATTCCGAATGAATTATTCTATAAATACGTTGTGGGGGAAACTAAATAAATTTTGGTGACAGGTGATGCCACCCGCTTTGACAATGACACGCCTCATTACGAGGGCCGGGTGAGAGTCAAGGAGTGGTAAACAGAATACTTAAACATGCACAACTTGTCTTAACCTTAGTTCAGCACTGGCCATATGCTGTTCCTGTGGATACAAAGTACGTTTCTAGAATTTTGAAACAATCCCTCCCCACCTGTATATATCTTTTGTTACATAAGCCTGTTAGTGCTCTAAGGCATCAATTTGTTTTAAAAGCATGTCACCTCATTAATGAATACAGACTTTAAAAACCAGTCCTAAAATAATGCATACACATTAATTATGAAGGCTTTATGGTGCTCTGTCACACATGGACAATTTTCTGGCAGTACTCAGATGAGTTGCTGGGAGGAATGTGCGCAATGTGTAACGACTTGAACACAATTGGGTAACTACGGCCAGTTCAAATGTAAACGTCACGTAACGTCCGACAGCACTATATTATATGTATAATTTTCAGTGACTTCAAAGTCTTGCATTAAGAAATACGTCATGGATATATGGGTCGCCAATCAAAGAGTAAAAATACATTTTGAAATCGAACACTCTTCATCAAAGATAGGCAAGGTGACCAAAAATGTGTTGGATAAGAGTTTAATCGGAATAAAAGAGCAAAACAAACAAAAATAATATTGTTGCACGCATACAACACCTCTACGGTTCATATAAAGGGACAAAGGGGACACATATCTGTAAAAGTTTCGGCTTAAAACGCTAATTAAAGCTGTCAGGCAAAATACCACAGCTGCAAGGTAGCAGTCCTCGACTTTTTTGTGTTTTTCAGAACGCAGGGAAGCCGTTTTATGTCCGAAGATGAATGGGTTCTCTTCCTTTTTTTTCCCAAAGAGGCATTTTTTTCACTAATCAAAGAGCACCAACAAAGGACAACTGCAGGAAATGCATTCTGTAAACAACAGTGAAACCAAGAACCATGACTTCATTAGAATAGATTCTGCATGACAAGTGGCACTATTGACGAGTCCAGGGTAATTAGAAACGAGAGTTTTATTTCCTTTTATGTCAATAAATGTATGATAAATTGGTTAATGTTGGGGACACCGACCTTTGACTGTTTTGCAACCGATGACAAACGAGTTCCGTACAGTATGCGCCCTATCGCTGCAACTGGAAACATACAACCACCACTTGGCAGAGCTTAAGCAAGGCTGCAAAGAAATCTTCTGAATACTAATACTGACATCTTAAAAGGGACTATTTTACTCTGTTGAAGGCCGAGGGAGGGATGGGGGGGGGGGTGGCTGCATTTCAGCTGAAGACTCGCAGTGTAATAAGTGCGTGGGCAAAACCTAAAGTAAGAAAGCCCGACTGCGCTCAGAGGAGAGAGAGGACGTCGAGTTGAAGCGCAAGGGTGTTTTTTTCTATCATTCGTTTCTACACTCTTCCTTTTTCTCTAGTACCTGCCAAACCGACTGCTTTCTCCCAGGGTCTTCAATGTCCACAGCTGACAGCACCTAAGGCTAATCCAGACAAATCCAGCGAAATCCGTCGGAGCAACACCTCTCCTTTGCTTTTTGATCAAGTACGTTTTTTTTCCCTTCGTCTCCAAGGGATTTCAACTCTCACTTTCAGGCCGGTATTTGATTTATGTACTCAAATCATGGCCACAAATAAAAGCAGAATCCATTGACATGGGCGATTTGATTTTGTTTTCATGAGGGAATTCTGCTCAGTGTTTTTCACTTAACACCAAGTGACACATTTAAGCAAGGCTTTCATTTTTGACACGTATACACATTACAGTTTTGACCGTCACTTGGATTTAAGGGACATGTTGTACGTCAATCTGACTAAACATGAGTGCCCACTTCAATACTTGTGCTGTGATGTGTATTATAATACTAATAGCGCCAGTTCTGGACGCAGATCGACAGCCAGCTCTCTTAGCAGTGCCTATATTCTTGATTAAGCATGGATGAATATATTCTTTAAACACCATTTTAATATGACACCACCTTCCACAAACAGCCTGTCTGCATACTGAAATATTGAAAACCACCAACCTTTAAAAAGTAAAGTTTCAGCTTCTAGTTCAGAATTCTAATGCCACTGTACAGCTTTTCAAAATGGGCTGTCTGGCATCTGTCTGTCCACTTGTTCCACTCCATGCTGAATAGCTGTTCTGCTCAAATTGACAATCGAAGACAAACTGAGCATTTCTTTGTGAACGCAAAGAACTTTTTGCTTCATGGCCATTTAGGTGCCAGAAGACTGAAATGTTTGCTCCATGAAAGTTTTTATTTAAAATATTATTGTCTCACATCCTTGAGCCCATAAGGGTATCTATCAATAGATCTACTTTACGAGTAATATGGGTCTAAACCCATGTTATTCCGTGAATGTCATCCGAGCTAGGGGGTCGTCAGCATTCCATGCTGTGGTGGTATTCACACCATAACATTGGTTCTAATTCCTTTTCGCCCAATTGGTAATAACTCAACCCATATTTCCTCAAGCCCCTTGATACACAAATCCTCACACTGGTGTGCACAATGTTCCTTGGGGTAAACATCTACTCCCTCACCATGGTGAGAGCTGCTACCTCTTTACAAACAGACTCATATCCTAGCAGCAGTCTTTTGTTTTCATTTTTTTAAGGGGAATATGTGCACTATCAGAAATGCCACTGAAAAATTCCATTAAACAGATCGATCACATTTCAAAGTACACTCAAGAGTTATCAAAGACATTAAATGCATTTAAATTGATATATGATTGCCACCGACCAACTCTATAAAGAATACAACATATATCAATGCACACCTTAAAACTCTCAAACATATTAATACAAGCAACTTCAGTGCATTGGCAATGCACAGTGTTATGTTGAATGCAACTTATATATGAAAATGTATCTAATAAAACTAAAATGCAAACCAAATTGAGGGGGCTTCCCTTCAGCTGGAAGCCCTATAGCTGGGTGTTTAAATGCTATCCATTTTATTGTTAGATGTGGCTGAAGGTCCGCATTGGCAAGGCAACAATTGGCCTAGCCTCTCTGGGGGCTATAGGGGTTAAGCCAGTCAAGGCTCCTTGGTCTCATCAATCTGTAAGGGCCTGTACATGTCGGAACAGTCACCTGTAATGATACAGACTGAGTGTACTGAGTGCTGACTTAGTCTTGCTTCAACAACATAGGCAGTGTGTGATTAGTGCTGTGGCTACAGTGTGCAAAATGGGCAAGATTGTTGTCACATTACCTTGGACTGTGTTCAAAAAATGGCAGCCAGTTTGTGTAACCTCTGACCTCTCACTCAAGTGTGGGACACTTGAAAACTTAGCTGTTTTTTTAAACTCCAACTTTCATCCAAAAATAAATTATAGGATAGATGAAATCTGATTGAGTTCAAACTGTTGGCAGCCTATAGCTACAATTTATGTTGTTGCTTTGGCATGAATTTGTGAGGCATAGCACATATTATCAGGTCTTCCCTGAATAATTTATTAATTTTCACATTGCTACACAACTTCTGGCTCACTTCACTGCAGCTCCATAGCAACATTAAAGTGGCCAATCAGGATTGTGCCTGGTGTACATGTGACGGTGCTTCTTTTTTTTCCTCATGGTGCTCGTATTTTGACTGAGCTATCACCGAATTTTACGAAACACACTTTTTTGTGCTCTAGAATGGAGGTACTTCTGCCACTGGTGAAAATTATTGCAAGAGGTGACCTTTAAAATCTAAGTAAATCAGTATATTAGGGGCCTTCAATGTCCCATCGTGTAAAAGCAAGCCAAAAAGATGCACCTGTGAATCCGTAAACTGGGGGTTTGAGTCTAATATTTGTACCATTACTGGCTATGGCTGGAGGCTCACATTGGCATGGTAAACAAGGGGGTCAGCCCCACCAGGAAAACGTATGTAATTCTCTCATAACTTCCCCATAAACATCTACGAGATATTTGAACATATCATTTGCTCATTGGGTCTTTGTGATCTCTCGTCACTGAGAACTTAGCAAATGTGTCCTTTCCTCATCCTTTCTTCCTAACTTACATTTATGCATCAACTTTCCTTTTATCCTTTCAATTACTTCTTCAAAGCTAAGTGTTGTGGGAATTGGTGTCAAGTATATAAGCCCAATTTTCCTCCACAAAAGAAGCATCATTTCATCTTTCACCCAAGGAGACAAGTGAGGACACATAACACCCACATTCAGACTGCAATATACAAAGATGCTAAAAAAAGCATACCTATATATCATTGCAAAATTAATGTAATACTATATGAGATGTAAATGGAGTTAAATTCATTGAAGGAAAATCTGTCATTAAATTGCTTACTAATGTTCTCACTCATGTAGCAATATTCCAAATATGATGGCAAATATTCAGTCTGATTCGACTGCCTTACTCAAATTCAGAGTTGTCATCTACACCCTCTGATCTTGAGTATGGCTTACCATCTGTACACAAGCCCTATTGCTTGCAATACCCTGTAATTTAATATTTTATTAGATTATTATTTTATCGTATCTTCACAAAAAATCTGAAGAAAACAATATTGGGAAGACAGCGCTATGAAATGGCAGTGAGAAAACACTGAGGAAAAAACACAGTATACAATATCACCACTGAATAAATCATTTATGATGATTTGTGTGTTCTGAAAGCACAAGCTGCTTCCTAACGTTTCTTGTTTGGTGATTTTTGATCAGGTTCTCAGATGAACGATGTGTAACCTGATACTGGAGACAAAAGCAATCACTGAACACTTCCACATAGAAACCTAATTTCACACTTTTTAAAAAAAAAAACATTTTTATTATCTTTAAGAATACCCCATTTAACTCTCTAAACTACATGCTGTGGGGATGAGAGCAGTGTTTTACCCAATAATAAAAAAACATTGTGACATCAATATTAATTTCAATGGTAAGACTTTGAGTTTTGGTCCACATGTTAAATACATAAAAAGTAAACAATGTTGTTGATTTTGTCTGGTCAGCGGATACTTATTCTCTTGTTCAGCAACAGCAAACAGCAATTCATAGTCCACAGTTCCATTATGTATTGTATGTAGCTTTTCCACTTTTCTTTGCTAATTGGCAACAAAATTCAATTTGTGCTTTAGACTTAAAAATACATGATCAGAGGTTTAGAATACACATTCTTTTAAAATGCAACAGATACCTTTCAAAGAAACTCATACATTGGATAATGGATTGCGTTGGATAATGTCAGTTTATGACCTTCCAGCCTTTTTCACTGAAAAAACATGCCAAAAGGATAGATATAGCTTATTTCAAGATATTTAGTCTTATAATGTGCTTCACCATTTAAAATCGCATACTGCAAGGAAAGACGGTAGCAAGAAGATGGGTGAATTTGTCTTAAATGTGTCCTTGATCATATCTGTGAAATGAAGAGAGTTAACTCAACCCACATTGCATTCTGACTGCATACATTCATTTCTTCATTGAATTATAAAAGTCAGTTTTATTGATAAATTCCTATGTCTCACATCACCACACCATAGCACAGTGTATGGATGTTTGAAAACCATTATGAAAATTCAAATAAGAGGAGTAGAGTACTCTTCTTAAGGGAGGTAATTTACAATGTGTGAGGTTATTACACCATCAGAAGTGTGGCATTCCAGAGTTGCAAAATACAACACAATACTCTTGTGTTTCAAATGAAGTTAAACACAAAGCTGTGGGTCTTCTCAAATTCCTAACCCAAAAGCAGTACAAAATCTGCATGAGAGAAAAGCTTTGGTTGTTTTTTACAGTTTGTTGTCGATTTCACCTCACTGAGCCATGCCAAGGCATGAGCTTTGCACATCCTATTGATTATCCTCGCCCCCTTGTCACCTCTTTTAACCAATCCAATTTCCCAGATGTCCTCGATAGAGAATTTGACGTACTGATCGATTCCATTTTCATATCAGAGTGAGGAATACAAAGAAATGAGTTCCCTGTTCCCTGCTGGACCGATCGTTTCTTTTTTCGTTTTTTGTTTTTTGTTTTTTTTTCTAATGCACAGATATTTCACACTCAGGGCCGCTGAGGCGTTCCGGAACCCTCCGCTGAGAGAGGGGGGGAGCGTATATGTCCTCCTGTTTAATCGTTTTGAACACATCTGACAAACAAAATAAGCATGATCCATGTTCGAGAGGCCCGGCGGACATCAGCGGATTCGATTCTATTGAAGCAAGATTAGACGGGCAAGCAGTTGCATTGATCAGCAAACATACTGCCCACCCATGGATCGCAATTGTGTTTTCACACTGATTGCTTAAAACCACCAGTGTCTTCAAAATTTCTGCATCATGCAGTCTTTCTAAAGGCAGTGGACGGGAGGATGCAGCTCTCCAGTGGAATTGGAAGTTGCATATTACATCGCGTTTTTTTGCTTAAACCTGTCAAGGACTCTAAATAATTAAGTTCCCAGTTGAATGTTATGATGCCCTTCGGGACTATGCTTCACTCCTCCAGGGAATTATTGCACTTTGACTCCGGTCTTTGCACTTGTCTTCAGGTTGTTTGTTGTTCTGGATAAGATTATGCGGTACATGCATGTGATGTAATGGATTGGTTGAGTGTAGTTCATGACAGCCATCAAGTATCAATCAGACCGCTGTTAGACATTGCGTTAATGTTATTGGCTTTGCATGTGCTTAAGTAATGGAGCGCTCGCGGCCCCCACCAGGACATATACTTAATGTGGGCACCTGGTGATAACAAATCAGAAGTCAGAAACACCATTGACAAAATGGATGAAGCCTGTCATCACATTTATGCTAATGACTTTGTATATCATCATGCATTTTCAGGCTGTAACATGTATCATTAGCGAGACTGAACTTGAAGATTGTACCTTAACTCCAGAGGACAATTTGACTGGCAAGGAATTCTGGGATAGTCAAAATCCCAACATATAAAACAATATGCAAACAAATATTGCACAATAAAATTTGCAACTGTGTGACTACAATGCACTGTCATAAACCATGACCTAGCGAGAATGATAATGACTGTATTTGTTGATTTTTGCATACATGCAATTCAGCAAAACCATGTATGCAACAGAATTCAAATAGTGTTACAGAATTACAGAAATCCTGTAACTGAATGCATTAAGTTAGCTCTGAATTATATTTATTTCATAGTATGGTTTTCTGTTTGGCTGAGCCTATTTGTTGCTTTGGTTATGTAATATGACACTAGATCGTAGATAATAGATATATTTGTCATAGTTCTCTAAAGCAGGTATACTATGGTAGGATTCACTGAGTGTAGCTAATCTTGTGTAAGAGTTTTAATGTAATGTTGGCCTTTTACTCCAGTATTTCTTGGGCTTGGTTCCATACACCAACTATTAACACTGGTTTGCATTGTTAGCTCTAAATTATAGATTTGATTTATTGTTAATCATTTACTAAATAAAATGTGTCTCCTCTTGATATTTATTTGCCCATGGGTACTTTGTCAAAGTAATGTGCTGTTGTACAGTGTGTTCTAGATATGTACTGTGCCGTTGATATGATATTGCAAAATGAACAATATTGCAAAACAAGTCCACAATGAATTAGATTTCTTAAGAAGACTATGTGTACATTTTACAAACAGAACATTGAGCTTATCCACAATCTCAGCCAAAATAGACTTCAGCATCAATGGGTGTTAAGATCCCCCCCCTCCTAGCACTGCACACTAATGGCCTGCTTTCCAAAGGGATCAAGATATGTATGCAGGAGAACTACAAAAAGGAACAAAACCAAGGTCATGGAAACTTGTAAATTCCTGGTCAGGGATAACACTGGCTCACCCCAGCTGTAGGAAGCCAGGCTCACACCCACGCCAGGCCAAGTTCCGGGTCACTTCAATATGCCTGGCACTACTTCTCTTTTCTTCTTTATTATTAGAAGCTGTTCATGTCATCCGAGTCAGTAAATGAAGAATCAAACAAATACCGAAATACTAACAGCTACAATAATAAGCAAAATATTTATGATAGCTATATTAGCATTCAGCAATATAATGGCTGCTGTTAATATGGACATGTTTGAATATATAATAGATATACAAAATTAATTGGATTTTTTAATGTCATCATCACTTTGACAGATTATGATTTATTTCAATGCTGGGTGAAATGGTTCAAAGGCTATATGCAGTTCAATAAAACAGACCTCACATTTACATGTTTCTTTGAATATTTTTTTATACATTTTATTGCAGACAGTCAGACATGTCTTGTGAAATATGTTTTTTGATTTTAGAGAAGAATTATGTTTGCCTTTACAAGGACTATGTCCTCAAACTGGTTGTCAGCCTATTCACTTCAGCCCAATTCAATGTTGAGTAGTGATACAATTTTAAAAACACATTTTAAAGGCTTCTCACGTTGCAAGCAGCTGTTAGACTGCTAAACGGTACTGCACTTTCCTTTCTGCACACTTTTTAATGGTGATCATACACACTGAACAATTTTTCTTCTGACAATGTTGTATTTTTGGACCATTAATTGCAATTAATTGAACATAATGATGGATGAATAATATACTGGCACTCAGTGAATTGTTTGATTTGTTTACATTTGTTTTTGTGTCAAGAAGAGTAAAGAGTGCTAGGCTTTCTTTCAAAATTGTTCCTATTCTTTTCATGTTTCATGTGGAACATTTTTTGCAGTTATTTATTTGTTTTTATATAGGTATTAAGCCCGTTAATGGAAAAAAATGACTATATGCATTGCTAGATTCCCTACAGAAATTGTCATGTTGTCTTTTGTCTCATCACAGAATTAAATGATATTGAAAGCACCAGTAGCACAGGTTAGCATAGTACTTGCATTGTCGGATTTCTCATTTATAAAAGTGCATAAATACAGAAGGAAATAAGGAGCTTCTGTAAAGTACTCAGGACCCCCAAAACAAAAATAGGTTCCATTCAAGTAATTGTCATGCCCCGCATCGATGCTCCCCCTCTCCTGATTTCTGAATGGACTCTTCCAGACCCTAATATGGTCTGTGTCCTGTTCCTGGATCATTGTTAACGCCTGGGCCTTGTTTTCTGTTAGGTCTATATAAGCCTTTTCATTTTTGGCTAGCTCCTTAACTTACTGACAGCCTTTCCAATAAACTCTGCACTTGTGTTTGCTTCCTGGGAGTTTGTCTCTACAACAGAGTAACTACAACAGAACACAACTCTGTATGTCTTACCATATCCATCATTTTATGAAATGTATCAGCAAGGCTAAAATAAACATAGATGTCCTTAATGTACATTAGATTACATTTTATTTATTGCATTGCTAAAAATGCATGTTCAGAACCTCACTGAGTTTTAAAATCGGACCATTTCTGTGTATCATACTGGTATACAAAGCATTGATTTATATGCAGAGAAAAGAGAGAAAACATGATCTTGTTCCACAATCCTACTCTGAAACCTAAATGTTCCTTTTTTTTTCTTTGAATGCGGTTTTTAACTTAAATTGCATGCTGGGTAATATGCTAATTTAAGCATCTGATGAAGCCCTTGAATGAACACTCAGCTACCATGAATATGCAGATCATACAACTCAAATATCATAGATTTTTGTTGTGGCAGGGCAAGGTTTCATTGGTGTTTCAGCATCTGAATGAGAATTTTTTTGAAGAGAGTGAGGATTGTTTTTCAGAACCACTTTACACTTGGTTTTTCAAATCCCCCAAAATTGCCAAGCTTTTACTAGTTTAAGAGCAACAAAACGCTTTCTGGTTACAGTGTGGAAAAGGCAGGAACACAATGCAATGACTGCGTAACAGCATCTCAAAGAAAGAAAGGGGGGAAAAAGTTATCAGAACAAATCTGACAGCAAGTCCCTGTGCAAAAATTGAGGGCACGAGGTGGAGTTGACCGTATGTCAAATGTCGGCTTCCCCCACAAAACAACCTGTCACCGGCTGCATTTGTGTTGTAAGGATACAGCTGCCCAGCCTCGATGCCCACTCTTTGCCCGTCTCAGGCTGCAGCTTCTAACCTCCTCAGAGACTGATCCTGGACCAGCCAGCTGGACATTCTGCCAGCTGTGATTAAGGCATTTATTTCATTTAAAAAAAAAAAAAAATTAAAAATTAACAGCAACAGCTAATGTGTACTGAGTCCAGGACAACTTGATGCAGGACTACAGCCTTGTGGCATATGACATTAATACGCCACGGGAGTATTTAGGAGCGATATTTTCAGCATCTGTTGTCATTCATAAAAGCCCACAGGCACAAACACATGAGGGGATTGATCTTTTATTCCTGGCCAGAGAGTCTATGACTTGACAGTAAGAAGGCTCTAAACTGCATATTAAAAGGAGTGTTTATTTTACAATGTGGGGTCATGGATTTGCATCTGTTCACTTGATATATCGATTGTACCATTAGCTATGAACATCAACAAATACGACTCATGTAGTTCAAAGAAGAAGATACTATGTTCCCAGTTAGTGAGGTAGCTGGTCGGCGTTGTTATTCTAAGATGGGTTTTCAAAGATACGGTTGCATCTGGCTGAGGTGACACCTGACAACACAAATGCATATAGCTATACGTTATATTGTAGTCCCAGATAAACACTCAAGGAGCATCAAAGGGCCCATCTGCACTTGCTGAAATCTCTGCAGGTCTCTTCTCAATGGCATCAAAGCTCTAATGATGAAATAGTGTGTGCTTTACTGCTCAGAAGGTGTGTGATAGTTCAACTTAAAATTTCACTTTCGTTATTTACTTTTAAGTCTGTGATTTAATTTCATATTTGATCGACAAGTCACTTATTCTCTGTTGAATGGATCATTTCTGCCTTTTTGTAAATTTCTAAACTTTTTTTGCTTGATTGTTGTGATGTGTGTTTAATAAACAGAATATCAAGTTAATAATATCAACTATTATAATGGACCCTACAGGGGATGCACACTGCCTGGTGGTCCATTTTTAAGCCAAAAAGAGGAAACCTCCACTTTTGACTGTGGACCTTGAATGTTACCTGCCTCTGGGTTTTCCGCTTGCAGCTATATTTAATACTCTGCTTGGTGATAATGACAAGAGATTAATTAAATGTAACACAAATTCCTTAGAAGGCCGCAGTTGGGGGAAACAAGCCAGTCAGCATGCATAAATTGGCGGTACTTTTAATGGCTTGGTGTGATGGCATGCTTCATTCATCTGAATAAATAAACATCTGTGTTGGAAGGAAGAACAGCTGTCAAGGAGTTTGTCCTCCTTTGAAAAGTGTGTAAACGGGTACGCTCATGCAAAACTTCCGCCTTTGATCTGTCGTTTCCACGTTCCTGGCAGTCAAAGCGCCAGCAGGCTACAAAGTTTGTCAGGGCAGTCTTCACAAACATTTCTAAATGGCCGTCTTTGAAAAGGAAAGTCTCCAAACCCCTGTATGGACTAGTTAAGCAGCACACACTAAATAAAATACTCGGTTACACGAAATGACTACATCTTCGGTGTCCACTGAGTTTTATTCTCATTAAGTGCCATTTAAACTAATGTGGCAGCCAGAAGCTGGCGGTACTGCTGCATCTGTTAGCAGCTGTCAATGCAGCTCCCAGACATGGCCTTGTCTTTCCTCTTATCCCAGAGGCAATCATTACTCCAAGTTCTGGCCAAAGCCGCCCATGACTTTTCCGTTACTGTGTCCACAGACGACAGGCAGTCAGGCAAACGCAGTGGAGTCATGCATAACTTTTTCTCCATCCTACAGTGTAGTAGACAATAATTATAGAGGCATGTTGAGCAGCTATGCAATTTTTTTAGCAATAAGCAGCATGCACGTTTATTAATTTAAGATATCCAGAGAATCCTTACAGGTAGACCTTTTTTGCCCAGTTGCCGATGGGCGTGGTTAGAACAGGCTCACAATGAATGAGAGAACAGTTCTGGCATTGTTGTGAGCCATCTGAGCTCATCAGTCAAACGGGCACAGGAGTACAAACCACCTTGATGTCACTGCTCTGGGACACTCACAGCACAAAGGCCACGCCCCCCCGTTTGTCACTCGTCCAAGCTTGTTTGAGAGCATAATCACACGTGTGCTTCGCGTTGCTAGGACACAGTTGGCAGCGAATGGATAAGTTCAAAGGAGGAGCCCAGCACACTAATAGTCAAGATACCGTGCTAAGGGAATGTCTAAAAGGGCTCGGTCATGTCTACTTCACCCTCGCTCCATGTGATAGTCTGGGTGAGGTCATTCTGCGGAGGAGTGCCTATGTGGGAGTGACAAAATGCAACGCGCTGCTGTAGTCCTTGTGCAAACTAATGAATGTCAGGAAAAAGATAACATCATCCAACACGCACCCCCTTCTACCAAGTTTCACACATTAATTACTGATCTCTAGGGGTTTGCTGAGATCGCTATGCTCTGACCCATCTTTGCATATTATCGTACTTGTTATTTTTGACTGTACAGCACAATACAGTACAGCCATACTCAACATTACATGTGCAAAGCAGGAAGATCAGAACATGAGGATCGGCAGATAACAAAATTATCCATTAAGCAAGATTGAGAAAGATTGATCTTGCATTATATAAAGAGGACTGGTGAGGGTACTGGAGAGTTAAGAGCCCAAATCCTGATCCTGAAGCAAAACTTATGTGGAAAAAATGACAATCATATGATTTACAAATGATTTGCCCCATAAGGCAATTTAGCTTGTGAAAAGATTCCTTTTTTGGGCCATGGATTTCTCTGAAACTCACATGATGGTCTTTGTCAGAAAGTTTTCCAAAGCCATCGTGATGTCCGCATGCTCTGAACTTAGGGCACCCCTGTCGATCACTGTGACACGTCTTTCCAGGTCTGGATGAATAATTTGCAATACTTATTTGCAGTTACACTAGAACAGACATATAACGACATCGTAACCTTCAGCTTCATCTATTGTCATTAGCAGCTGTACTCCTGTGCCAACGAACTATCTATTTATCTGTCTTTTCCAGAATAATAATGTTTAATGAAGCCTGAGCAGTCTGTTTACATGTGGGGGTTCTCACTGAGTTTCAGCAATATGGCAATGTGTGATGAAATCACAGCTTTCTGGGGGAGTTTGTGCGAAACAATAAGCAGACAAACAAGAATATCTCAACTTTTCACAGAAACAATCTTCTGCACAGAGCATCGGGCAAACACCCCAAAAATCACTGTGCTACAGCTATCAACTACAATTGTTTATTGTCATAAATAAGAAGCAAAAAGACAGCACTACACTACATAACAAGCCACTGTATATTACTCATTTTTCAGCATCGGATGTGTAAGAAGATAATCAACGCCGTGATTAAGCAGAATGCACTGCATTTTGGCTTTACTGTCTCCGTTTTAATGATGAGCTAATGCGGCATGCCAAATGAGCAATGCCTTTGAGGGAAACATTAGCGGCAGACTGATAATACATAGAAGCAGAGGATGTAACTGTAGCATTAATTATTCTAATGTGATTCGAATTTAACATGGATATAAGCGATGGCGGCGTTAGCCGTGCTTGTGAACACATGTAGTGCACATGTTGAACACATACTTGCTTTATGGTTTTTTTTTTTGGTGACACTGCGGGATGTGAAGTTGTTCTGATAGCGACATGTGGGTTAATTGACATGTTGGGAAAAGAGTGATAATACAGTAACGGCAGGAGGGGGTGTTAGCGGTCTCCGAGCATCAAAGCTGCAGAGACTGACACACTGCCTACAGAAAATTACGATAGCAGAGATAAGAAAGGAGGATAAGGAATCAAAAATGCCAAGGCATCAAAGTTCAGGGCATGCTTGTAGCTAGATGTGTGTGTGTGTGTGTGTGTGTGTGTGTGTGTGTGTGTGTGTGTGTGTGTGTGTGTGTGTGTGTGTGTGTGTGTGTGTGTGACAAGTATCAAAGCGATTTATCACATATGAGCAGGAGAAGCGACAGGCATGAAATCTTGAGAGTGAATGCTTTTCCTCTGTCTTGGCTGGTTTCTTCAGAGAAGGAAGTTGAAGAGGAATTATTTTGCCTGCGATGGCTCCTTGTTTTTGTGCTTTAATTGCTTGGACTTAACTCTCATCCATGTCTCGGCCTGAAACAGCTTGGAGCCAATCAGATTAGTGATTTATGCACAACAGACCCTGCAGGGAAGGTGATGTAGCAAAATGTTGTTATTAATTAGTACATGGCCCAAAGAGGAAATGGTTTGTGCCTCTTAGGTCAACACAGACTATTAAAACAAGCATGAAAGAGTAGAATTTTACCACCGTGTGTGTGTGTGTGTGTGTGTGTGTGTGTGTGTGTGTGTGTGTTTGTGTGTGATGCAACCCCCCTTCCCACACACACGCACACACATGCACTACACAGAAATCTCTTTGTGTAGTTCAAGTCTTAATTGTATGTGTGTGTGTGTGTGTGTGTGTGTGTGTGTGCGTGTGTGTGCGTGTGTTCTCCAATGCAATCCTGAGAAAAATCTTTATAACTACAGACAAGACTCTTGTAAATCTGGACCGTAGCTACTGACACTTGACACTTGCCACTGCATTTGGCAGGTGGAGACTTTAAGGGTTTCATCACTCAAGACGTCCATGGATTACATCCAAAACAGATCAGAGAGAATTTCCAAGCGTACCAGCAGTGAGGCAGAGAGGATAGCGAGAGGAAAATTCGGATCCTCAAGAACATGAATAATTAGGCCTGGAGGGGATGTTTTAATTGAGGGAGGGTAATTGTTAGGAGTTTTGAACCAAGAGGTAACTTTCAACACCATATATTGAATAACGCCTGCATGTATTGCATGAACAAATGTATTAGTCTTACAGATAATGACACTCCATCTGAGTGATCTTGAATAGGGACTAAAGTTGGGATTAGAACCATAATATGACAACAGTAAATTACTGCCATACTTCACTATATGCTATTATATAAATACCAGTTCTTGATTTTACATGTTTAATTCAGGAAATTGTGGCTGAAGTACATTCCTGCTTTTAATCTCTGCTTTAATTCTTGTTTATTGATGTTTTTAGTATATGCTGTATAAATTATATGAAATGTTGGCTGTCTTTGTCTATCATTGTTTTTTTGAGCCAGGCAGCCCTTGTAGAAGACACTTTGATCATGATGGGGACTCCCTAGTTAAAATAAAGGATAAAGAAAATAACATTAAGTGCTTATATATTTATTTATTCATTCATTCATTCATTTTTAAAGGGTTGTGTGAAGCTTATAATAATGTTTTGCACTTACAGTTCTTTACTGTCTGAAAGCTCACATGAGACAGTAGTGTTATAAGGACTGTAGGCACAGCTGAACGTCTGTTGATACTGCAGTGACTTAAGACGCAATTTGTTCCTGGTTTGGGTGACAAATGGGTAAAACTGTATCATGTCTGGACTGAAATTTCCACAATGGGGTCAATACCTGGTATCAGCTTTTGTACAAACAAAAAGTTCAATTCATGTCATGTATACAAACATGGAAGTCATCCATCTATTTTTATCCTGACATTAGACCTAGAATGTTCAATCTTTGGCCAAGTCAAAAACAATTATTCTATGTAAACTGACCAACCATACCAAATGTCACCTCTATTGGTGTTGAAAGAGATTAAGCAGATCCTCTTCCACTTAATTATCGCAAGATTTGTCCGCGCACGGTTAAATATACAAGCCACTAATTAGAAGTTTATGGGAAATTGGTGTGAGTTTTCAGCAGAACTGAAGGATTATAAAATGCAGTGATGTCCTCACATACTTGATGAAGAAAAAAATCTTCATTGGGGTGGAGGGAAATTCATGAGAAAGACAGCAGGATGAAGAGAGCGCACAGTAACTCAGCGCAAACTGTGAAATAATGATAAAGGTAATAAAGCAGGTTGCTGAAGATTTATAGGTTTTACACTCCTTTTTTCCCTCTTGAAAGAACATTCCCTCCTCACTCTGCACATTTTTTACTATTCAAAATAAATTACTCCTCTGATCACTTAAGATCTGCACAGCCGATTGCACTTGAAAGAAGAACTGCAATAAAAAAGCGGGTATTTTTCATTCTTTAAAAAAAATACTTTGCTTTTCAAAGAGTGGAGATTGTAGCTTTTCTGTGTCGCTTTGGAATCCCTCTCCACCGTTTATCTTTTGAAAAAGATGTTTCATTGGTAAAAATTCATTTGCAAGAATGTTCGTGAAGTGACTGTGTGTGTGTGTGTGTGTGATTGTGTGTGATAAAACCACATCAAGCTTTTAGGATGAACTTTTTAATTAAGTCCACCTATGGATTAGTCAGTGTAAGTGTTGTATTTACAGTTATTTGAACTAAACCTGACTTGTGTACTATTAAACTATGTATGCGCCCATCCAAACCCACACACACATATGCACATGCACACACTTGATCAGTAGGGCTTCTAAGCTATGGATTTCAGTGTTACAGATCGATTCGTCTTATGGTGCTCGGAGAGACTGATGCTGTGTCCCAAAATTGCACTACGCAATTTCTAGCCATTTTTGAGTGCGTAGTACATAGTGTGGTTAATTTTTGTCATGCACTATACACAAGATAGTACAAGTATACACACTAACAGTAGCGGTGATCCGAAGTGTGGTTTGCATGGACACGATTGTCCCAAAATGCAATGCAAAACGGAGAGGGAGACACCTCCTGCAACTGAAAATTTCAAACAAAACAGCGGACACAGAAACACACCATCAACACTGGTGATGCATTTCTGGATAGTAAAACACTATCAAGTGTGTTTGCTCTCTTACACTAACTTGTGAAATCATGGACTTTCTAGAACAGTACACAGTGTATATACAACAGTGTGGAGTATGTAGTGTGCTTTTTGGACAGAGGGTGAGGGAGGAGAAAACTCCTCCCATGGGAGTGATGTCAGTTCCTGTTCCCTCCCTCAGCCTGGAGAGACTGCAGGAACTTGAACAGCAGTGGTCTCACTAACAGGCAGGCTCACCTGAGGGTGATTTCCAATCAATCCAGGTGCTAGCGCTTGCCTTCAATTAGACCTGATATTGAAAGCACAGCCTGTTGGGCTGAGAGAGGGTGACTTTTTGAGCTTTAGTTTTATTTTTCCCTGGCTGTATCCTGGTTTTTTTTTTTTTTGTTTGTGACTCTGAACCTTGTGTTTGTGGTTAATCTTTGGCTTATTGTGGTCCCTGCCAAAAAGGGTTAATAGAAAGACCTTTGGCCAATTTTAGTTCACCCTTTCGTTGCATTTTCCCTTCTCTCACCACCTGGTTCAATAGCCATGCCTGCCATTTAGCCACAACACATAGATTCCACCTCTGTAATCCCTCTTTAAACAGTGACTGTTAATTCATACTCGTAGAGGTCCGTATCTAATTCAGTGTGCCGAGTCTATTCAAAATGGTCGCAGGATAGCCTGAAATGTGATGTGGAGTAATGTTTTGGGCTTTGGTTGTGATTAATCCCTTGCCATTCTGTTTTTAATTTGGGTCTTTGGACCAGTCTTTGTATTTTGTTGGAGTCTGTTTTGGCATCGGCTTCACCAATCGGACACCGAGGGGAAGTGCAAAATCTGGAGTCATTTTAAAATTAAATGGCAGTAAATTATTAGATATGAGGTAATATATGGTGCAATATGCTTTGCAAGAACAGAGTAGTTCAGGCGGTTGTAGTTAAGTGAAATGTTCCTTTTTTCACCAACGACAGTGCTGAACACTGAGAGGGTGAATACGATCTCTTCAATTGAATTCATTATTGATTCAAGCAGATAGAAAATGCCTGAATTACATTTTAGTATTTCATATCAAAAATTAAGACATGAATACAATTCTACTTAGAAATTACATAAATTATATAGAGATGACATAAATAAGATTAGAATACATATTGGACCAGGAAAAATGTAATTTTATTGCCTTATTATGAGCATCCTCAGAGAGGATAGAGTGCAGTGTTCACCACAGTTCAGTGCTCCTGGAGCAGGCATGTGGATTGAGTGCCCTTGCTTGAAGTCATAGTGTTGTTGGCGTAGCGCCTTTGCTTGAGCTGAAGCATAATTTGTCATTTGGGCTTGCCCACAGCGTCAGGCTAGCTTCCATTCCAGGGGCTGCTGTATCTATCGGTCTGATATCCCAGACGCTGGTTCTGTGTCCTCTCCGGCTCATACCATCCCATATTTAGTTAATGGTCTACTTCACTACCTGCTCATATTTGCCCATTGGACTAACCTTGATTGCAACTTTCTTTTATTAATTTAGTTTTGGGGTACTGTACATCAATAATATCCTTTTTTTTTTTTTTTTTTTTTATGCATTGCATTTCCTTCTCAGTTTTTTGCCATCGAAAAGTAGTACCCAGTCTTAATCAGTGATATTCTCTCACATCTTATTAAAGTCAGCTTGTCTGAAGGTAAAAACTCAGACAAGTTGGAGGAAGCAGTCTTAACTTGCCGAAATACTTCAAAATAATTGCACTCTGTTCGCTTGTCCCAAATGGTTCAACTACCTCTGAGCTGCGAATTCTGTCAGGATAATTACACGAAATCAGCTCCAGGACTGCTTTCTCTCTCGTAGAGAGTAACCAAGTGTGCCAAAAAAAAGCAGTCATTTATAACATCTAAAAAAGAGCCCCATTCCCATTCATCCTGTCCTGACACAAACTCTCAATTAAAAGAAATCTGTTATTAACTCCCCCTTATCCTGATAAGCTTGTTTTATGCTCATAGAGGACATAATCTACACAGCTGTCAGGAATTGGTGACCTGTCGCGTACTTAGACAACGTTCCTGCAAATATTCTCGCAGTCTAACTCCGATGTTTTCATTTGGATTTAGAAGGTGGGGTTCTGAAATGTCCTCAGCGCTAACATTTATGAGAAGGGCTACTTTCACACCTGTCAGTCCAGGGAATGGAGGTGGCATCCTGGCGAACAGAAGCACTGGGGAGAGTAGGGAGAAACAAAGTTAAAAGAGCCAAAGGGTGTGAAAATAACGTTCTTCCGGCATTGGCTTAGGGGAAAAAAAAAACACTCCAACTGTTTAGAACAGGAAAGAAGAAGCCTCAACTCGGCCTCTGTGGATGCTGTAATAGAGAGCGCATTCTCTTTGAGAAGAATTGATTGTGGAAGAAGATTCTACCGTATCAGAAGTCAACAGCAGGAAGCCAGATCATAGAGTTACAGGTACTGCATGTGATCTTGCATGCTTCACCTTTTGTGACAGAGGTGAATGTAATGTAATGGTCTCACAGAAGTAATTAGCAGTAGCAGAAGTGTGTATTATGTGTAGTAATGCACTTCAATTGAGTTTAGCCATGAAGGTTAGTCATACATGCAGTCACAGATTTCAGTAGACATGAATTGGCAGAGCTCAAACAATCATTTCATGAAGGTGTTAGCCACCATCTTCTAAAGTTTCCCAGACTTTTAGGTCAAGGCTATAATGGAGTTCCTGGACAACGTTGTACATTAATTTGGTTATTTAGAAACCCATTAACTCAATTGAAATACTCTCCCTTGTGTATCGATTTTGATCTCTCTCCGGCTGTTGGGAGGCAGGGACGAGGACTCCCCTTGATCAGCATCGCTCTTTTTCCACGGCTGAGGAAGTAAATATACGATGGTAATCTGCAGAAGCACTAGCAGAGGAGCGGCAGTAGCATATTAAAGAAGTGACTGGGATAGTCTTTTGTCCTACTCGGTGGTAATGAGTGTATGGCAAGAGTTGTAGCTGCATTATTGCAAGGACAAAAAAAGACTTTTAGGGATTAACTGAAATGATAAAGCTTGGTGTGTCAATCCATTCATTTTCCCTCCACACCTGGAGTTCTAAATGCAGTTTTTTATTGCCAGGAGTCAAACTAAAGGAAGGGGGAAACTGTGCTATAGGACCTCCCATAGTGAGAATTATGGGTAATTTGACCAGATTTGTGACATATTTGTGATATGTTAAATATTCCAGTTAAAGCGAGTTCATTTATTCCCCAAAATACACAGCTCAGGAAATATTGGATACATCTAGTCTACTCTTTGGTTCATATGGCATAAAAACTGCGGAAATGTAACACTAAACCCAGTTACCTTTTCACATAAAAAATATAGATTTGACATGAATTGAATGATTTTGACTTTTTCTGCCTTGATGCAATTATATTCATTTTGTAGTCAAATAACTTGTGAACTGTAAGATCCTTTAGGGTTAGTATTTTACCCGTCTCTTAACTGACAGAATTATTTAGAACAATGACAAGTTTTCCACAGAATTTTTTGCAGTTGAAACAAAAGGTGTTTAATGACTTGGGGCAAATAATACTATATAGGCACCATTTTGTTTCACCATTAATCCCACCCAGGTAAGCCTAATTTCTGTCTGCTTTCATTATGAATATAAGCTATTACATAGTCATCAGGTTGTTATTCATTAGTTTAGCCTAAGCAACCTCTGTCAGAAATCACTGATGCATTTTAATTGTGTTGCATGATTTGGATAATCAATGGCTAATGCTTTGACAGCCTCCTGAAATAAATGGGTTGGCTATTTAAATATTTAAAATATTAAATGAACCAGGACATGACACATTAGTCATATAATTCCCCAGGCAGGTATGACTTAATGCCAATAGCTCGCAATTTGCAGGAAAGTGGCTCTAGCAGTTACCCTTTGACTGCTCATCCAGTTGTCATGGTGATGAAATGACCATTGGTGGTTTTAGGTTTTCGGGTAATCCCAGGTGTTCCAATGTTCATTTCTTCTTACTCAATTTTTTTTTCCAAAATATGGAAATAAAGTAACAGAAAAAAGTTATCAATATATTGTTCAAATGTAGGATATAAACTTTCCTCAACATCACAATGATGTCCTCACTGTCAAAAATGGTAAAGTTTTGTTTTACTGTGGTGTCTTGTCCGCACAGGTGAGGACTTTAGCCAAAGCAGATAGTCAGCAAGTTTAAAATGAAAAGGAAACATTTGAGTAGGGTACATGACCGCAGGCATGGTTGAGCATGCACCCGAAGCTGTCTAAATTCTAGGAGGGAGGGACATTAACAGTTTGCTGTCACTGAAGATGACATTACTGTTATTTTTTAGAGAATTTTGAGAAAGCTAAGATGGCTTTAACACTCTCCACTGACTTTCATATATTTCAAATCTACACCAACATGATGACAACCAGCCTTGAAGAGTTGTCACTGACAATGGTAAAATGTGTGCAAATAATTTTAACTTTGCAACACAGACCTTTATTTTTCTGTTAAACTTTTTTGTACATAGGAAGGAAGTATTGGAAAAACAAACAAAAAAAGAACAAGCTAAAAGAAAGGATTAATTACAGCTCATTTATTACCAGTCTTTCTCATGTGCCTTTAAATGTCTTGGTTAAATCTGTTAGAACAACATCACACCATGAAAGGTAGATAAAAAGGCACTCGCACAAAGCTGTGAGGCTCAAAATCTCATGTTTTTAAAAATAAGAAACACAGGAAACTACCCATTAACTAAAGACCTCAAAAACTTCAGGACCATTTAAAAAGTCTTGAAGAGGTCAACAAAAAGTCACTTCACACCAGCCCGACAGTTCAGACGTGGAATGATCTCTCCCAGGTTACACTGACCCAACTAATTTTGTTCAATCGCTGTAGATAAGGAGAGGTTTCCAGACTAAAAATGACTGCATATTTACAAAGAAACAAGGACTCTATGCAGGATGAAATTCAGGAAAGTCCTTCAGCTTTTGAAAAGAAATCGTGTGAGATTTTCGCAAGCGTAGAAGTACAAGGAAAAAAAAAGGTCGGAAAGTCCCAATACTCTTCCCAGCCGATGTCAGGGATCAAGGTGCTTTGTTGAATCAAACCAGGGAAGAGGATGGGATATGCTCTAAAAACCCATAAATTTTTGTCAGACCATATTTTGGGTCCGTTGAGAGCATCTGTGGATGTGACTGTTTGTGGCGTTTTGCCGAAAGCTGCAGAGCAAAACATCCAGAATATATTACATCAACAAAACTAAAGTAGTGATGCGGACCAACAACCCACAAGTATGGGACATGATATTGGAGTGCATAGGGAGATTTACAGATGCCCAGAAGACACTCTGCATGTTGCTAAAGTGAGTCGACGTCTTCTGGCCCTTGTTATTTACCATGTCTGTGTGTGTGTGTGTGTATGTGTGTGTATGTGGGATATGTGTGTATGGCACATGCTGTTTTTTGAGGGGAAATACATAATAGGTTTTAGTGCATCTCAGCTACGACCATTTCTAATAATAATGGTGGGATGTGGGGTCACATATACATGCATATATGTGTACGTTTGGTGTATATTAATTTCCATGGCATATACTGTTTTTCAAGGGGAAATATAGGTCTTGTTATAGGTCTCAGTGCATCTCGACTGTTACTAATAATAATGTTTTCTAATAATAATGTAAGGCAATCTGTGTTAAATGGCTTTTGATCCTGTGCACAAAGAGAAATTAATGAATAAATAAAATGAAACGGAATCGGGTCATCTGCAGTTCAAATGATTTTCCTTGATGGATAAAACAATGTGGTTTAAGTGTAATTAGATTTCAGTTGTTGTTCCACGCATTGATTAGTATGTCAGTCAAGATTGTAAAATGCTGACACAGACACGGAGCTGTTGATATTGTGCTCCCTATACTCAGGCTTCCCCAGCTTGAGTGTCATACTCTCAACATTACTTACAATCTCGTGGAAACGCAAGGTGACTCATTCAGCGTCATTAAAAAAAAAGGATCCTTCATTTCCACCATCTTCTCTGAGTGGTTTGAAGGGGGGGACGTATGAAATGTAATGGCAAGGGGAGCACAGTGCAACCGTCCCTGAGCTTGAGGGAGAAAAGAATTTGAAAGACGAGAGTCGGATGGATGAAGTAATTTTAACAAGTGAAGCTAAATCGATATTCACTGATTGTTCTGTCCTGTCTGTCAATGGCTTTGCGTTAAGACTAACTCTTTATCAAAATAAAAAAGATTTCAAAGAATAGAGCGTCTTTAAAATTAAATTTTACCTGTGAGTGTTTGTTTCTGCTTGTGTCATTGCACACACTTGGTTTTGGTATGAAAATATGTATTTAAGATAATAATGTACATAAAAAGACCATTCAACCATGCATAACTTTAGCTTGTTTAAAGCAAGACAATGGACAATCATGTCATTCCAGTTTGGACATAACCCGCTGAGGATACGAGCAAGAATTCAGTTTAAATATCTCTGTCATTGTGAGACAATGTTATGACATTACATGTCCCATGGATTCACTGAGATGGCTTTTATTTTTTCAAATAACTTCAGTCAAACTCTCAGGAAATTTGCTTAATTTTATTGCATAGAAACATCATAGGGGATATCGTTCAACAGCATTTTTTGGATATTCCCAATCTGAGTGCAGGAATTCTTGTAAAGTTTGTTGAGAATTCCTAACATCTCAGGTAAATTTAACATGAATGATCATTGTTAATTCAAATGACCCAACCCATGTCCCAATCCAAATTTAACTACCTGGTCAGCCCCACTGTAAAGCTTTCACACTCATGGGGAGGAGAGAAAGTGGCTGTCCTTTGTTGCTCAAATGAATTGCACATACAGCACCCTTTATTGTTTTCCACACAGTAGACATGACACCAATCACCTGGTTTACAAGGTCTAAAATGGCTGCTGATTGAAGGGAAACAACAAAAACCTGCAGGACTGCCGTCTGACATCCCTGGCCTATGCCACTGGAAGACAGCAGAGCCAATACATGTTGGGATTTGCTAGCTTGCATTTACCCGGCCGGCCGAGGGAGGTCAGTGGTGAGCGATTAAGGTGAAGGCCTAACTTAGGCCGTACTTTCTATTTTTCCGTGGCAAAACAAAAACATCATTGACTTGCCAAAGTACATCTCTGACTGTGACCAGTAATGGAGTCATTAGGATTACAATGACTCCAAATGGTCGGTTGCACTTTTCCTCAGAACACCACACAAATGTCCATGAAAATGATTTTCATTGAACCGGAATAACAAAACTGGGGAAAAAAAAACAATTCTGACAGCCTTCAGTATTGCTCATGATTTAGCACTACTTTCAAAGGACATCTTAACAATTTTATAGCCAAGGAGAAAGCTTTTAAAATATCTATTAAGGGAAAAAAAGAATTTCCCTTTTGAAAAGCAGCATCAACTGTACATTTTGGTATATAAGAGATTCAAAGGAATGTGAAATCAGACAGCAGGATGAAATGTCATGTGAAACAGGCAGGAGCTGTAAAATGAAAAAGGTTATAGCTTCATTTCTGTTTAATTTGTTCAGTTTCACTTTTGACATTTTCTTGTTGCTTTTCCAAAAAAACTGTTTTGTTTCAATTTTTACACTTTTCTCATTTATGAAGGAAATGTTCTACCATGCTTTGAAAGGTCTTGAATATCATCGCACTCTCATCTATGCTTAATGACTGATGTGGTTGCAGTTGATTTACAAATATGCATTTTAGACAAATTGACAAAAGCAAATTTTCTTAACCCAGTCGACATCGAATAAGAGCTGAAAATAACAGTAGCACATGACAGATTGCATTACCACGGACCTGATGAAGGGAATTTGCCAGTTATTGTTTGATTTGTATAAAGATTGGAGCTCTAATGTAAGTCATGAAAGCAGTGCGTTTCAGTCTTGTGAATCCAGCTCAGTCAGTGTAAATGCGAAGTTGAGCATTTTTATTCAGTTTATTTTATTGTAAATTGTTAAACATTAATGCTTTAAAACTGTCAAAAAAAACATAAAAAAAAAAAATATTATTTAAAAAATCTAAAATTGGTGGGTAGTCCTTGTGAAGACAGTGTAAAAATACCAAGAGTTGATGGCAGCCAGTTAAGGATGATTACATTTGCAATTTCATTTTTAGTTTAATTAAATTAATCAACAACTGTGATCTCATACGCGATACATATCGGGCCTGACTGTGTCGAGTGCGTGCAAAACTGTTTTTCTGATGAAACAAGTCTAAGAGAGAATGATTGTTTGGGGTAATTTGTTTGTTCCAATAAAGGATCATGTCACTGTAGTAACCTACTATTCTATTGATATTGTTCAGGTTTGACACACTGCAGTTCCAGATTATAGACTGCAGAGAGGAGAAAGTGTATTTTACATTACTGATTGCTCAATGCCTAATGAAGCTGTGATTAAATGCTGTCCTGTATGTATTTAATGGGTAATTGTAGGGTAAAATGTATATAAAACAGAAAATGAATCAGGTAAAAACACATCAAGTAAAGGACTCAAAATGGCCCAGGCTGATCCAAGAGTACAACATTTCCTCCTTAAACAAGCCTCCTTAAAAGTGTTCACTGCAAAGAGCCTTCTCAGAGTGTGGCTTCTTAGAGGACAGCCTTAGGAAACTGAATACAAATTGTGAGTACTGTACTCTAAACAGCAACATGAATGGCAATGAAAGAAATATGTGAAGTATTTGTGCAAATAGTTGAGAAGAAGAAATATTTGTGCAAATTTGCAGCACATCATAAATAAGCTGAAGCCATATAACAATCGAACAGGTACATACTATGGTGGGCCATGTTGGGAGTAAGATATCCATTATATATATATATATATATATATATATATATATATATATATATATATATATATATATCCTGTTTATATGGACGATGCTTAATTAAGTCACTTGAGGTAACAATTACATAAGCACTTGTTCAAAAATGTCATTTTACAAAATAGTCCTCCTTACAATTTCAAATACAATCTGGGTCAATTTATTTGTATGTGCTTGGTGAATATTAAATCAGGTGCAAAACTGTTGGCGCATGACAAAAATCCTCTGAGCTGATGAAATTATGGGGTGCAAAGAGGACTGTTAAAAGATGAAGGTATTGATAACTTGAATGGATATCCAAAATTAGACATCCTTCCATTTAAATGGAAGTAAATGGATCCCATTCACACATAAGGCTTGGAAGGGTACCGTTTACATCTGAGGTTTACTGAGCATTCTCACTATGATTCACCACCAGAATGCTTTTGACCTGTCAACAGGATTTCCCCTGGTTCTTCAATTACACGGTAAAAATATTTATTGGCCAGTTCGCTATAGCAGTACGATTTTATAACAGGTGTGGTGAAGAGGGTTATAGGCTAGCCAATCACCTATAGTGATGTTCACCTCAATTCATCAATCATGTTTGATTGTGAGACAGCGGCAATCAAGTTTAAAGGCGCAGGAGGACACCAATTGGCATGGTGCTTGATTTATTTTTATTGAGGTTCGTTCTCAATAAGGACGTAAGACTACAGGTGAATAGCAGGATCCTGTGCAGCTGGGTCTACAGGGTTTCTCAGATTCTTCTTATTTGTATTTCAGAAGCCCAGGTTTAATGATAAATACCTTGACCTATGTGATCCTTTATTCTCTGCTTTTCATATGACATGAAGAATAAAATTCCATCTGTGATAGAAAACCGGCTCCCCAAACTGGTATATGTGAATAGATGAACAAATGCCATTGATAAAGCATGATGACAGAAACCAAGACTGCACTTTCAGCCTTAATGGCAATTTTCATTGGCAGCAAAGGATAAACATCCTAATGCACTAATGCCTAGGCTAAAATGTGTGTGTGTGTGTGTGTGTGTGTGTGTGTGTGTGTGTGTGTGTGTGTGTGTGTGTGTGTGTGTGTGTGTGTGTGTGTGTGTGTGTGTGTGTGTGTGTGTGACTTAGGTTCACCCTTCCCTCCCCCCAGATTTCCCCCACATTTGACTCACATGAGACAAGCTCATGCTTGGCTCATGTGAGTTCTTTATGTGATATCTTGTAACTGTACTCTTTTCTGTCAGGATGTTCCTCTGTCATTGGGGTTTTATCTTGCGTTCTGAATTCTATACAGACACACGCAGTCTCCCAAGCCCTATATGTTAATTACTGTCTTAACCCTTTGATTCGGCCCCAAAAAAATGAAATATATATCCAGGAGTGAGGTTCAGCAGACCCCAGTAATTTCTAACTGGTTTTTCTTATGAAAAGATTTATTTCATATGTAAATTAATTAATTAATGTGACATTTTAATCAACAGCTAATTATCAAGATGTATTTTTATTGACAATATGTTTAATTGTTAGGAAAAACAATATCATTAGAGAACAATAATAAAAGGGCCTGTATCATCTCAGTTATGCAAATTTCAAATATTTTTGTCTTTGTATCCATTTTCATTCATCACCATCTGTATAAAAATAACAGTCGGATATTATTGCGATATATGTAGAATGTTTGTTGTGCTCATTTTCCTTTCTCCTCTTTTTACTTTCTTTTTCCCTCACTTGACACATTCAGGTGATGCAATAATTGCAATCCTTGTGCTGTAGGCACTCTTGATATCTTTTTTTCTTGTTGGGTGGAAGTTCACTGTGAAGCTTGGCCTTACTTTTCCTCCCTTTCAAGTCCACACCTTGCGATAGCCTGCTGAAAAATCCAGCTTGAGCTGTTAGCTGATCCCGAGCTTGAATGGCTCTGTTTAGAAACAGCTGGTAGCTGGTCGACCAGATAACACCAGCGCCTTCAGGTCTAACCAGCTACCAGCTTAAATGAGCTACCAGCTTCGGATGGTCAAACCAGCAAAAGACCAGCTTCCATCTCCGAACCAGCTTTGCCAGGATAACATGACTTTCGCTGGTACACTGGTTAGATGAGCTAAGCACATATATCCATACTAGATAATATTCCAAGCTATTCTTAGATGGATTTTATTTCAGTCAAGCACTCTAGCACATAGAAATCATTGTCAATTAAACCATATGGGAATTACAGTCCCAGGATAAATCAGCAAAACAATTTACTGCCTTTTAAAAAATGTGAGAAAACAGATGAGAGCTCTCCTGTAAAAACTGTGTCTGTCACATCTGACAGAATTGTGAGGGGTAAATACTTAACTTGAGGAATTTTTACTGGAACAAAGAAAAAAAACAAACAAACAAAAATAAACACCAGTACTGGATACTTGGAGTATTGGGGTAGAGTTTTATTGTATAGATTCCTCTCAGTCAGCAACCAGTTAGCAACACAAAGTGTTGCCCATTTGATTTCCCTTCCAAACAGATGCCCAAATGAACATTTGTGACATTAACGGAACAAAATGTATGAATGCAGGGATCACAAACTTGGACAGCACTGATTTGCGCTCTGACTGGCGCGTAGCCGAGGTCAGTCCCATGTCTTGTACAACAGTCCCGCGGGGAAGACGTCTGCTTCTCTGTTGTTTGCTTCCAGGGCTGCATTGGTTTGTTGGCAGTTGGTGTTTACAGTGAGGTCTGGCTTGGTGTTCCGCCAGGGCTACTCCCTGAGAGGCTGTGGGGGGTTTGGGGGGTGGTGGGACAGCAGATGGAGTCAGAGGCTTTTCTGAAGTCTACAAAGCGTGTGAACTTTTCCCCCTGTCCGCTACCTTGGTCATTGCTCGTTTGGCTGCTCTTTGAACAAACTCAGTCGCTGGCGATTTGGGGGAGCGCCAGTCCGACAAAGACTCGGAACGCTGCGTTCTGTCATAAAATTTAAGCCTGTCATTGACTCAAGATAAAAGGCAAACACATCCTGAAGCATGGTCCCAATTGCTTATATCCACTCTAAAGCATAAGTGTAAAGAGCTCCTATTCAGAGTGAAATAAGCTGTAAGTAACTGAATGTTGGAGCTTCGGCAGGGCATGTAGGCTCTAAAGTGCAGCAGTAACGCTTCAGCATGGATAAATCAACCTGTCTGGACATCGTGAGCATGTGTGATGGGAATCATGTTGGCCTGCATGAGTGTCCCAGTATGCAAGTTTACCAAACACATACACACACAAATTTACATTCAATAACACACTCAATCGCACTCAGTTATACAAACACACACAAACACACACACACATACTCACACACAGTCACGTACTCATAAATACAGACAGACAAAATCACAGCAAGACACAGGTATTTTACACACAAGGGCTTGCATACCTGGATAGAAACAAAGGCACAAAGACACAAAGAAAGCCTGTTGTTTTTTTTTTTTTTTTTGCTTCATTGCAATGTGAGAGGGAGAGATAAAAAGGAGACCCATGCAGGCCAGATGGAAGTGAGGTTGCTTTGATGAGACTCACTCTCTGGGTTTTTTCAGCATGTGCTTTTAATTCCTCATGTTGAGTGTTGGGTGTCTGCCTCCTCTTGTATCCCTTGATCCTTTGCAGTGCAGAGTGTTACTGTTGTTGTTTTGAGTCTGAGCAGAACAGAGTACGAGTGTAATAGGTTGTTAGACTTTGTTCCTATCTCTCCGTGCTCACCTGAGGGAAGTGCTTGGGGGTTGGTTCAGGTCAAGACCTTTATTATTTGTCTCTGTTTGTTGATACAAAGCACATTTTCTTTGAAGCACATGATTTCTGTGATCGGTCCCAATAGACAATGGCTGGTTTTAGATCATGACATTTACCCAATATCTGTTTATTTCTAGTTCTACAATGTTCAAAATACCATGCCTCTTCAGACCATCTTTTGGCTCTGATCTTAGGTTTGTGATTGTGAAAATAATTTTGTATTTGTATAACTTTTCTCCTTGACTGGCACCTTTTAGTCACTGAATATTAGTCACCAAAATTGAGAGCCTCATTGATTGAGAGCAATCATTGAGAGCTCTTTTTAGATTTCATATTTGTGGTGCTGATTTTACAATCACTGGGTAACGGTTGTCTCCACTGCCACATAATCAGGTGAATTATAATGAAATAGAAAGCAAAGTCAGATAGAGTGAATAAAAATCAAATGTGAATTATAGTGAAAAGAGCGAACTGCAGAATTACACTGAGAAAGGAAGCAAACAGTTAATTTGAAAACAGAAGGCTAACAGGTGAATGAAAGAGAAACAGAAAGTAAAGACGTGGATTAGGGCAAAAATAGAAAGCATACCGTTCAGCTGAGTCTCGAGGAGAAATGTAAGGGACCGCTGTTCAGAGGAAAGGATGATCAGCTATGCATTGTGAGTTTGGGTGTGGGGGTGCTGTAAGTTTCACAGTATAGATACATAGGTAAAACCAGGTGATTGATTTTCAAGAGTCCTTCAGTTTAATCAAATTAAAATGCTTTGTATTTGCATAAAATCTATGTACAACTGTTACCTGACCTGATTTAACATGGAATATGAACTCTAAGTATGGGTAGCAGGTGTTTGTCCTCACAGAGCCTACTGTCTGTGTGCTCTGCTGTGAAAACCTGATCAGTGAAAAGAAAATAATAGTTAAAGGCCATGATGATGGCAGCACACCCGTATACACAGAGACTTCACCCTACCACACCTCCACCTTTTTTTAACGTTTTATTGTGATTTTATGCTCCGGTGAAGGCTTCACACTAAACCCTGCAAGCCATGACCATAAAATAGAAAAGGTGCCCATGAGGTGATCTCATTTATGCTTAAAGTTTGGTGTGTTTCTCTATATGTAAGCAGGCCCAAAGAGCTTTAAGCCTGAGACAGGTATTCATCCAGGTTTTACTTTTTCAACCAGCTAAATAGTTTCCTTTGTCAGATTGTTATACTCAGACATTGTTAATGTTTGCAAAGCATGCACAATTACATGACAAATAAGGAGCATTGCAACATTTCAAAAAGGCATACAATAACTATTAGTTTGGGGCAGAAGAAATGTTAATAAACCATTAATAAATAGCCTGTTAAATATCACTACCAATGGTATGTATCATTATACAATTGACCAATTTACCTGAATTTTGCATGTTTTATTACTACATGATTACATCTGTGGATTGAAGTAAGTTTGTTTTTGGTACCACATTGATAACTATTCGCTGTTGATCCAAAGCTCAGGTCAGCCTTTCTGATGAGCGGGGACCTGGATTGAGGGAACAGGCCAGAGTATTTAGGACAGCAATCTGTCTCATGCCAATGACATCATCAAGTGCTCGTGTTAAACAATGTGTGACCTAATGTACAATATATTATTATACAAGAATTCAGTGTGACCATGGGATGCATACACATGACAAAAGGCTAAATCACCATTCCTAATGAACACTCCAGTGTTGTTATGTCATAACATATTGTATTGTAGATTCAAAGGTCTTGTTTGGCAGTGACAATACCTATAGCGACCAATTATTCATAAGTATAGTGGCAAATCTGTAGGTAAAACCATTTATGTATGAAAAATGTCTTGATATGTATAATTACAGTGTTTGCTGAAATGTTAATATATGTGTCCATGTTGTTGTAAGATTTTGTATCATAATCTGGAAATTTTCTCTGAGGTTGAAACTGTTCAGATGATATATAACAATATTGTTTGCCATGCCTCATGCCCTTGAATTCACTCATTGTCTTTTTTTTTTTAACAAATCTCATTACGACTATAGTAATTGGCCATTTTACTGGCATCTAAAAGGGTTAAAGTTCGAGGGTGCTGGACGTCTCATAAATTGATTCAACAATAGTCTGCAATTAATTCTCCCGCTGAGTTTGTGAAAGAAAATAGTTTAACAAGCATTATTTTTTTAATTCAATGTAAGGACAAATGTTGTGTGAATCCGGAGCTTTATTGTGTGGTCAGTGTGCAACTGTGCCCTTGATTTCTGTCATTGTTAGTCTGGATGAATGGGGGACCTTGGGAATGCTTTGACACTCTATCCACCTTCCGATATGGGCAGCATTGCTAATTTAATCCATCATCCTCATAGCCTCTTAGCTGTCCTGTTGAAGTGTTAAAATGCAAAAATAAACAATCTGTCTGGATGTATTCTCCTAGAATTAATCAATTACAGACACTTCAGAGATAACAGGGGTTTTCAATTTTTAGTACGATTTTTAGGTGGTAAATTGTCATTATAGCCCTCATCTTCAAAAACTATGCAGTATTACAATGCTTTGATTAACTGTCGAGTGATAGGACAATGTAGACCCTGGCAGAATTTGCTGGGTAAAAAAAAAAACCGAAAGCCATAAAAAAGAGCTCTATTATCTCCTGATTGACAAGAAACACCCATTTTCACAAGCGACGACAACATTACTGCTGAAGATGTGCTGAAACATTGTACAAATAACACAGCACATTTGAGGTAATTATTGGCATATGCGGATACTTTATTTAATAGTTTGATTGTTGCCAGAAGGTAATCTCTTTTAAATTATTTTGTAAATGTGAAAAAAATTGTGATTATTTCAGAAAAAAACCTGAATAAGCAACCAGTTTCTAAACTCTGCAAACTGTATTCTTGCAATAGGCTTTTGATTAACCCATCAAAGAAGCTCATAATTAATATTTCATGTCACTGGACATTGCTGTAATTGCAAATGTCTGGAGAGCACTATAATTATCTTCTGGTTCATTATTACAGTAAGATTATATCAGGTGGGTTCTTTATTTGGGGCTTAGAGAAACAATTGAATACGTAAACACATACAGTAGTGATGACCAAGAGGGGGTTATCGCTTGAACAACAGTTTCTGGAAAGCAAGTTCAAGGAGCCCAGATGCACATGAGGACGAGTGGAGCTCAGAGAAGGAGTCAGGCAAACCCTGACCGCTCAGCGGTGACGGCGGTTGGAAACTCATCCCTCCTGTTGACATGACCATCTGACATCACAATGACACGTGGCAGTGCAGGGGGAGGGGACAGATCAATGGCCGGCGTGGGAGGAACAGAGTGCGGTTTCTGAAACAGCAAAGAGTGGCCTGGCTCGGCCAGTGAAGCGTGGTCGGGCGTGGGCGCCAATAATGGTTCAGACACAGAACTGAATTAGTGCCAGAGCACATTAAAATGACGGACTGTCATTTCGAACAAACACATCTATGCGTATTATTTATTAATCTTTCCTACCACGATCAGACTAAAGTTTCACATAGCCGGGGAGTAATTGAATAGAGGGTGGTTGTGATTGTTTTGATAATATCAGTCCTGACTGCTAGACTTGACAAGCGTATCTCTTCGTCAGTCTCAGTCTTGGTATATAACAGTTGATTTGATAATGTGAGACAGTTGAGATCAGGACTTATTCCCTTAAACTCAACAGAAATGGAAGTGGCAATGGATTGGGTCCACAGGAACAATATTCAGTTTACCTAAATATGGGTTTTCCAAAACTTCCCCTTCTGCCTGTTTGGCCTAATTATGAATACCCACTCAAAATACTTTTGTAAGGTTTTCTAACATTGTTACAAAGTGCAAAAACAATAAAGGGGTACAAGACAATACTGGAAAAAATGAGAGATAAGAGGTCTTTTATTTTGAAGAAGACAAGTGTTGGACAGAAACGAGCTGACTGAAGTGCTTATTTATATTTTCCACTTTCCCCATTCAACTGTATAGCAAGAACTCAATTATGTATACAGTTGTTTTCATTTGTGTACACACAGAATAAAATTATGAAAGAGCTGAAAAATCTTTGTCAACAAAGCCATTTATGTCCGGGAGGAAAAATGAGCTTTTGATAGTCTCTTGGTACTCATTCAACAGAGCCTGATGAAGCTGTTATCAGATGAGGGAAATTGTTTGTGTCGGCTTTGTTGTGTGGGTTTAAGCTTTCAGTCGAGGGTGTTGTGCAATGTCACATTGAGGACTATTTTTTTTTTTGGGGGAGGGGGCTCATCGAGAGGGAGAAGACCAGGCTGTCAGCTTGTGTTTCCCCATCTGCGTCAACTACCCAACATCCCCGGTAAATCCAGAGTCAGAAGGGCAGGTGTCTTGCAGCAAATAGTACAAGCCTCCCCATAGACTTGAGAATAAATAAAGACCACCATCTAATTTAGCCACCACTAGGGTATGAAAGTCTTGGGAGTGGTGGCTGCCTCCCAGCTGAAAGCCTTGAGGGTATAAGTAATTGACTGTCACCATCTCCCTTATTGAAATGCAAGTCTGAAGAGAGAAGCCACAGGCTTTTAAGGCAGACACATCCCTGCAGTGCAAATCAGTCAATATTAATTACGACAACTCTCCATGGGAACACCTGCGATAACGGTACTTGAGGAAAAAAAACAGGTTTGTTTCCCCCGACCTTTTCAGAGGGCAACAGAAGTGGGGTGCGGCTAGCATGTTATTTAGGGTTTGCCATTAAATAGGTCAACTGAATAATGACAGCAAAATGTGTATTTGGTATGGAAGTAGTGCATCGCTGTCAGTTTCATCGATGCTTTATATGAAGACATAACATGTCACAATGTGGTAAATAATGTATGAGCAACAGCACATACTTATATAACAACAACAGGAATGAGTATTTAACAGAGAACAGATATATTTGCACAATGGTTCAGTTCTGTTGCTCACGACAGTAGTTTGTGTAAATTATGCTAATTTTCAAGACCCCTCCTCTTCTTAGATAGCAGATTCCACTGGTCAGTGGGGAGAATTAGGTTCCAGAATCTTCCAAACTCCACTTGTCTATGACATTGTGGTGAACTTTACGAATGTCTAAGGGTATTTTAAATACACAGTGATTCTGCACTGTTCAGTCTTTGAGAGAAAGAAAATTGCACAATAAGAAAAAAATCACACAGCATATTATGTCTCATGAACACAAAATTGTAAAGCATGTGGTTGCAAAGGAGTAGTGAGTTTACCCGTAAATGTGCTTTTTTTCCTAATTTCATCCAGCACGGAAAACACACGAAAGTAAAGGACGCTGTTTAAGTCAATGTGACATTAATAACAAATGCTCATAACCTTACTATTTTTCAGTTTTTCTCGTTGTTTGTCAGCTTCGTTGTCCTTGGAAAAAAAATATCAAGGCCAATTTTGGTGAGGCAGAGCGCAACGTTAATTGAATGCTGTATGAGTCCAGTTCACTTACAGGGCATTGCCAGCCCACAAAATTGTGGCTCTCGTTGTCCTCCGAAAGAAATGTTTGCCAGCTCACCACTTTCTTACATCCATCAAGTCTGTCTGTCAGTTCATGATAAACAAGTTGTCTGAATATCTCGCCTACTTTTTTTCTTTTCTTATCCCCCTCAATTTATCAATGTCTCCCCCGAGCAGTGCTCATGAAAAATGAGATTTCTGTGAGCAATATAACAATGCCAGACAATAAATAACACAGTGGGAAATTTTGATTAAAAAGCAGGTGATTAAGATTACATTATAATGTTTCGCTGCGCTCTGACGTAAGGTTGAGCTACGTTTCCTTGCTGAAATGTGTTTGTTTTTTAATGTGACAATGAAAAATGATTAATTGTGCATCTCCTTGAAATTTTCGCACAAACAACAACAGCTGTGCTGCCAGGTACGCTTGTGTTTTATGCCAAATCGGGCTACTTTTAAAGGCCCATGGGTTGCTTTTGGCTCTCATCACATGTTTCATACTCTTATGTAAAAGGTCCAATCCATAAACAATAACAGTGCATACATACATCACGAAAGAAAAAAAAATGGTAATGTGGAAAGGGTTTATTCCAAGAGCGTTCCAACATGTTTGGAGAATGACTGTTGTTATTAAACAAACCTTGGCTACAGGACTGTTTAGGGAATTGGACCAGACCAGAGAATTGCATGATGAATGTAAAATAGGATACCACAGTTGTACTTTTGATAAGGGTTCAGAATTGTAAAAACATGAATAAATGTCCATTTGAATGAATGAAGCAAACATAAATCACTCATTATGTAGTAAACAGTTTAATACAGAAATGACCAAAAAGCCAAACTTTCAGTCCTTACATTAACATGAATCACTGGTAATAATCACTCACATAAGAGAAACACATAATGCAATATCATGCAGCTGTGCAATATTGCACCAAACTTGGGTTATGTTATGCTTCTTCCTTGTCGTTTTTCTTCTTCATAATTTTCCTGCCAACTGCATAATCAAAATGTTCTCAAAATGTCCTCCTCTTGCTGCTTTTTCAAATTCCCAGCATTCAGTTTTTCAAAACTGTTGATGACGAGCAGCTTGTGAGGTGCCCGGGTTGGCAGGATAATAACTTTGTAAAAATAGTAATAATTCAGAAAGCCCTCAGGGACCTTGGCCGTCACTTCTGTCCCCAAAGGATCTGATCCACATCCACCTTGTGTCATTAACTCTGCACTTCCTGTGCTCGGAGCTCATACATACTCCATTTCAGACACAAGCAAATGTCTTCCAGTCTCTGCAGTACAGTTGCAGATTTTCCAAATGCTCCTTTAGAGGACTGTCAAAGGCAAGGATGTCGTCAGTATACAACATGAATCCTGGTATTTTCTGAAGTAGGCAGACCCTCTAAGGTCTCTTGCAATACGAAAAGTATAAGGACAAGATGAAGACCATGAGTCAAGGAATATATCTTTTTGTGTGTTCACTGCTGAATATTTCATTATCCATCATGAGTTGAATGATCCAACTTTTGAACAATGTTTTGAACCCTCTTTTGACAACTTTGCAAGATGTATGCTACACTCACAATTCAAAGTACAAAATACAGAAGTGCCTCCAAAGGATGGAAATGGAAAAAGTGTATTTCACGGAAAATCTAGAAGAGACAAAAAGACGACAGTCTATTGTCCAAAAAGCAAAAAAATGGGATGCCACAAAAAATTCTCCTTTTTTTCTCTAAAAACAACATACAATCATGGGCATTCCCTGTTTCAGAGGAAGTAAGACGTCAGAACTGTCTCCAATTGATAGAATTGGGAAAAGTGTATATAACCAAAAATCAAAAACAGACAAAAAACTACAGTCTAATGTCGTAAAAGACAAAAAAAGGATGCAAAAAAACTTGAGGTTTTTTTCTGACGAGTCAATGGACAATCATCCGCATTCCCAAATTCTCATGGAAAAAGTGATGAAAGTGAAAATTTTGGTGGGATCCAATTTTTTCACAATCAGAAAATAAAGCAATACTCTTATGTCTTTTTCGCGTTTTCGGTAAAATACACTTATGCAATTTGGTTCACTTGTAAAAATTTTTGGCGAATTTTTGACCCATGAAAAGGAAGTGCACATGTTCTGCTTTTGTTTTAAGACAAAAAATAGAAAATTTTGGTGGCATCCCATTTTTTCACCTTCTTGAGGTAAAGCTATTGTCTTATGTCTTTTTCGCATTTTCGGTAAAATACACTTATGCAATTTAGTTAACTTTTAAACATTTCTAGCGACTTTTTGACCCATGAAGAGGAAGTGCACATGTTCTGCTGTTGTTTTAAGATAAAAAATGAAAAATTTGGGGGATATTCCATTTTTTTACCTTCTGGAGGTAAGGCTATAGTCTTATGTCTTTTTCGCATTTTCGGTGAAATACACATATGCAATTTAGTTAACTTGTAAACATTTCTGGCGACTTTTTGACCCATGAACAGGAAGTGCACATGTTCTGCATTTGTTTTAAGATAAAAAATAGAAAATTTTGGTGGCATCCCATTCTTTCACCTTCTGGAGGTAAGGCTATAGTCTTATGTCTTTTTCGCATTTTCGGTAAAATACACTCTTGCTATTTAGGAAACTTGTAAACATTTCTAGCGACATTTTGACCCATGAATAGTAAGTGCACATGTTCTGCTGTTGTTTTCAGACAAAAAATAGAAAATTTTGGTGGCATCCCATTCTTTGACCCTCTGGTGGTAAGGCTATAGTCTTATGTCTTTTTCTCATTTTCGGTAAAATACACATATGCAATTTAGTTAACTTGTAAACATTTCTGGCGGCTTTTTGACCCATGAACAGAAAGTGCACATGTTCTGCTGTTGTTTTAAGACAAAAAATAGAAAATTTTGGTGGCAACCCATTCTTTCTCCTTGTGGAGGTAAGGCTATAGTCTTATGTCTTTTTTGGATTTTCGGTAAAATACACTTATGCAATTAACTCACCTTGGAAACATTTCTGGCGACTTTTTGACCCATGAATAGGAAGTGCACATGTTCTGCTGTTGTTTTAAGATAAAAAATAGAAAACTGTGGTGGCAACCCATTCTTTCACCCTCTGGAGGTAAGGCTATAGTCTTATGTCTTTTTCGCATTTTCGGTAAAATACACTTATGCAATTTAGTTAACTTGTAAACATTTCTGGCGACTTTTTGACCCATGAACAGGAAGTGCACATGTTCTGCTGTTGTTTTAATACAAAAAATAGAAAATTTTGGTGGCATCCCATTCTTTCACCTTCTGGAGGTAAGGCTATAGTCTCATGTCTTTTTTGCATTTTCGGTAAAATACACTTATGCAATTTAGTTAATTTGTAAACATTTCTGGCGACTTTTTAACCCATGAACAGGAAGTGCACATGTTCTGCATTTGTTTTAAGATAAAAAATAGAAAATTTTGGTGGCATCCCATTTTTCACCTTCTGGAGGTAAGGCTATAGTCTTATGTCTTTTTCACATTTTCGGTAAAATATACTCTTGCTATTTAGGAAACTTGTAAACATTTCTAGCGACATTTTGACCCATGAATAGTAAGTGCACATGTTCTGAAAATTTTGGTGGCATCCCATTCTTTCACCTTCTGGAGGTAAGGCTATAGTCTGTTGTTTTCAGACAAAAAATAGAAAATTTTGGTGTTTTAAGATACATCCCATTCTTTCACCTTCTGGAGGTGAGGCTATAGTCTTATGTCTTTTTCTCATTTTCGGTGAAATACACTTATGCAATTTAGTTAACTTGTAAACATTTCTGGCGACTTTTTGACCTATGAATAGGATGTGCACATGTTCTGCTTTTGTTTTAAGACAAAAAATAGAAAATTTTGGTGGCATCCCATTTTTTCACCTTCGGAAGGTAAGGCTATAGTCTTATATCTTTTTCGCAATTTCGGTAAAATATACTTATGCAATTTAGTTAACTTGTAAACATTTCTGGTGACTCTTTGACCCATGAACAGGAAGTGCACATGTTCTGCTGCTTGTTTTAAGATACAAAAATAGAAAATTTTGGTGGCATCCCATTCTTTCACCTTCTGGAGGTAAGGCTATAGTCTTATGTCTTTTTCTCATTTTCGGTAAAATACACTTATGCAATTTAGTTAACTTGTAAACATTTCTGGTGACTCTTTGACCAATGAACAGGAAGTGCACATGTTCTGCTGCTGTTTTAAGATAAAAATAGAAAATTTTGGTGGCATCCCATTCTTTCACCTTCTGAGGTAAGGCTATAGTCTTATGTCTTTTTCGCATTTTCGGTAAAATACACTTATGCAATTTAGTTAACTTGTAAACATTTCTGCGACTTTTGACCCATGAACAGGAAGTGCACATGTTCTGCTGTTGTTTTAAGACAAAAAATAGAAAATTTTGGTGGCATCCCATTCTTTCACCTTCTGGAGGTAAGGCTATAGTCTCATGTCTTTTTGCATTTTTTCGGTAAAATACACTTATGCAATTTAGTTAATTTGTAAACATTTCTGGCGACTTTTAACCCATGAACAGGAAGTGCACATGTTCTGCATTTGTTTTAAGATAAAAAATAGAAAATTTTGGTGGCATCCCATTTTTCACCTTCTGGAGGTAAGGCTATATAGTCTTATGTCTTTTTCACATTTTCGGTAAAATATACTCTTGCTATTTAGGAAACTTGTAAACATTTCTAGCGACATTTTGACCCATGAATAGTAAGTGCACATGTTCTGCTGTTGTTTTCAGACAAAAAATAGAAAATTTTGGTGGCATCCCATTCTTTCACCTTCTGGAGGTAAGGCTATAGTCTTATGTCTTTTTCTCATTTTCGGTGAAATACACTTATGCAATTTAGTTAACTTGTAAACATTTCTGGCGACTTTTTGACCTATGAATAGGATGTGCACATGTTCTGCTTTTGTTTTAAGACAAAAAATAGAAAATTTTGGTGGCATCCCATTTTTCACCTTCTGGAAGGTAAGGCTATAGTCTTATATCTTTTTCTCATTTTCGGTAAAATACACTTATGCAATTTAGTTAACTTGTAAACATTTCTGGTGACTCTTTGACCCATGAACAGGAAGTGCACATGTTCTGCTGCTGTTTTAAGATACAAAATAGAAAATTTTGGTGGCATCCCATTCTTTCACCTTCTGAAGGTAAGGCTATAGTCTTATGTCTTTTTCACATTTTCGGTAAAATACACTTATGCTATTTAGGAAACTTGTAAACATTTCTAGCGACATTTTGACCCATGAATAGTAAGTGCACATGTTCTGTTGTTGTTTTCAGACAAAACATAGAAAATTTTGGTGGCATCCCATTTTTCACCTTCTGGAGGTAAGGCTATAGTCTTATATCTTTTTCGCAATTTCGGTAAAATGTACTTATGCAATTTAGTTAACTTGTAAACATTTCTGGCGACTTTTTGACCCATGAACAGGAAGTGCACATGTTCTGCATTTGTTTTAAGATAA